>OZ025280.1:4449542-4882042 GCA_964019165.1 Mastigias papua | reverse complement strand
ATCATCATCATCATCATCATCATCATCATCATCATCATCATCATCATCATCCTCACATCATCTCCATCATCACATCATGATCATCACTTATTTAATAACGTAGGCTTACACACACGATAGAGAACTTAAGTACAGCTAAGTTTGGTCTACTTTAAAATAGTTACATCAATCTAAACTTAAAGTTAAAATGAAAAGAAAATATATGTACAAAGGTAATAATTACAAAATATAGAAATTACTTTATTAAAATCCCACTCCTGGGATATACGGTCTGCAGAGCCTACAGATGCATCTTTCACGGTTCCAATGTGTGATTCATTTTCTGAAAATAGCGATGGTATTTGATTCTTTTACGTCGTGTGGCAAAAACTGCCACAGTCTATTTCCAAGGTAGGCTAGAGTCTCTACTCCAAAAGATGTAGTACGTACCTTTGAGAGTTGAGCCTTGGATTGCAGGTAATACCTCGCTCCTTAAAAATATCTTTCATAAAAGGCGGATTCAGATCAAACTTTGTGTTAATAATTCCATCATGAAGAACTGCAGGTTTCCTACATGGACAGATATCGAATTAAGTTGTCCCAGGAGGGAACCAAAATCATTTTTACAGTCTTTGTACGGAATACGTAATGCCCTTTCGTGAACATAATTTATTTTACGGATAAAAGTTCTGTCATACATCATCCATACAAATGGAAAATACCCAACTTGTGATAAAACAAATGCTGTCATTAGCTGCTTTAATTTTACAGTGTCTATGTAGCAGGATATACGGGCAAGAGGATGAAGTTCTTGGTTGGTCTTTCTACGGAGATCCTTTACATATGTTTTTAAAGACAATGATTGATCAAGTGTTATACCTAGGAGAATTTGCTCTTTACTCTCTTTAGTTCAACACCTCGCCCAGTCAGTTTGCCATTCAATCCAATTCAATGATGCTCCAAAACCTTTATAAATATAATTGTGATAGGCAAGGCCCGCAAGGACAAGATTGGTGTGAAAATGGTTAGGCCAGGAATAAAAAGATTTTACTAAATTTCATGGCTCATAGACTCTATGTGGCTATACTCTGATATTTCAATACTAAACTATCCCTTTTTAGTGGCATTTGTGTAGAACCCTGTGCTATAAACTTCAACACTGGTAACAAGAAGTGTTTAACCACAGAGGAACACAAACAGGCTCATTTCAAAATTTAGGTTCTTGTGTATGGGGTTTTGCTAAATTATCATCTTTGCATTCTTACGCGTGTCTTTTGAAATAGTTTATAGTTTCTCCATCAAGGCAAGATTTTACGAATTGGCTCGTTTCTTGTTTGCTCCGCTGACAGATCAAATTTCCTTGGAAATTACTATTCTTTGAGCCCTTCTGTGTAGCTAGAGCAGTTTGACAAAATGCTAAGCTAAGCGCTTTATTAATCGTGAGGATGGCAGCAAAACAAGGCATTTCCAGTAGACACTTCTCTAGTTTTACCGGGTTTTGCCAGCTGTAAGCCATGAACTCTGATTAAAAACAGATAAAGGGACATTTTTCAGTATCGTGCGCGCATGTTTGTATCTGTGTGTGATAAATACGTATATAAAACTGAACCTTGTATATTTGTTTGCAGATTATTGGTCTCATCTCAATGTGCTTGATCATTATATCAGTTACCACCTTTTGCTTGGAAACGCTGAGGTTTTTCGAAGATAAAAGCAGTGTGCAATATAAGTTTCTCAATTATTTGGAAAGCATTTGTGTCGTTTGGTTTACTTTGGAATTTTTCAGCCGCCTAATCTTTTGTGGAGATAAAGTGGCCTTTTTCAAAAGCGCAATGAACTGGATCGACTTCTGTGCCATTTTCCCCTTCTACCTCGAACTGATGCTTCGGAAGAATAACATGAAAACCATAGTTGTGCTGCGTGTCGTGCGAATTACGCGACTATTCCGCATCTTCAAGCTCTCAAGACACTCGTACGGCCTCCAGATTCTCGGTCACACTCTAAAATCCAGTTGTCGAGAGCTTTTTCTGCTTGTGTTCTTCCTATCAATCGCTGTAATTATTTTCTCTAGCCTCATATATTATGCCGAGAAAGACCACCAAGCCGATAAGTTCGATTCAATCCCAGGCTCATTTTGGTGGAGCGTTGTCACCATGACAACTATTGGATACGGTGATATTGTCCCGAAGACAGCACCGGGAAAGTGTGTCGGAATTTTATGTGCCCTTTGCGGTGTTCTCGTCATAGCTTTACCAATACCAGTCATCGTAAATAATTTTTCACTGTATTATGCACATGCTCAAGCCAGGCTTCGTGTATCAAACAAGCGAAAGAAGCCACTTCTTTTTGGGGCAGCGAATGCCTTGCGAATGACCGACCCTTGGCTGCCTAATCGACTTCTGCAGAAGCAACGATCAGAACAGTCTGACTTGACAGCCATATTGCATTCTCCAAGGAGGACACCTCTTGCCAGCCCAACACACACACTTCGTCAATTTGTTGGTGCCAACACATTGACTAAAGGGAAAGAGATTGGACCTAGGCAAGGATTTTCACGTAACTCCCCATGCCCAAGTATAAACTCATCGCTAAATTCACGTGCCAGTGGCAAAAGCCCCCCAGCCCCAAGAAAAGGAAACACTAACTCTGCTGAAGATACTCAAATGTCAAAGCAATCCAGTCCAATTCGAGGCTTGCCTTCCCAGCTCCCGGTTATCAGATTGTCGCCAAACTATGAAAGCCCAAGTATCAACGTGAGCCCACCAAGCACTCCCAGTAAAACGAATAGTCAGATTCAAAGCTCTATCGGTTCTCCATACCCACTCTCGCCATATGCTGAATCATCTACCTATTCTCAAGATCTCTACACAACAAAATCAAGCACTTGCGCCTCAAGACAAGAGTTGTCACCTTTACAATCACCTCTGTTTTTATGCAGCTCTGGTAAATCAACTCTGAGCACGGGAATCAGCGATTTCATGACAACCCCAAGCACTCCCTGTAGTCTCAGCAGTTGCTCCTCTAAGCTTGCTAGTCCGCGAGGGAGAATGGGGAGGCGAAACGGTATATGCATACTCGGGAATCAATCGAGGGCCCCTACACGGCGGAAAGCTCAAATCATTGCGAGAACAAGAAAGACCTCCAATCGCACTTTTCTAGATAGTAGTGACTCACAGGTATCGAGCAGAAGAGACTCAAGAATATTTAGCAATACAGAAAGCAGAGATGAACGAAGTTGTTTAGTTGCACCATCACCAGGGGTCAGCAAAACCTTGTTTGAAGTCTCACGTAGACTTGAAATAATGCTACCTGAGGAGTCACTCCAAGACGTTTCACGGAGGACTACGAAGGAGGGGATAGGAGTACTGAGTGACTCAGTGCGAAACACATACTCGAGTCGTTCATCTTCTCCACTTGTTCGACAAAAAGCAACGAATGCTCCACTTGACTCGATGAGCTCACAGGAAACAGACAACCAATCAGAGAAAAACCGTAGCATGTATGAACCTATTGAAGAGAATGTGCCTAAATTGGAATCCGTAATGAACGGAATGATTTTTAAGAGAAGAAACAAACAGAAGCAGGAACAGTCACGAGCAGATGCCAATACCCCCCTCAATAAAAGTAGCCATGATCTAGCACACTCTCCGAAAAGTACCGATTTTTGTGTCCAAATGGGAGAAAACCGAGCTACCAATCAGGGGCAATTGGAATCACCTGAAAAGAAAGACAAGTTAAGAGCTGTTCTCCAGCCTGACAAGAATGCAAAAGGCCTTAAAGCTAAATCAATGAATGATATTAGGTCGGATGGGAACGGGCAAAAAGACCTGGAGGATAATACTATGGTTAGTGGGACAACATTTCCAACATTAGTATCAATACCACAGTGTCCATATACTTTAGCTAGTCCCACAGAAGCAGCTACCGTATCAACGGTGGCACATGATGCTGCTGCAGTATCGAAAATGCAAGTAGATCACCGGCCTCTAATTTCCTTTGCGAACAGAAGGTGTAAGTCAGCTGATAATAACAACAAGGAGAATTTGTTTCAAAATGAGGATGAAAAAGGCCTAAGACCCCACGAGACTAAGTCTACTGGGAGACTGACATCCGCCAGCATGGAGAATTTTGGTAACAGAGCTCTTGGTTCCATAGACCTTCAAGAGAAGTCCAGCTCATCACCAAAAGTATGCCGTCGTAGTCATGGCGTGGTATCAAGAAACACTTGGGCATCAAGGCTCGGTCAGGCACACGATTCCGGTGTGCATAGTATGTCAATGTCTCAAAACAAAGAAACTGATGCCCTTGATGTGCCACTTGAAGAACTTCCAGGGAGCTTAATTTGTCATAAGGACTCCGCAATGCATAAAATTGAGAGCACTGTTCATTGATGCAAATGTGTACATAAAGAAAGAGGTCATAGCTAGCCAGAGAAAAACCATAGAAAACGCATAGAAGGCATTCGGAACTATGGTTTTTGACTTACGTCCTTTCAAAAAGCACGTGGTCATCCGAAACACTGTATTCTGTTTAGACCTTACGTTTATATTATGTTACCGTTATCTTGTGTAGGACGGTTCAGCACATTTCCTATTGGAGCTGACATGTTCTCGTGAAGATGTGTAATGTTGTCCTGCTCTCTTGCGAACAGTCCTAAATTTGAGCATAATGAACCCAAAGCAGCAAGAAAAACGAATAGGAGTTTGCTCCATATGGGAACCAAATGATGGCCGCAATGAAAGCATCAGTCATACTGTACAAAAACAGAGCAAAGGAAGACGCTGAACCGCTTAACTAGCAATTGAAATAATGAAACGATATGAATAACACTAAAAGTTATGTATCATGTAAATTAATTAGCAGAATATTTATTTGGCAAATGATCATGCAAGTAAAAGGGGATATGTAGATAAAATTTATGTCATTAAATCAATCAATGAAAGAGAATCATTGTGTTTATGGAGCCCTACTTTGAAAGCTAGCAAGATTGCATTGACTTAAAGTTGCTTAGTTTCGTGTGTGAGTCTGTTAACAAGAATTCTCGAATCTATTTTCACAATTTTTTGAAACTGTAACATCTGCTCACCATTGTGATATAAGACAGGCTTCTAAAGGTGATATTTTTATGACTCGTGAGAATACCTTACAATATGGTCTAAAATATATTAGATACTCAGAGGCAGAATTTTGGATTTGCATTTCTGACGTAATCCAGCAACCAGCCCCCCCTCCCCGGTTTTTTAGTTTCCATCGTAAGCTGAAGTCTCGTATGTTCTCCACCAGATACTAAACTAAAGTGTGTCTGAATACTTTTGCAACTTTCAAATACTTTACGATGCTACAGCTATAAAATAATAGTCAAAATAACACAGCGGTTGCTCTCTTCACGATTAGATCATCTATTGAGAGAGCTCCTCCTTAAGCAAAATCCTAAACTTACAGTTTCCCTTGATATTTGGCCCTTCTCTGTACTCTCACTCTTGCTCCTGTTATAAAATGTTGACGCTGAGCACACTTTGACAGTTCCGTAAATTTACATTGATGTTTGCAAAGGAGGACGTAATGAAATGCGGCCAGACTTTTTACATTGGCCGCAACCCTCCTTAGAAATGCGCACAAAGTTAATTTCCGTCATCTACGCAGATTGGACATTGTCTTACTAGGTCACGACCACTGTCACGACTAAATGTCGGTCATGCTTCATCAACAGCCTTTGTGTTTGAAGAAGTTTCTTATGAACAACAGAATAGCGGAACACTTGGTCAATGGATCTTGTCCGGAATTGAATGGGTTGAAAGAGAATCCAATATCATTGATTCATTCTTCCCTGGAACTTCAACTTGAACTTGAGTTGAGAACTACTGGGGGCTACCAGGCCTATGATACGGGCATGACAAACAGGCTAGATTTCCTGGTTTGCTCTTCGTAGATGCAATCAAAATATGGAAAAGCGACTATCAGGAGGTTAGAGATATACACAGATGTCCTAACACGGGTGCTTCCTAGTTAGAGAATACAGTATACTCTCGTTTTAACCTACTTGGTTATAACGTGCCTTTGGATATAACGTACTGTAGTGGCCGGTCCCGGCAAAAGGTTCACACAAATCCTTATAAAAATACTCTGGCTATAGCGTACTCATTTATTACGTGCTGTCGGCTATAACGTACTCGTTCTGTAGCACCTCGAGACAATTCCTTCGGTTATAACATACTTTATAAGCTTCTTGGCTATTTCTCTTTTCGGCTCCGTCATATAAGTCTGCGCTACCTTGGTAGTAGTTCTATTGCCAAACTAGGAGCTCACTGATCACTATGGAAGCGTACCCATTTGCTATAGCTAGACATAGATAACTTTAGCAACCACATGTCTGCGTAAATTCTTATGTGTACCATCTCAGTATTGACAGAGCCTTAGCAAGTTTGAAGCGGGATATGGAGCCACTTATGCAGTCAAAAACGAAAAACTCACTGACATTGCCTGTTCACAAACATGCTATGGACTTCATTAGGCATTGAAGTAGCTAATGATGGAAACTCTAATTAAAAGTGCACTATTATCGACGTGTTTTAATTTCCTAAATCCTCTATTATTGCACAGGAGAAACTTATTCGAGTCTTTAGTTTAAATATTTCTGCCTCAAACAGCGGTAAAAGCGGCTAAAAATATATATCATTCAGTAGATTGTAGTATATAATAGTAATCTGATAGATTTCTGTTTCATCTGGTTATAACGTACTTCGGATATAACGTACCAAATCTGCCGGTCCCATGAAGTACGTTATAATCGGATTAGGACCTATACTGTATACCAAAATAAACCACATGAATACGGGAAAATGGACCATTACTACGCATGCTCAGATCATGCACACAATTTGATTGGAATATAGCGCTGAAGATCTCACAAAAGAAAATACTATAGGTTTATCAGCTTACTTCCCCAACAACAACAGCAACAATGATCATCATCATATGGTGCCATCTTTTCCCAGTATGTTGGCTGCTACGGATTTTCATTGCTCTCTGTCCTCTGCAGTTCTCATCCATTCCTCATAATTCTTCCCTGACCACTGTTTAGCATAATCTACCCATGTGATTCTTGGCTTTCCTTTTACTCTTTTCCCATTTATTTTCCCCTCTAAAAAGCTTTTAGAGCCCATTTTGTCTTACTATATGTCCGAAATAGTTGACTTTGCTCTTTCTGATATTGCCTAGTAATGATCAATGTATAATAATCATGCTCAACACTTCTTCGTTTGTCTTATGCTCACTGCATGATACTTTCAACATTCTTTTGTGGCACAACAGCTTGAATACTTCTAGTCACTTATTCAGAGCCTTTGATATACCGTAATGACTCGGTTAAGCCTCCTTGTATAAACTCCTACCCCCAAGATGATTTCTGACAAATAGATCCACCCTCGAATAAGTCCCCATGGGAGCTATATGGGTTCATTATAATGCGGCTTAACAGCCACGAAAATAAAAAACTCAGCTATTGATGATCTGCTTATTTTTATTAATATTTGAAGCGAACAATTATTATTATTATTCTGAAGAAACCAAGTGTACAATTATGTACAAATTATTTCAATTTGCTAATTGTTACCTTGGCCAATACTCTCTCCCCCTTTTGCAAAGTTTGAATTCAGCAATTTAAAGTCCGTGGGTGTACCGAAAGAATAATTACCAAAGCTTGCAAGGCAGCGAGAAAGGGAGAGAAAGCAAAGGCTAGCAAAATTTGGTAGCTTATTTACAAAACAGTCATATCAGTCCGGAAAACACTTTTCTAATGATGGTCTCACTCTCCCATAACACAGTCTTTTGCATTTCAGATTCTATTCTGCTGCGCTCATTACTGTCCTGTATTAACTGGCACAAATCTTCCTCCAACTGACCAACTCCCCCGCCCAAGCATCCTTGAATTTTCTCCAATCGCTTATTTACTCTACTATTGTCGCTAGGGCATGCAATATCTACAAGGTATATCTCATTCTTCTCATTGTCCTTGAGAATCAGATCTGTTCATCTAGCTGTGCAAGTCGTGCTCATTCTATATCCCCAGTCCCACAGTAGTTTCTTTCCACTACGTTCTATAGCCTTTGCTTTTTCACATTTCTCCATATACCATTTTGTTCCTTCCGGTAGTAATCCGTTCTTAATGCACCATTGCACTGCAAAAATTTTTAAGGCATTATCATGTCTTCTAACATATTCAAACATATCCAGTAAATCTTTGTGACACAGCTCCTAACGCACCAATCACAATACGTAGTATTGTAACGGTTTTCATTTTCCACAATATTCTTACTTCTTCTTTCAGCATCTGGTATTTTTCTAGCTTATCTATCTCCTTATCTTTAACTCTTTTATCTCCTGGAATTGCTATATCTATTACCTTTACATCTTTCGTCCTTTTTTCAATTAGCACAACGTCAGGTTTTCTTTCCTCCATCACCCGATCACACTGTATCATAAAGTCTCAGTAGAACTTATAGTCATTACTTTCCATTACACATTCTGGCTTATGTTCGTACCACTTGCCACACAACTCTATTCCCACCTCTTGACAAAGCTGCCAATGAACATATCGTGCAACATCATTGTGCCTTTGCTTGTACTCACGCTGTGCTAACTTTCCACTTTCACTAATTAGACAGTAAATACTCTCACCCCTTTCACCACACATCATACATAAAGGTGAGTCAGCTTTTTTGCCAATATGGAACTTAGTACAATTAGTTATTATTTTTTATCATAATTATTATTCAATTATTTACAGTGGCGCAGATAAATAAATGTATGGCTAAAAAATAAGCCAATTAAAACCTATTACTTACAAAAAACAATACTTAGGATAATAAAATACAATTATGATACAATTACAAAGAAGAAGAAAAATAAAGCTTGTATACAAATGTAAAATGAGTTAAGACCAATAAAGTTAAGTTAAGAAACCGACATCGCTAACGAATTTTCTGCATAAACTGTAGTTGCAGTTATCTTTCCTTCGTTTAATTTGCTTTTTAAATTATGCAAGAGTTTTAATGCTTTTAAATTCATCGGGTAGGTTATTCCAGAGCTTACACCCTAAATAGGACAAGCTCTCAATTCCACAACTAGAAGTTCGCATTTTGGGGATACGCATTGGCAAATTGTTTCTATATTTCCTTCATAAAACTCGGGTTTCACATTTTGCACGGTTTTGTAAACTTCAATCATTAGCAATTGCAGGTTTCCTTTATGTATTGAGACAGTGTTTGCTACTAACACGGGGGATGTTCAACTCAGATGTTTTATTCTGGGATGCGATACGCAAGGCCTTTCATATATTCAATTTATTTTATTGTCCAGGGTTCGTTTACAGAACATCCACACAAGAGGGCAGTAGTTAAATTGCAATAGAATGAACGTTTTCATTATAACTTTCAGTAGCCCAGTGCTTAAGTAGCCCGAAATACGGGAAAGAGCATGGACCCTTTGATTTGCCTTACATAGTGATTCAACTTGTGTATTGAGTGCAAGTCTTTTATCTAGTGTGATCCCTAGTAGTTTTTGCTCTCTGCTATCAGCAACTGGAATAGCCTCTATTTGTATGGTTTGATGATTGCTTTGGTCACCAAAGACCACGAAATGGCATTTTTCTCTATTTAACCTCATGCTCTTATCTCTAAACCAATCTGCAACAGTTGAGATAGTCCTCTCTAGTTTGTTCAGTATGTTTGTGGTGTCAGTGTCACTTACATAGAGTGTAGTGTCGTCTGCATAGTTGCAATTGTCAATGTCTGGCACGAACATGAGCAGATCATTACTACTTTTGAGTGCCTAATTGCCGTCCCCCCCCGCTAATTAATTTTTGATTATTTTTCCAACCCCCCCGCTCTTATTAGGACCCCCCGGCAATTATTTTTAACGTATTTTGCGTTGTCACTTTACTATTAGAATTTGTAACAATTATCGTCCTTAAGAACGGAAAACGCTACATACGTGCATCTTCAAAGGCGGAGACATTTCTAAGCATAGCGCGATGTCAGTCAGTTTGACGTGTTCTGAAACCATTTAGTACATATGATAGTCCATACGATGCAGCTAGTCTTATACATGATGGAAGACAACAATGAGTCAAGCAGAAGAAACTTTGTTCGTCAGTTGGAGAAGTATACATTGGCAGAGAAGCAAAAGCTCGGGGAATGCGTTGACATGTTTAAAAAAGAATACGATGCTGAAGTGGAATGTTTGAAGGGAAAGACTCGATACGATGCCAAACGCAAAAAGTTTACACCACAGGATATTGGGAATTTATGTTACACTTTCACAGCTAAATAATTGTTCTATTGATATTGTTCAAACTGATTTTCCTTTTTTGGTTACTTTTTACACTGAAATATTGAAGCCATAGCTGCTAATGAAATTTGCTCCTTAAATGGAGAAAGCAAACCAGCTAAGAGTCCTTTTTAAAATGCATTTATTAACATGATTGCACAGATCAAGCCCCCCGCTAAGTCTGACACCTATTAATTGAAGTTTCCAAATAATTCCAACCCCCCCGCTTATTCCGACCCCCCCGCTAATTGAATTTTCCAAACAATTCCAACCCCCCCGTTAATTCCGACCCCCCCGGCAATTAGGCACTTAAGAGTATAAATATTAAGCAAGAGAGGCCTTAGTACTGATCCTTGAGGGACACCCTGATCGATATCATTACATTCACTAAAAGAATCATTTACTAGCACTCTCTGTTTTATTTTGTATAGGTGGCTATGAATGAGTGCTAAGGCTCTTCTGCTGAAGCCATATGCTTCTAACTTTGCTATCAAGAGTTCATGACTGAGGCAGTCAAAGGCCTTTCATAGGTCCATGAAAACACCACCAACACAAATCCCTACATCCATACTCCTTTTATATTTCTCAATAAATCGCAGTAAAACATGCTGTGTGCTGTAATGTTCTCTAAAGCCACAAAGCATACGGTTAAGAAATCCGAGAGAAAACGGTTTCATCTGGGTCTCTAGAAGTCTTTGGTAGATTTTTTAGACTGGCGGTACTATTGTGATCGGTATGTAATTTTGCTTACAGTTAACATCCTCTTTTTTGTGAATTACTGAAACATCACCTTCTTTTAACTTCGAAGGGAAAATGCACTCATCCACACTGTTATTAAAACATGTTCAAGTACATTTGCAAAAATTAACGGGTTTTCTTTTTGTACTCTAGCTGGGATGCTGTAAATGAGAGATGACGTTTTAAATGTTTAGCTTTTCAACCTGTTACGAAGCTTCCAATGTAGTAATGTTCCTATAGGTAAAAGGTTTGGAGGGAGTCAATATTTCCTTTATCTTCTTAATACTCTGGTGTTTATTGTACTTTACTAAATATCAATAGGATCATCTATGCCATTTGTTGAAGAAAGGAGGATGTTATTTTCTCTTATTTCTAGTTCCTTTGTTATATTGTCTTAGCAACTGTCTCCTCCTTGATCCCATCTTTACTTATATATAATTAAAGTGCTTTATGTTGAAAAATGATATAAGATATTATCTTTGGCAGACCTAAGGGGTTAAAGGCTTTTTTGCAGACATAAATCGTGGTAGATTTTCGCCGTCATTTCTACCATCGTCACTTGTGAAGTGCCCCAGCTATATAAACTTAAGTCTTGTTTACACTAGTCCAGGTTGACTCCAATCCGGCGAAGAGGGCCAACCCTTCTCCAGTCAAAGCCCTTCAACCGTTTACATGAACGTAGTAGCCAAGCCGGGTCAGCCAGCCTAAACGGGTGATCCTTCTGGAGGGTAGGGTTGACCCGGTGATGTGGGTTAACTCTTTGCTGAGTTTTTCTATGTAAGCGCTGGTCAGCTCAACTCGGAGTCGTGTAGACGCTTCGAAGTAGCCAACCTGGGCTCAATCATATAACAAATTTGGTAGCTAAGTCATAAGTTTCGAAGTATAAGTTAACCCGGGTTGGACAAGATGCTGCGACAGAAGCTACCTTGGGTTCGTGTAAGCACTAAAAACTCTCTGATGGTAGAACGAGCTGCCCCGGCGGGGCCTTAGATGCTTGCTCCATTGGTTTCCCCTCTAGATCTATATGTATTACTTTATTTGTTGTTTTGGTAACTGCCATACATTTTTTACAACATTTATTTCCGACCATTTATTTCCAATAACAAATCAAAGGAGCCTTAGAGGTGACTCACGGATGATATACACAAGAGGAATATCTGTTTGTGTGGTGTAATCTTCATTTGGAAAGTTAAGATAAACTATTGCTATGATATAGAATGGCGCGTTGGTTCATTTTGTACAGCATTTTTGCATTTCTAAGTGCTTCTATGCTACTTTAGCATTGGCTAGTGTTTTAATCTACTTCTTTGAAAAATAGTAGCGATGAAACTAGCAATGGATGCAAAAAGGCTAGTTTTGAATCAATACAACAAACTTCACTATAGCACGAAAAAGCGGAAACATTCTTTTAGCATGCTGAAAGCTTCTTTCGTCCGACACTCGTCAGAGTATGAAAAGTCGGATAACGACCAAAAGGTGAACCGAAATATATAGCCAGATGCGGGTGCACAAGATATGATGAATAATGCGTCTATTTGGCCCTATGATTGGCCAATTGGCATTAGCACCTTTCGGTCGTTATCCGACGTTTCATACTCTGACGAGTGTCGGACGAAAAAAGCTTTCAGTATGCTACAAGAATGTTTCCGCTTTTCGTGCTATAGTGAAGTTCTGTAGTACCAACAGACTTTTCAATACAACAAAAGAAATTGCTATTTACAAAAAGTAATAAGTTAAGCATATTTGATGACGTATTTTGCAGCAATAGGCATTTTCACAGTAAAATACCAACTTCATAGCATAAGTGGTGAATGAATGCACTGACGATACTGTAAAATTTGCACTCACAAACAATTCAACACAGCTAAATATGTGAAGGTAAAGAAATTACTAGTGATTATCCATAAAGTGTGTATGATGATAGGGGGAGGGGGAAACAGACAACAAGCTTACAGGTGCATGCATGTGCATACGCACTTTAGTCTTTTGCAACCCGATTCATTCTGAAACGTATGAAATTCAAAATTGTCAGCATCATTTTCACTTTGAGAAAAGACTCTAGTAATGTAATAACAGACAGAATGACATTGTGTTTATTGTTAAGTATGAATGCTATGTACTGGATGCCCAGGTCCGTAGCCAAGGGGGTGCCAGGGGGGGCAAGGCCCCCTTGACTGGTGAAATTTGATTCTGTGCCTCCTCTAAAGATATGAATTATATATATATATATATATATATATATGATTACGTTCCAAGGTTTGTAAAGAGTGCTCAATTCTAGCGTAGAGCGATGTGATAGAGACCCCTATTTATTAGTTTTTGGACCAAGTTCCCATCCCCCAACAAGTAAGGCCCCCTTTGTAATAAGCACCCGAAAGTATGCACGTAGGATAGGGTGATTTACTACGTATATACTTCATGGGGAGATAACACAACCTCACCTCCACGCGGTGTCCCCTGGGAGGCATGTCAATGCCTGCTAACGAGGCTCTGGATGGATTGGCAACGGCAAACCTCTCCATTATTCTGCCTAGTAATCAATGAGTCATAATTACCTGCTGTTGTTCCAGGGAGTCGTGTTTTAAATTGTGTCTAGCCCTTTAAATGCGTTTTTAGTCGTTGTCTAAAACGATTTAAAGCCGGTAGCTCACGAATTATGGAAGGTGTTTCATTCCAGACTTTCAGAGATGCATAATGAAAACTCTTTTTGAAAAACTCTGTCCTGGATCTAGGGATTTGAAGATCCTGAGAATTTCTCGTATTATACCAGGAAAAATATGATCTGGGCAAGTATTTATCAAAAAGGTTTTCAGGACATAATCTGTTTACGATCTTGTAGGTCATCACGTTCCTGTAATAACGGATAATATTTTCTACATTTAGCCAGGAACTAGACCAAAGATCTTTTATCTTTGCATTCTCTATTATTGACCATGCTCGGGATTGAAGACGTTGGAGAGCAGCTAATTTTGTTTTACACAAGCTACCCCAAACAACTTCGCCATAACGCAGATGACTCTCGACAAGAGCATAATACACACTGCAAAGCTGAGGTTGCGGTAAAATATTTTTCAGTCGTTTTAGAGCTGAAAGACCAGCACTCATTTTGCCCTTTACATGCTTGTATTGCTCATCCCAAGTAAGGTTTTCGTCAATAATGATGCCTAGAGACTTCACTTGCTCTACGTTTTTTATATCCGAACCATCCAGCGTTAGAGCCTGTGGAAGGTCGAGATTCTTAGTCTTGAGTGGGTGTCCTATTACCATGAATTCAGATTTTTTGGGATTAGGACTTAGTTTATTAACTCTCATCCACTCTGAGATATAGAGCAGCTCATGGTGTGCATCGTCGACCAATTTTACTGGATCACTAGAAGCAATTGTCAAACTAATGTCATCAGCATAAATGCTACCTCGTGAGGATTGCAAGCACTCTTCTAGATCATTCAAATAAATGATGAAAAGAAGAGGGCCTAGGCATGACCCGTGTGGTATGCCACAGGTAACCTTTCTGGCTTTTGAATGCAAACCATGTAGAGAGCAAAATTGCTTTCTGTTTGTTAGGTAGGATTCAATCCACTCCCCAGGCTTGCCTCTTACCCCATACGCGCGCAATTTTTTCATTAATACGCTGTGGTCGACCGTGTCGAAAGCTTTCTTTAGGTCAAGGAATACAGTAAGGTTGACTTTGCTGTGATCTATGCTCTCATACCAATAGTCAGTGCTGCCCACCAGCGATGTTATTGTGGAGTAATGCTTGCGAAAAGCTGCTTGGTTTCTCGTTAATCGTTTGTTTGTTTTGAGAAATTCAAACAGCTGGTCGTGCGTAAGCCGCTCTAACATCCTCGAGAACACAGAAATTACAGATATGGGCCGGTAATTGCTTGTATCAGTTTTAGGGCCCGATTTGTAAATAGGGGTGACCCTCGCTAATTTCCAAACATCTGGAAAGATGCCATTCATAAGTGATGCATTATAAATCATCATGAGAGGATAAGCGATGGAAATGGCCGCGTCTTTTACCATCATCATCATCATCATCATCATCATCATCATCATCATCATCATCATCATCATCATCATCATCATCATCATCATCATCATCATCATCATCATCATCAATTTATTTACAGTTGGCTGTATTTATAGCTAAAAAAGAAGCTAATTAAGGCCAACCTAAACTAACTCTAAAACTAAGAGACTAAAAAGAAAGAGAATATAAATACAGAACTAAGCCAAAAAACCTAAATCTTTAATATAAACTTTGCAGTATGAACAGGAAAGCAAAGCGTGACTTTTACCATTCTGTAGACATTAACGCTATTGATAATGACAAAAAATTTTGGAAAACAGTCAAACCAATGTTTTCCAGCGGAAACCCAATGGGGGAGAAAATCGTCCTTATCGAAGAAGGCGAGATTATATCAGATGATAAAGTGATTGCTGAATGCTTAAATTCGCATTTTGTGAACATCACTGACTCCCTTGGACTAGATCCCTCATTTAAGGATGACAGGATTAATGTAAGTCTGGACGATAAGGTAGACATAGCTACAGAAAAATATAAAAACCACCCAAGTATTGTTGCTATAAAAAGTAAAGTTCCGATTGAGCAAAGATTTGAATTTAGTAATGTCAACTTTTTAAACGTTATGACTAAAATAGAATCCTTAGACACTAGAAAGTCAAGTAGTGGTAATATTCCAACAAAAATTATTCAGGAGTCGAAAGAGGTGATTTGCCCATACTTATCTGACTGTATAAATGCAACTATAGACAACTGTTGCTTCCCTGACAAGCTAAAAGAAGCAGACGTCAGTGCAATCTATAAAAAGGATGACACATGCCAAAAAGTCAATTACAGACCTATTAGTGTCCTATCAGCCATGTCCAAAATTTTTGAACGGATCATGAGCGAGCAAATAAATAAGTATTTTGTAGGTATATTATCTTCATTACCTTCTGGCTTTCGACAAGGTTATAGCACACAACATGCTCTGTTTCGAGTAGTGGAGACTTGGAAAAAGTGTCTAGATATGTCGGGTATAGTAGGAACAATCTTAATGGATTTGTCAAAAGCATACGATTGCATACCTCACGATCTACTAATTGCAAAGTTAGAGGCATATGGGTTCAAGAAAAATGCCCTCAAATTGATTTACAGTTACCTGACAAACCGAACCCAAAGGGTAAAAATAGGTTCCACATATAGCTCACCACAGCATATCTCAATTGGTGTACCACAGGGGTCTGTTCTTGGACCCTTACTTTTCAACATTTTTATAAACGACCTGTTTTATATGGAACTGGAATCGGAGATATGTAACTTTGCTGACGATACGACAATCTACGCGTGCGATACGTATGTGGAGGCTGTCATGATTAGATTAGAGGGTGACCTACAGGGATTAATGCAATGGTTTACAAACAACGGCATGAGTGCCAATCCTTCAAAATTCCAAATAATGTTTTTGGGGCTAAAGGGGGCAAATAAACTATGCCTTAACATAAAGGGCCAATTGATTCCATCAAGCGAACATGTAAAACTTCTGGGTGTAAACATTGACAACTCACTAAAGTTTGAAACGCATGTGAAAGAACTATGTAAGAAGGTCAACCAAAAAGTGTATGCATTTGGAAGGTTAAGACCATATCTAGGAGAACAAAAGTCAAAGCTACTTTTAAACTCCGTGATAATGTCAAATTTTTCCTATTGCCCTCTGATCTGGCTATTTTGCAGCAAAGTTGCAAATAATGAAATTAATAGGACCCACAAACGTGCACTGAGAACTTTATATAGAGACTATGAATCCACATTTGAGGAACTTTTAGATAGGGGTGATACAACGACAACACATAAAAAGAATCTACAAAATCTTATGATTGAAATCTACAAATCAATGAACCATCTCAATCCGGAGTACATGTGGGATTTCTTTGTCAAGAAAGATGTCCCCTACAACCTACGGACTAAGGAACTATGCAAACTCCCCTCGGTGAATTCTCAGCGCTACGGAATAAATTCCCTATCCTTTAGAGGCAGTCTATTGTGGAATACTCTTAGTGATGATCTAAAATTGACAACTTCTCTCGTAAAATTCAAAAAAGGAATACGTTGCTGGGATGGCAACAACTGCACGTGCTACATTTGCACTTAATTTAGGGTTTTTATGTATTTCGTTGCATATTATATTGTAAATAGTTGGTGTTAATTAGTTATTACTAACTATAAATAAACCAACTGTAAATAAGCTTTATGATTATGATTATGATTATGATGCACAATCTGCAGTTGCAAGGCATTCTGTTCCACTGTTTTATTTTTCTTTTAAATTCTTGCAAAGTCATCGTTACCTTATCGGGACCGGATGCTTTTCCTTTCTCTAGCCGTTATTGCATTCAAGGCATATTCCTCATCTACTGTTTGAAAAAGCATTTCTCTGTTTTCTGGGATGATATGCTTCAGGCAGTCATGATCAGAGCTCCACGGTCAGAAGGTCAGTAGCTAAGGCACTCATTCTCCTATATTCTTCACAACAAATCGCATCAATTAGAAGAACACTGCTCGCTTTCTCACGGTTGCTTTCCCGCCACATTGCTTCATGCTTTACGCCTGCGTAATAGCCACTCAAAACGGGGCTCGGCCCACGTTTCTGTCCACACTTTACAAGTCGGGACTCGGCCTAGGCCGAGCCCAACTCAAAACCTGGGCCAAGTTAGCCTAGGCCGAGCCCAAGTTTTTCTCGTCCACACTAGTATGGGCCAGGCCTAGATTGTCGAAAACTTGGGCCGAGCCTGGGCTAGTTTGCGTAGTGTGGATACGGCTTTTCAAACTCGTCTGAAATGTCTCATGCCAAGGCCCTCTAATCTACTGTTTACATTCAGAACAGTAACGGCCGTACAAGTAACGTTTGTCTTCATTTGTTGATTGTACCGTTCTTCAAATACAATATATTTTAATTTTCAATTTCATTTTCTATCAAAAGCCTTATTACAATGGTTTATTGTATATGTCAAGCAGCTAATGACAGACATTATAAACAGAACATAAAGAAGACAATAGCTAGACAATAGGTCGCAATGCAACATGGGAAAAACTTTACTCGAAATTTCCCCTCTCTCCATGAGTCAAAAAGCAAAAATTCCCTGGAAGCGAAAGCGAGGCGAGGGGGGAAACCCTGCGAGGAGTTCATTCCGTCCGTTCAGAAGCCGCGTTTTCGCCATTATTCTCACTCAAGTAAATTTCATGTTGCAAGCTGTTTTGAAGTAGACACATCATATTCATTTATGGTAAGGTGCTTTTCTTCATTTTGTAACAGCTGTCGACATTTCACGGTAGCTGTATGCGTGGTGTCTTCAATATTTACGTATATAGGATACGTTAAATCGTCGTTGAAAACTAGGAAACTATTTCCCATCCTCTTACAAAGAAGTAGGGAAACTTGATGAAAAGTATCTCGTATTCGCTCTCATCTTACGTATGCTTTGTTTCTGGAGCGATTTTCAGTTTCACCTCATTTTAGCCTTGGTCTAAGTGACTGCGTATCTCTGTTATTCTTTCTACAGTATTGTATATGGAACACGAAGTCCTACATATTTCTCGTTTTCACTAGTTTATATGTAATATCATGGAAATATATCCACAGTAATAGCTAAGCACCAGTGGTAGTCTTATGAACAATATTACCAAGGTTATCCTGCAGCAATAAAATCACTCAACCATTACAGCCATTACTGATATGAGTTTTAATTGCAATAGTTTTGAACTATATAGTCTGGCTTGAACTAGAGAATAAGCATACAAAGAACTTATTAATTGGTTGTGTTTATGGGCATCCTAGTTCAGACACGGGTATATTAATTGATTATTGTAATTCAGTCTTCTAAACTGATTAGTTAACAAATCTTTTTAGTGGGGAGTTTAAAATTAACGTACTAAAGTATCATTCTCATGCAGCTACAAATGATTTTGTAAATAGATTTCTTTCTAATAGCTACCTTCCTTGCATAAATCACCTGACAGGAATAACTGGTCAATCAACAACAATTGTTGATAGTATATATACAAATGTATCTGGTTCTGAAATAGTTTAAGTGGAAACATTTTAATCCAAATTTTTTATCACCCTAATTTCTAATACTGAAAGAGGCTAATATGTACTACACTAAATCAGTTACATTTAAAAATGATTATTCATCTTTCTGTGAAAGAGGTTTCATTGAAGATTTCAACTGCATAGAAGTTAGCTATATTGATGGTAGCACTTATTATGAAAACAGTTGTAATCTACCCTTTCAAGAATAATAATAATAATAAGAGCAATATTTATACAGGGTGATCTCGTCAGTACTATGAGTATTGTTATCAATAAGGGCCCTGTCTGAAAATTAAAAAGAACGAAAAGTAATCCACCAATTTACAATGTAAAAGTCTAAAATGTCCTTCAATACTTATTGTTAAGAAATAAAATGACTACAAAAGTTGCAGATGTTCTTTTAGTCGATGCTTGAAAATAACAAAGGATTCCAAGCTTCGAATTTCAACAGGCTGCTTGTTGTAACAAGATGGGCCTTGGAACCAGAAGGACTTTTTTGCTGCTTCTGTTCTGACCCTTGGAACACGTAAAGTAGCTTTATTGCCTCTTGTACCATAATTGTGGCTGACTCTTTCAGCATATGACGCAAAGTTAGGAATGGTAGTTCCTTGTAAACACTTGAAGATCAAAATACCCGCTTTAAACTTTTTCTGGTTAAATATCGTCATATACCCACGTCCTTGGTCAAACTCTGAGTGATGATGGATGATTTTAATGGCTCTTGCTTGTAGGTTTTCGAATTTCTTACCCATTGTGTCCGAGATCTTTAGAGTCGGTGTAGAACAATACAGCATTTTAGGCAATACACTTGCTTTGTATATCGATTCAGCTGCATGACTCGTTAGTGATGTTCTCATTCTTTTCAAAAGCTTAATTCGTGCTGCTGCACTTTTTAAAGTTTTTGTAAGTGCTCGTTCATATTCAGGCTAGCGTCCAAAATCACTCCAAGGTACTTGTAACTATTTACAACGTGTATTGAATGCTCATTCATCCAGTTCTTTATATCATTTATAGAGTGCAGCCTTTTGGCAGTACCAAAAACCATGGCTTCCGGTTTTCCTTTTTTTAAATTTATGATAAGCCTGTTGTTCTGTAGCCATTTTGCAATGTTTGCCATATCACTTGTCAAAGCTTTCTCTACCTCACTAATGCTTTTTTGAGACACGTATATGACAGTGTCATCAGCATACATTTGGATGTTACATGCTTTGACAACTTTCGTTAGATCATTAATTTGTATGAGGAACAATAGAGGTCCCAGAATTGAGCCCTGAGGTACTCCATATTTAACTAACTGGCATGAAGATTTCGAATTGCCACATTGAACAAACAAAAATCAGCTTGCTCATTGAAAGACACATACCAGTTAAGGAATGTAGCTAGAAAGAACTTGAATTTAGGTCAAAGCCTTGGATTAGCAATAGAATTCAAAATGATGAAAATTTTGATTGTTTATGAAAACAAATGAGAAAAGATAGATCTAGGAATAATTGTGAGGCTTGTAGAAAGTTTAGAAATCAAGTCACTAATGAAATAAAAAACAGCAAGAAAACATACTTTCAAAATTATTTCACTACAAATTTTCAAAATATGAACAGGCCATGGTCTGGTATTATATCAATTGATTCTAATAAGAGTTTTACTTCATCCAGTATATAAAGGATAAAAAGTAAAAATGGACTTGAAATTTAAAATCCATCTACAGTTCTCTAATGTATTAAATGAGTATTTTTTTAAATTTGCAGAAATTTTATATAAAACTGTATCTAAAGCTTCAAAATCACCACTTGACTACATACCCAGACTTATTATTTGATCATTTATTATAGGCATCTTCTCCACTAAGTTAAAGGTTGCTAAAGTTGTTTCCTTGTTCAAAAGATGAGACCCAGGAGTTGCTTCTAATTACAGACCTATTTCACGACTCCTTGTTCTTAGTAAACTATTTGAGAAACTAATGTATAAGAGATTATATTTGTTTGTCGCACAGAATCATATAATATACCCTTTATAATTTGGTTTCCAAACAACCATTCAGCATGCATTAGTTTAACCAAGACAATTAGAGGTACATTTGACAATTGGTTATGGTATATTTCTTGATATGGATAAAGCTTTTGACATTATAAATCATGATATTCTACTCTCTATGCTTGAACATGATGGTATCAGGGGGAATGTTGTTGCATTGGTGAAAACATACCTATCACATAGATACCAGTACAATATGTCTTGATGAACAGAGTCAACTCTAACCTATTGAATGTTCTTGTGGTGTCCCTCAAGGACCAGTACTTGGACCACTGCTCTTTCTGATTTCCATTAATGACCTCCAAATACTACAAATAAACTGAAATTCTATCTTTTTACTAGTGATACTAATATTTACTTTGAATCACAAGCACTTTGCATCCTTTGCAAAAAGGTAGATACTGAACTTAAATATGTTAAAAGAAGGTTTGATGCCAATAAACTCTTAATGAACATCAGCAAATCCAGTTATATAATTTCCCACTCTACTACTGTAACACTTCCTTCTTGTGTGCCAATTGAAATAGGCAGAAAGCATATCACCAGAGCTAAATACATTAAATTCTTGAGACTTCTTAGATAAATATTTTCTCATTGAACTTACAAATAAGTTAGCTAGGACATGTGGAATCTTTTTTAGATTAGAAGCCTAGTAGGAAGCATATGTAATTGTTCTGGAATATAAGCAAAAGCCTTCATTGTAGTTTTCTTATGATGGACATGGTCTTATCAGTTTGTTGTATGTATGAGTATCAGTAACATCCACTGTACACATTTTTTTTATAAGAACAACCTTTATAAGAAACACCAGACTGAGATTAGGCCAAAAAATAAGAACAACTTAAGAAACAAGGCAGGCTGAAATTAAAAAAACTCAAGAAATAAAATATCATTAACAAGCGAAAATAACAATCTACTACAGAACAGAACAGTATAAAGTGCTAGACAGCGATTATCAAGTACTTGTTATGTCTTGACACTACTATGCTCATGAAATTTGAAAATGAAAATAAGAAACAGAATAAGAAAAACCTTAGGCTGAAAATATACGCAAAAATAAGAAATGGCAGGCTGAAACTGGAACCAAGTGTTCTTATAAAAAAAAGACGTGTAGCTCCTATATGAATTGTAAAGTATGCTGGAATCAAGTTAATTTTGTTGTGTGACAATTTGAGCCTGTGGCCTTCAGAATTGGCTAGTTTTGAAATTTGCACTTCAATTTCCAATTATGGCCTTCACTCTTTACCTACTTTCAAAAACACATCTTTAAGAGTTTTAAGCAGAGATGGAGAAAATCTTTTCCTTACTGGGGGCCTAAGTATCTATCTCAGACTTTCTGCAAAACCTCATAGGGGCAAGGGGGTTGGTCTTACATAATGTTTCTTTGTAGGAGAGCCAATGTCTAACTTGAATTACATCATTAGAGTGCTATACTTATTTGTGCAATTGAAGATTTTTCTATGAAACCTAATGCAAATATTGCTAACCAAAATGATTTCTGGGAACTACTTTAACAGGTTTGTCCATGTTTAGATAACTGTAGATGATAATTTACACTAATATGGTTTGATTGCCTTGTGTATTGTGCATGCCTTATGATTGCATTGCTAAAAATTGGGAGGGAGCGTAAAGTAGCATTCTCTATAACCATTATTTTTGCATGGCCCATTAGATTGTATATTGTATAGCTTCAAGCTTTGGTTATCTGAAAGACTGGAGAAATGGGCATGGCAGTGTGGTGGAGTTAAGTGGTGGGGTGGGGCTGATGCCATCATTTCTTGGCAGTTATTATGGAAACCATTAATACATAGTAATATCTAAAAACAACCTTGTTAGCAATGGTTTTAAGAATGATTAGTTTAGAATAAGGGACTGGTGGTAAATGAGCAGTGTGACTTGCCAAGTTTCAGAATAATCTCAGAAAGACAATTTTTGGGTGTTCTTTGTCAAAATGAAATGAATGCTAGAGATTTTGCAACTTTTTGCCATTGCTGCAGGTCGACTGGAGATAACATTGAAATGCTGGAGTCTCTAGCAGAATGTGGGAGACTGGGCAACTATGACTTTATCCTTTGCTGCACCCAGACAAGTTGCTATATAAGTTGGTTCTAATGGCTACTCTTGCTTTTAAAACAAAATTGTGGAGATCTAGTAATAAGTAAAATCTCTCTGTTTTTTCTGTATTGAACAAGCTTCTTTGTTAAATTTCACCATATTTATCAGTTCGTTAAGATTGTTAACCTTCCACTTTTGGACTGTGGTATGTTCTGGCATCTTTTTCTGCTGACATTCTATGAGCTTGACACCACTGCATCTATACATTGCTGGATTCTCTTGACAAAGATATCAATAATCTCTTCATAGGCATTTAGGATATTTTTAACTAAATAGAAAATTAACTTGGAAATAATTTCAATATTGTTTATATATTGGTCAAGTTTTTCTGACATAATCAAATGCGGTAGATTGGAAAAAATGATGTCACAGTAGCAGAGCTCTCAAGTTGCAAAACTGAGTATGAGTAAGCTGCCTTGTCAAAAAGTTTTCAGGCGTTTCTAGTGTCTTCAGATTGGCTCAAAATACATCACTATTCCATTCCTTGAAGGTGGATGCTTCAATGGAGCATAGAGGGGTGGAACTTCACTATATTCAAGGAAATATCCTCCAGTAAATACAGTAGCTTGGAGAGAATAAATGAAATTGCAAGAAAAAGATTGACATGGGGTCTCGGGGCATATCCCAAAACAACATTTTAGGGACAAGCCCTTTACTTTGGTGGAGTGCATATCCAAAATATCATGCTTGGCACTAGCCATACGGAGTTTTGATACTTTTGCCACAACTATTCTATACAACGGAGCTATATGAGGAGAACATTTGTGAAGAGAAATCCCTCAATGCGATTTGATGGGAATCCCGAAGATACTCTTCCAGCAAAAATAGGGGCAATCTCTTCCCTATACCCCTGTGGCTATGGCATTGAGCACATAAGTACATATTAAGAATGCGTGAAATTTTTTCGTTTTGGATGTGAGAGTGAGAAATGATGCAAATGCATGATTCTCTTGCCCAATGGGTGACACGTGAGAGCTCTGTATTAGGGAAAGAGGTTGACTTGATTTTTTAAAGTTTTCCTCTCTTTCTGTTGTACCTTCAAAGCATATGTTTAGTCTTTATTTGGCAGAAGAACATTGCTGTCACTTTATTTTTTAGATAATTGGTTAGTTAGTTATTTAGTTATTTAGCTAGTTAGTATGTAGTTCATTAGTTAGTTAGTTAGTTAGTTAGTTTGTTAGTTAGTTAGTTAGTTAGTTAGTTAGTTAGTTAGTTAGTTATTTGGTTGTTAGCATCATGCATTTATACAGTGTAAGTGATGGCAGCTGACATGTACCTGTGGCTTGTTGCAAGCATCCTTTGCTAAGGAAAATCTAAGCTGAGATTTTACCTCATTACACAGTTGTCAAACTTCACAGGGATAGATAGTTGAGTGGCCTGTGGTGAGCATCGGGTCTCATTCGTGTGTGAGAGCATGTGAACACCATTCACAGGCACTGAATGATACACTTCGCATTTTTGCATGCACTTTTGATCCAAATCTACCTATTTATTGTTGCTTCTTCCATACGTTAGTGTAACAGCGTGTAGTGCAGCTGGGAACTCAACAGAAGACAGGTTTGCAAATTGTCTGTGTTTATCCATACGTAGCATCCTGCTTTGACATGTAGGCATATTTTGTGCTCAGATGTGTGCTCACAGGTTCAACCCACTTTTACCTAGCCCTCATGTGAGCAGTCAGTGCACAATTTGAAGCAGATGAAGTTTGATCTAACGGATCCATTGTACTTCGCTTGTGATTGAAGCTGTTACTTATGTTCATCTTAGAAATTCTTCTGTGTTTCAAAAAGGTGCTGTTTTACTATTATTTACTCCTTATTCATGATATTTGCATGTATGCATTAATTTATTTTTATTTATTTACAACTAGATGACGAATTATGCGAACAGTTTTCTTGGGTTAATACCAGAAGTTACCCAAAGGACGAATGAGCCTCCTAGATCATTCAGTATGGATATCGATGATGATGTCGCTGAGGGATATGACGAAAATTTTGACCCTCCAGTGACTTCCATCATGGAATGCCCAATTTGTTTACTGGTGCTAAGGGATCCAGTTCAAACATCATGTGGCCACAGATTTTGTAAAAACTGCATTCTTAGGGTAGTCCGGTAAGCATTTTATCTTTTCTTCAGGAATTAAATGCTTTTAAGACATAAAATATAGTTTGTTATGAAAATGAACTTCAGTAAAATGCTTATTTTATGTATAAGAAGGCTTAATTTCAAGTTAGCTGAATTTCCTTAAAGTCTATAGCACCTGATATATTTGGATGATTCAGTGCTTTTTCAATTCAATAACTTCTCTTTTAGGCCTTCGTTCTCCAATTAGCTTCCCTTTGTAGAAACAAGAAGTTGCTAAGCCCCCCTTCAAAATCTTAATATTACAAGGTTAATTTAATAAAAGACATATACTTTGTACTATCTGTTACGTTTATTTATACTCACCAGAAAAATCTAAATCAAACTCAAACATCTATGTACTGTAAGCAGAAATGTTCCAGATATCAGAAGAGACTCCTAGCAGAATTAATGTCAAAGTCAATTAAAATATGTTCACTTTCTGCGAGTTTCCGTTGTTCTGAAGACGGAGATTTATTGTGCATTATGCACAAACCATGCAAAAGCTTTTTCCTCAAGTTGCAAGCCATTCGTGTTCAGACAAAAGAAATGGACCCGTTTGATGCGACAATTCAGAAGATGAAGTGACCCAGGAAAATAATTCAAATTTAATAGTTAGTGAAGATGACGATGTTATTGATAAAGAACCCAGATATACACATATTTTGTCGCCACAGAAAATTTTGTCGTGTTTCAGAAACGTGTTATGCCCCCCCCCTCATAATAGCTTCACAACAATAACCCCCTATAGAATGGCCTTAATGTAGAGCATACTGTAAATAGAGAATTTACAATATGCTCTACATCAGGGGTGGGCAAAAGTTTGAGTGCAAGGGCCATATTCACAAATTCTAAGTCTTTCTAGGGCCGCATAGTACGTTGCCAAATATTTCTCAAGACACAGAGTGGTATATAAGCAGCTATTGAAGTAATATTCTGTAGAATTAAACAGTAGAAACTTGAACTGAAACACATACATTTGGAAAACGAAGTCACATAGTGACTAACTGTTATGAAATGGACAATGTTAATGAAAATGTCATAAACGAAAAGGACAATGTCATAAACGAAGTTATTTTTGCTTCCTAACAGCTTTTGGCGGGCCGCAAAAAAAGCACTTGGCGGGCCGCATGTGGCCTACGGGCCGTAGTTTGCCCATCTCTGCTCTACATTAACCTATTTTATAAATCTTAGTGATCTTGAACAGAATAACGAACTTTGAGGCTCATTTCAGTAAGAAAATAAGGAATTCGAGCCTTAAATGAACTTAAGTTCCTTCTTATTGCTGATATTAGTTGTCATGTCACCCATGTACTCACATGATGCAG
Source organism: Mastigias papua (assembly GCA_964019165.1). Classification (NCBI taxonomy): domain Eukaryota; kingdom Metazoa; phylum Cnidaria; class Scyphozoa; order Rhizostomeae; family Mastigiidae; genus Mastigias; species Mastigias papua. The sequence goes on along the minus strand of OZ025280.1, from coordinate 4,855,308 downwards.
ACTTCCACAAGACCCTTTTAGATATCAATAGGGTTTAATTGAAACTATTCAGCACTGCAATATCTTGAAGATCATGACACTAATGATAATGCTTGTTTTTCAAAAGTCTACTCTAGTGTTTGCTTGTAATCTACCTTCCATGCTTCTTGCAGCCAATAATTTTTTGCCAATCTGAAAAGTCTTTACATAAAACTGACGTTAGGGCATATAGTACTCAATGTTGTTTTCAAATTGGTATATGGTTTCCTCTTTGTACTGAAGGGAAGGCAGAAAAGCATGCCCAATCGACAATGAGCCTTTGGATGAAAGCCAGGTTTGTGGTTTGCGAATATGTTAACTCTCGTCGTAGCATACTCTATGGTGCCTATTTCCCGTCCCCCCCCCCACTAATTAGTTTTTGAGAATTTTTCCAACCCCCGTTCATATTAAGACTTTGCAATTAACTTTTGGGGACTTTGTGTGTAAAGTAGCTGAAACAAGAATAATGCCTCTTAGCAAGAACCATTTGTTTCATCAGTTGTCTTAACTGACTGTTACAAGCTTATGCTGAAGAGACTGTTACATTAGGATCTGTTTTCTTAGCAAAGTAATTGTTCTATTAAACTGATTTTTCATTACGTTTTACTTTTTACACCGAAATATTGAAACCATAATTGCTAGGGAAATTTGCTGCTTAATAGAGAAAACGAACTATCTTAGAACAATTTTCTAAATTCGTGTATTCATGTGATTGCATAAATCCGACCCCATTTCCGCTTCTAATTCCAACCCTTCCGCTAATTGAATTTCCAGAAAATTCCAATCCCCCTCCGGTAATTAGGTACCGAAGAGTACTCGGTATAATGTACCGAACTGGCCGGTGCCGGCAATAGATTTGTGCAAAACATTATACACATGTCATACTAAATCAGCTAGTCTAGTCCCTTGAAGTACGTTGTAAGTGTATTACTTTGTAACACGATGGTGTTGATCAGTTGTGTATTGGTGACTGTACGCGTACGTTGTACTTTTAAGCTCTGATACCAACTGATAGTAATAGAATTCCACAGTGTGCGGACAGGCATAACTTTCCATTAGCAGGCTTTGAAGAAGCTGAAAGCTTTAAATTAGAGACCACGTTCTTAGATTTTCCGTCTCTACACTAGGTTACATTGCTATTTGGTCTTTCTTCTAGCCTGAAGGCTCAGAGGATGTAGAGCATTTCATGAAAGCAGACATGTTTTAATTTCAAATCTTTAGTGAAAGTTATGGGAAGTTTTAGCTGTATGGGTCGTATTCCAACTCCCTGTTAGTACTGCAGCCGAAATATCATTTTGTAACTTCTTGGAATTGTTTTTGATGTCAGATATTTCCAGACAACTTTGCTAAGCGAGAAATACTGAATTACACGGTTCGCTGCAGAAATTTCAAGGATCGCGGCTGCCCTTGGCTTGGGCCATTACTCGAGTTGCAAGTAAGTCGTGTAAAAATTTTTTTGCATGATTGCCCTTTGAGTATTTTGCTGGTTGGGTATAATGCAGAAAGTGTCATACTTTTTACAGAGGGAAGTTTGAAGACAATTTACTGTTTACATTTTGGCCGTAAAAGTCTTTGTGTGACTGCGGCAAATGTTTATAACAAAGTTCCTATCTTAGCAAGACAGTTGGACTCCAGGGTTTTTATTCAGAACACACGTAAATGACTTTATATAAATGTTTTTAAACATGTACTCAGCTTAATTTTTCTCCTCTTACATTGCATATCTCTTTTCTTTAGGACAGGACCCTAATGATAACAGTATGCTTGTCGTACTGATAGGTTATTCCTGTATAAAAATTCGTGTATTATTATTATTATTATTATTATTATTATTATTATTATTAATTATCGATTATTATCGTTGAGCAAATGGCGGATGGACGTTCTTTTTGCGCACGAATACTACTGTTTTATAGTACCTAAGTTCTTGTTTGTACTAAGGTGATTCATTTTGGTACGTTTATATCTCACATCTCAAAGGATTATTTTGCGCTCTGAAGTTATGATTCGTTGTACATTTACGTCATTTTTACTCATTTTGGTTGTTTGCACTTTCTGCGGCAAGGAATTTAAATCATTAGGCCGCCACGTCTGGCGTTGCAAAGATAAAATCAAAGGGAATAAAGACACTGATCAGGATGACGCTACTGATGGAAAAGATGCTGCAGTTTCTCCTCAAAGTCTCTCTTCTCCGAATCAAAATTGTTCCACCATAACATGCAGTTGCGGAAAAATGTGTAACGGTCGTAAAGGTTTGAAAATGCACCATCGCAGCTGCCGTGTCATTAAGGGCCTAGCTGGAGAAACGTTTGAGATCCAGCGTTACATCGAACCAGTTGCTGTTGAGCCAGAGCGAAATACAGTTATAGATGACATTGTTTTGATTAAAGCTGGAGTTAAACTGCCAAAATCTTTTGACCAGTGGAAGCTTGCTAACGACTACTTTACAGCTGCATTGCCAATAGCTGAAATCACAACATACAATCTCCCTAATATTATTAGCAACATGAATAACGTTATCTACAGTTATTTCGAGCAAGAGTTTGGAGAGGTAAATTCTACTAAAAACGCTGATTTGGATATTAAATATAATGGCTACTCAAACTACAAACTTAAGTCTTGTCTTAAACAACTAAAAAACAGCGGAGCTGATATTGCTGAGATGCGGTATGTCTCGCACCTTCTGAGGAACAGGCTAAACAAATCAAGACCAGCAAATAGTGATAGGAATGACGATGAAAAGATTAGAGTGAACTTCTGGGGTTATGTAAAAAACATTTTCAAAAAGAGTACCGTAAAATTACCTTCTTTCGACGTTTCAACGTGCACTGATTTCTTTTCTAAATTCTTTAGCTCTCTCAATACCACAAAGAATTTTCAAATTCCAGATTGGATTCCATCTCTTCCCCTTCCAACTTCTCCATTTGATCTCTCTCCACCTTCATATAAGCAAATTACGAAAGTGGTTCGACGAATCAAAGCATCTGGTTCTCCTTGCCCTCTCGATCAACTTTCAATTATTCCTTTCAAACCGTGTCCATACCTCAGATCATACTTGACGGAAGTCTTTCGCACTGTCTGGCAGTCTGGGGAAATCCCCAACGAATGGAAGAAGGCTTGCACAGTGCTTATCCATAAAAAAGGTGACCAATCTGACCCTGCTAACTTTAGGCCCATTACTCTGGAAAGCACTCCGCTGAAAATATTCACATCATGCTTGAGAGATTCCATGTTTGCATTTCTATCAGCCAATGGATACATTGAACATCGCATTCAAAAGGGTTTCATGCCTAAATTGTCAGGTACGTACGAACACACAGCTCAAATGTCGCAGATAATCAACAAAGCTAGAATAAAACAGCGCTCTGTAGTTATCACATTACTTGATCTTAAAAACGCTTTTGGGGAAGTCCACCATAATCTCATTCCAGCAGTATTGAAATATCATCACATTCCTGATCAAATACAAGGGCTCATCAATAGTCTTTATTCAGATTTCTACACTTCCATTATCTCCCAGCATTTCACAACTCCTTTTATTAAGGTTGGTCGTGGCGTTCTACAGGGTGATTCCTTAAGCCCTCTCACCTTTAACCTTTGCTTCAATACATTTATTCGCTATATCGCAGCACAGAAATTCCAACAATTCGGCTTTAGCTTAAACTCGCTCTACCCTATACATTGGTTTCAATTTGCCGACGATGCTGCTGTGATTACTGGACTAGAAAACGAGAATCAAATTCTGCTAAACCATTTCACCCGGTGGTGCAACTGGGCAGGTATGATTATTAGGGTTGATAAATGCCTCACATTTGGGATAAAGAAAGCAGCCACCTCTTCAATTCAGTACTTTCCCAAGCTGATTCTAAATAGTTCTTTGGTTCCAACTGTTGGCAAAAACATGCCCTTTAAATATCTTGGTAGATACTTCAATTTCCATATGGATAATAGTGATCATATGTCGATTCTTCTAGACACTATTAAGGATCTGATGCTCAAAATTGATTGCCTACCCTGCCACCCAAAAAACAAACTTCTTCTTTACCATCGTTTTGTGTTATCGAAACTTTCTTGGCACTTGACCATTGCGGATCTTAGCAAGACATGGGTGGTCGAAAATTTAGACAGCGTAGTTTCTAGGTTTGTAAGGCAGTGGCTAGAATTACCTATATGCTCAACTTTCAGCTCTTTAATCTTAAGTACATCTAGATACGGCATAAATCTTATCCTCCCTTCAGCAAAGTTTATTGAGTGCCAAACTATTATACGAAATGCCTTGAAGTCCTCACCAAATCCCGACATCAAATCACTTTGGGCGGATACAAGCTATGGCACTAATCTTCAGTATGACCAGTTCCAGAATACTAAACAAGTTTTGAAGGCTGTACAGCACGAGCATGAAGATCGCATAAAAAATACACTCCTTTCTCAAGGCTTGGTTATCTCCTCTATTCTGAAATATTCATGTCAAAGAACAGCAAGCATTTGGTCAATTGTTCAACAAAACATGCCGAGAAATATCTTTAATTTTTCTATAAAATATCTCAACAACACTTTACCTACTCGGAAAAATCTTTGCAAATGGTCCATTTCTCAGTCATCAGCATGTTCATTCTGCCTTCAATCAGAAACTCTGCAGCACGTGGTATCAAGTTGTAATTGCTACCTCGAGAATGGCAGATATACTTGGCGCCACAACTCTGTCCTTCTTTTCCTTGCTAATACATTTTCATCTCTAAACCAAATCTCAGTATATGCCGATTTGCCCTCTTTTATGTCCCCATCTTTGATAACTGGCGACTCCCTTCGTCCTGATCTTCTTTTGCTCACAGGCAAGAAAGTGCTCTACATTCTTGAACTCACACTGGGTTTCGAGACAAATATTCAGGCTAATAGCGTAAGGAAAGCCAATAAGTATACTCCACTACTTCAAGACCTGTCCTCTTCCTATAATAAAGTCATTTTTATCAATGTCTCCATGGGTGCTCTCGGCGTTATGGGCGCCTCCTGTGATTCCTTTCTTTCTCTACTCCAAGATCTGAGTTTTGACAAAGTTACACAGCGAAGAATTATTATGAAAACAATTAATATTGCCATTAGGTCAACGTATTACATCTTCTGCCAAAGAAATAAATCATGGAACAACCCTGAACTCCTGACCTTCTGAACATTCACTTCCTTTTCCTGCTATTATACCTTTGAGTTATGTTACATGTCAATTATTATTGTTATTATTTTTCATGTGCTCAGTACAAACTAGCCAATGGTACACTACCAATTATATGCGAGGTGTATTATTGTAAGTAACAGATATATACATATGAAAGTTTAAAAAAAATTATTTATTATTATTGTTCAGTTGACGCTAAATGTTTGCCTTTGTGAATTACTCTGCTACTTTTATGCCTTTGTGGAACCTGCCTTGTGGTATGTGGCTTGTGAACTCAAATCCCTCTCTGTGTGCACCGATATAGCAAGTAAAGATTCTCACTCTAAATTGAAGGGAAGCTAGCAATTGAAGAAAATCTCTACTCTCCTTCTAGGCTCATATGAAAGATTGCCTATACGAGTATGTTCCTTGTACAAATAACTGCAATGTTGAAGTTTTGAGGAGCGACCTAGAGAGGCATATAAAGGAAGATTGCGTTAAAAGAATCGAAACATGCAAGTATTGCTCTTTGAAAGTTGTCTTCAAGGATCTAGAGGTAATAATGGCAGATAAGACTTGATTTAAGTTGATATTGTATCATGCGATTTGATTTAATATTGTGTAATATGGTTTTGCTTTATTTTTACCCATAATTGTGTGTTCAGTAGGAGAGTCATTCTCTACAGCTTCGTCATCAGAGTTCTTGGATGGCAGCACTTGATCCGGTCCATTGATAAATGCATTTAGAATTTAATATATATTTTTATTGCAAGAACTAACGACACTGCGAAGTCCCTGCGCAGGAGAATTTAATAGGTTGTTTTAGTAAATTTGTTGGCTTACAAGCGTCCTGACAGGAATTGACCGTGTCATTATTGTAGCTACCTCAGTGCGAATTCGAAGTCGAACGTTGACATTGTTTTGAAGAGTGCAAGCATGCCCTAAAGTTCCAAATTGCTTTTTTAAGTTGGCACTCATCACAGGACAGAATGTCAGCATTATGATTAAAATGAACCTACCAGATTATAAACTCGATCATGGATTTAGTTAAATCACCATCATTATCATCACGATTACCATCATGATCATTATCAAAGCAATTGTGACCATCTCAATTTGTGGAACCAGGCTGCTTATTTTCTTATACATGTAGAAAAAATAAAACAAACTGAATAATTTCTTATAATTACAGCATGGGACTCACAGAATATACCTGTATGTTTCAAAAGAAGCCATTAAATTAGCTTTTTGTGGGTTACATTAAACCAAATATTAGACTGACTATTCAAATTCAAAGTTTTTATTATATAATTCTTGAAAAATACAATTTGTTCAATCAAATTATTTTTAAGAAACCCTGATTTAGAATTTTAGGCTGATTGGTTCCTTATATCAGGGTAGATGTGGTGTCATCTGACGGGCTGCAGTTCCTTATAAGTCAGTGTGGCGGGATAATACTGTAAACCTATATAGGAACGATGGTTTTCCTATCATCATTGCTTGCCCTGTGGCTGCCCTCGTTGGTTTGTTGATGTTCATGATGTTGCAATCTTATTTGACGTGCCGAGAACACGGAGGTAGAGAGAGGAGGCGATGTTGTTAACGGTACTCTGACTCTACTCTGACTGACTTTACAACATAAATTACAGGTGTGTGATGACAGGAGTGACGTATGGTGATGTCCAAGGTGTGCGATATTGGGAATGCGAATAAATGAGAGAAGAAATCAGCGTTGAGTAAGAAATGGCCTATGCTACAATGTTTACGCTCACTACGCCTATCTTGGACCATTCTCTGGATCGTTAAATGAACGGTGTTGATTGTACGTTGCATGTTTACGGACTTGCGCAGAAGTTGCAGGATGTCATCTTGTGTGCCAAGTAGTTGGCCGATCTTTTTCTCTTAATTTCAGCACACATGAAACAGAAGTTGATAGCAGGGTTTATAATGCTATGTAGCAAGTGGGAGCAGTGGTGCTAGTAGTGGCGGCTGGTGGGATTTTTTGTTGGGGGGGGGCAAGGCTGTGGAAAATTGGATGTGATCCATTACACTTATTGCTATATACTACTTTGTAGAAATTTCATTTGGGCCCTTTTGCTTGGGGGGGCATTGCCCAAAGTGCCCTGTTGACCAGCCGCCACTGGGTGCTAGATTTGTTGCGATTCGTTGTAAACGTAATTTTTGATTGGCTCCATCATTCTTGTTTCCATTCTGAGCTATAATTGCAGTCTATTTTATTTACAGGAACACCATCTTAATTGCAAAGAATATCCTGTCTTTTGCCCGAACAGTTGCTCAGGAAACCCTATTATTCGAAAAGAGGCAAGCGCTCATAACCAGATATTTTCAAATACACCATTTCGATATCCGCGGCCTCATCATCACGGCGGAGTCTGGACACGAATTAGGGGTGAAGTGTTCAGGACAATCATTTTGTTCATCACAGTGATTGCACTTTCGAAGTGAAGTCGATAACATTTATAGATAGTTTAAAGACTTTATATTGTCTTTCATTATCGGAAAAGTTTTTTTCAAAATGGTTTTCGGCAATTTTCCAATGAAACGGCGGATATCAAACTGGTGTATTGCCGCCTTGCCGGCTTTATTGCAAGTCTCATTTCTGTTTCTCGTGTTCTTTCTTAACTGTAGTCACCCATCAACATTGCACGTCTTGCACATTCTTGCAGTATGCAATACGTAGGAGAGGTTATAAGAAAGCTGTATAATATGTGATTATAAGTTGAAATCTAATGCGCCAGCTTTCGGTAGGCCTTAGCCAGGTGCCTGTGTACTCTGTGTGTGAAAGTTTATATGGAAGAATGCTGGCATAAAAAGACACGAGCAATTCTTTTTACTGTGGTAGGTGTAATATTCAACAGTTTGGCATAAGTTATCGTAAGTTAGCAATTGATGTGTCAACCTATTTGTCAGCCTTGCATGCACACTGTAGCTTGCTCTCCTACTAAAAAGTATTTGACATATTTTCTCTTTATGACATAGCTGGACAATCATCTCTTGTACCATTGTCCTAAAGCAATTATTTGTTGTCCACATAAAGAGTTGGGATGCGATTTTGAGGTATTAATAATTTTGTTCTCGTTTCTTATTCATGTGTTTGGAAAGATCCCCTGCTTACGTATTGAGTCTAGTTGGAGAATACTGCGAATTTAATTGCAACTGACTTTAGATTGAAATACACAGTCCATTTTGTATATCCATTGTCACCTAATAGATAGGAGAAATGATGAGCGGTGGATGTTTACACGATCCTTTTTTGCGCCAGTTTTCATCCGATTAATTCAAAATAAACTCTTTCTATTGGTGCATTTATGATAATGCCAGTTTCCTAATACGTTGAGGAAATACTTATGACCTGGTGCATCGGAGCCACGTGTTATAAGGTAGCGCATGATTATCAAAACAAAGAGTTCCTGCTACTTGTCAAGAATACACTGAAGACAACATACCGTATCCTGTTTCGCCTAAAGTTCTACCGCATCCATCTTTTTAAATAATGGATAGGTTAAAAGTAATGTGTGAAGGATGATCCTATTTCTAGTTTACACCATCCTGTTTTGCGCCCTTCAGGTGAAAACAGACGTAGAAAGTCAGTCTGCGAAACTAGATTAAGTAAGAATCTGACGATTGATAAACACAAACTGCCTGAGAAAGGAAATGTTTATGAAACTATCAAAGAGTTTGGCAAAGAATATCATGTCCCTGAGAATGATTAACAGTGTTCCCGTTAGCCGGACGTACTGTTCCTTGGTGGTAGACTTTGCCTAATTTGCCCGATGCCTCACTCTCAATAGACGATTCGATTTCACGCGAGATTTTGGAAATCTAAAGACGACTAAATTTCAGATTTTACAGTTAGCGGAGTTTTTTCCGAAATGAAAGTGTCCCATATGTTTTGTCAACATATTTTGCTCAGTGATTTTCACCAAGTGGAAAAAAGACTTTCAGAGTTATCCATAATCGTTACCATTTTAAACCTGTAGGGCCTAAGAGAAGAGGTCGATAAACATTTCGACAACTCACTCCGAAGTCACTATACGGACTTGATAAAGAAATTTTCCGATATCAAAGTAAAAGTTGAAAAAGATGTCGAGCCATTGAATTTCATGCAGCAGGCATCAGGGCCAGATCTGGCGCGCAGGCTTGTGATGTTGGACGATAAGGTATGTCTGAGTTATGTTTGTAAGCCCTATGTTATGACAGAACCTATTTATTGTCAAAAAGTGTTCATAGAGTATGACCACTGAATGGGAGATAATGAAGTTCAGTCTTTTTATCTTGAGGCACGTTCATCAATTCTGTAGTATGTTTGGTTATAGGCTAATTTGGGCCTAACACCAGCAAGTTATCTACAAGCATGTATTCCCGGGTCAAGTGCATGATTTCAGAGAATTTCCTTGTCTCTGGTTTGCTCCTCATGTATAATAAAAATACTAATAGTAATTATTGTTATTATTTGTAAATCACTCTATGAGCTCTCTTGGCATCTATGCACACTCTATCTTTCGTTTCTTGAAATGTTTCACTCTCTCTATTGACAATCACCACAAATGCGTTCTCATTTCAAAATTATCTACAATTTCAATCCATGCAACCGTACTTCATTTTCTGCTGTAGAGGTAAACCATTCAACAACCTGATCTATTGTACTTTTAATATTGTTTTTGTTTTCCTTTGTTTTCTTTTGTTTCGTTTTGTTTTATGTACAACACCTGTTATTTACGTTTTTGCATTTATTACAGCCCAGGCTAGTCAATTACAAATTGCATTGTAATAGTGAGATTTGTAATATGATTGTTTTCATTATCATTACAACACTTTGGCTGCTAAAAAGACCACCTCTTCCACTTCTGCATAAGGTACGTCTCTTCCTCTTCTGCATGCTCATTCTGGCTCCATTCTGATAGTCTCTAGCATTTTGTGTCTAGTTGTAAGTCCTACCTGTAAGATGGCAGGTATACCTGGCACTATAACTCGGTTCTTTCGCACAGCTCCAAAACCCTGTCTTTATTAGAGGATAGCTCATTGTACGCAGATCTTCCTTCTTTTCCTTCTCCATATTTGATTACAGTTGATTCTCTCAGACCAGATCTAGTCGTAGTACTAAACAGTGCTACTGCGTATCTGCTAGAGTTAACTGTTGTCTTTGAATCTAGTAGTAAGATCAATAGTGAGCCCAAATCTGATATGTATCACCCCTTTATTTTGGCCCACCAGGAAGAGTATTGCGATGTTAAGTTTATTAATCTCTCTATGAGTGACTGAGTGCTCTCGGTATATTTAGTAGATCCTCTTATTCCTTTTCGTCGATGCGTAAATATTTATACTCACACTTTTTCATAATACTCATCAACAGCAGATCATTATGAAAGCATCGATCATTGCCATAAGATGCACCTATTAGCTATATTTTATGTAGACGAAGCAGATCTTGGCCAGGTCTGCAGAATATATAATGTAAACAAGGAGTATTGGGACTAAATACTGGGACACTAATTGGGACACTGGTTGGGACACTAATTGGGACACTGGTTGGGACACTAATTGGGACACTGGTTGGGACACTGGTTGGAACACTAATTGGGACACTGGTTGGAACACTAATTGGGACACTGGTTGGGACACTAATTGGGACACTGGTTGGGACACTGGTTGGAACACTAATTGGGACACTGGTTGGAACACTAATTGGGACACTGGTTGGAACACTAATTGGGACACTGGTTGGGACAGTGAATTGAGACACAGAATAGAGAATAATAGACTAGTATAAATTGAATGGTTTTAGAGAATATGGTTATTGAATGATTGGTGAGTATTGAATGTTAATGAGAGAATGGTATAATAAAAATTGATATTAGAATTGTGTTATAAAATGATTATAAGAAATGGTGTTATTAATGATTATAAGAAATGATGGTATAAATTGATTATAAGAAATGGAGTTATAAAATGATTATAAGAAATGGAGTTATAATATAGATATAAGAAATGGTGTTATAATATGATTATAAGAAATAGTGTTATAAAATAGATATAAGAAATGGAGTTATAAAATAATTATAAGAGAATGGTGATATTGAATGATTATATGAAATGGAGTTATAATATAGATATAAGAAATTGAGTTATAAATTGATTATAAGAGAATGGTGATATAATATGATTATAAGAAATGGAGTTATAAAATAATATGATAAAATGATTTTATAAAATTGAATTATAAAATGGATTAAAAAGGAGTGGGATAAATAAACTAGAATAAAATATTGATAATAATGTATTGGTTATAATTTTGAAAAATGGTTAAAATACAATGAAAAATATTAATAGAAATTTTTAAAAAAATCTCTCCTTGTATAATCAAGTATGTTATTTATTGAACATAATTTATGGAACATATTTTATGGATTATTACTAATAAACCATAAAATGGTAATATTAATTCTCCTTATTAAATTGGGGTTACTAAAGGGGTTTATTATTTGGGCATCAATTTTAATTTGAAACTCGTTTTACATATTATTTATGGTATTTTAGCTTATTCTCAATGAATAGTTTTATCATTTTGGACCATTTTCGTGCATTTTTGTTTCGCTTGTGTATATTCGCTAATTATGTGGGGTGGTGTATCACTTGGTGTATTTTGGGGTTATTTACTGATGTGGTGATTTTATTTTTTGTGTTTTAATTTTTACATATAAAAATATAATTATATATATAAGATGTTTCCTTTTCAAATTGAAAAATTAAGATTCGACGGAAAATGTGTTTCACAAAATGATTACGCTGATTGTTGTAAAAAAATGAATGCTCATTGTGCAATTGTAAATGGTCATTTAGAATGTTTTAAATATTCACATAAAAATAAATCAGGTGATTATTATTGCGATTTGGCAGCTGAATATGGTCAAAAGGAATGTTTACAATTTGCTCATGAAAATGGATATCCTTGGAGTGCAGATACGTGTTTTTTGGCGGCTGAAAATGGAGAAATTGAATGTTTAAAATATGCTCATGAAAATGGTTGTCCATGGAATGAAGATACAAGTACGAATGCATCTAGATATGGTATCTTAGAATGTTTAAAATATGCTCATGAGAATGGTTGTCCATGGAATGAAGACACAACTGCTTTTGCTGCAAAACATGGTCGTTTAGAATGTTTAAAATATGCTCACGAAAATGGTTGTCCGTGGCATTATTTTACTTGTGCGATTGCTGCTTATAATGGTAATTTAGAATGTTTAAAATATGCACATGAAAATGGTTGTGAATGGGATAAATATACTTGTGCTAATGCTGCTGAAAATGGTGAATTAGAATGTTTAAAATATGCTCATGAAAATGGATGCCCATGGAATGAATTGACATGTGCAAGAGCTTCTGGTAATGGTAAATTAAAATGTTTAAAATATGCTCATGAAAATGGTTGTCCATGGGGTATTGGTACATGTTTTTTAGCTGCTGAAAATGGTGAAATTGAATGTTTAAAATATGCTCATGAAAATGGTTGTCCATGGGATAAAAATGTTTTTGATGTTGCTGAAAATACTGGTAATGTTGATTGTATGAAATATTATATTGAGAATTAATCTAATATAAAATATATAAAAAAATGAAGATACCAAATTTAGATATGAATAAAAAAGATAATAATGATTCATATATTTTAAAATGGCCATTCAGAATGAGTATTTCAGGCGATAGCAGCCGTGGTAAAACAAATCTGGTTATGTATATGATTCTGAGTGCAAAGTTTTTTAAACCAGATGTTATTTATTATTATGGGCGAAATATTGAACAGGATAAAATAAAATATATTAAAAGTATTAGTGATAAACTAAAATCACAAATTGCATATGATTTTATGTTATTAGAAAATGATCCAAATAACATCCCATATGCTGATTGTTATGATAATGATTCTAAAAAATTGGTTATTTTTGATGATTTAATGACTGTTTCAAAAAATGTATTAAAACGAATTGTCGATCATTATATCTTTGGAAGACAGCAAAATATTAGTTCTATTTTTTTGGGTCAATCGTATGTACAAATTGATCAGACGATTCGTTTAAATTGTAATTATATGATTATTTTTGAACCTCAAACAAAAAGAGCAAGAAAATTAGTGTTAACTGAAAATAATATTGAAAATATTGATTTATTTAAAAAAATTGATGGTAAATATGATTTCCTGTTTATCGATAAGAATAATAATAAATATTATAAAAATTTTGATGAAGAAATATAATTATATATATAATGAGTAATCATAATTATTGTGTTAAATGTCGAAAAAAGACAGTTTCACTTAAAGACAGTGAAAAAAAAGTAATTACAAAAAATAAAAAAAATGGTATTGAATCGAGATGTAGTATTTGTAACAGCAAAAAATTTACTTTTATTAAACAAATATAAGATATAATATATGCAGATTTACTGTTTAAAATGTAAAATGAAAACTGATACATATAATATAGAACAAATCACCAGAAATAATAGACAGTGTATTGTAGGAAATTGCAAAATATGCAATTCAAAAAAAAACATGTTTGTAAAAAATGGTACAGGTTTAGATATTCATAAAATGATCGGGGAATTACCCATACGACCATCAAAGGGTTTTGTACCGCCTGGATACCGTTATTTAGGGCCGTATAATCCATTGAATAAACAAATAACTTATAATAAAGACACTGGTGAAATATATAAAATTAATGAATCTCCAAAGAATAAATTAGACGAAATAGCAATGCATCATGATATTTGCTATTCTGTAAATCCCAAAAATAAACATATGTGTGATAAAAAAATGATTGAAAATATTGATGCGATGGAAAATAAGAATTTAATGGCAAAAATTACAAGAGGTATAATTAATACGAAACAACAGCTTGGTCTAGGTCAAAAAAAAAACGACACAAAGATAGACATAAATGATGATCGAAAACAATACGCGAATGAGATGCATAAAAGAATAATAAAGAAATTTAAACGAAGATATATTTATTCTCCAGGTATTGATGTTATTTGGACAACAGATTTAATTTTAATTCCAAAATATTCAAAACAAAATAATGGATATAAATATATCCTCACTATTTTGGATGTTTTTAGTAAATTTGCTTGGGTAGCTGTAACAAAAAAGAAAGATAAAAAAACTATAGCTAATGCATTTGAAAATATTTTAAAAAAAGGCAGAGTGCCACGAAAAATCTGGAGCGATGGGGGCGGGGAATACGATAACCATTTTTTTCGATCTATGTTAAAAAAATATAATATAGAGCCATATAGAACTGACTCAGAATTAAAAGCCATTATGGCTGAACGGTTTAATCAAACTTTAATGAATAAAATTGTAAAAATGTTCAGTGAACGCGATAACCATAGATATATTGATGATATTGAAAGAATTGTTAATGAATATAATAATACTTATCATTCGAGTATTAAGATGACGCCTATTGAGGCCTCAAAAGAAGAAAATGAAGGTATTGTATATTATAATTTATACAGTAAAAGACGTCGAGAAATGATGAAACAAAATATAAAACCGAAGTTTAAAGTTGGTGATATTGTAAGAATATATAAATTTAAAAAAATTTTTGAGAAAGGATATGATCCAAAATGGAGTAATGAATTATTTATTATTTATAAAGATAATGGGACAATTCCGAATACATACAAGGTAAAAAGTATTGAAAAAAAGAATGATCGTTATGAATATATAAAAGGTAATTTTTATGAACAAGAATTACAAAAAACAAAAATGGTTTAAAGATTTTTTTATATTTGTATATTATAATGACGAACAAAAAAATTGAAAAAATTATTAAAACATATAAGAGTATTTTAATTGATACTAATAATGTAAATAAAGATAATATAATTTTTTTTGCACGACGAACTATAGAAAATTATAATAAAAAAAATTATAATAAATATGAACAGAAAATTTTAGATTCACTTATTGATTATTATGCCAAACCAACACGAAAAAAAGAAAATATTGTTAATTCATCAATATTAGATTATTATCAATCATTAAATAATAAACAAGAACTAGTGCAACAAGAACCAGTGCAAGAACAAGTGCGAGAACAAGTACAAGAACAAGTGCGAGAACAAGTGCAAGAACAAGAACCAGATAATTTCAATGGAATAAAAAAAAATAAAAGTGCTATGAAGAGGACATTAAATTTATATGATATTCCATTAAAACCAATGGATGATAAAAAATTACATCCAATGGAGGATGATCAATTAAATTACTCCCGTGAAATAAAAAGACAATTTTTATTAAAAAAATTACGTGAAATAGGTCAGTTTAAATGTAATTCTATTATGGGGTCAGAGTTAAGAAATGTAAAAAATCCAGACAAACGATTAAATCCATACTTTCAAACTAAATATCACATTATACGGAACGAAAACGACATTCAAGATTATCTAGATTCGAGTGAAAAAGACATCATAAATCGAGTTGGAAAATTTATGAAAAAAACCGATCAAAAAATAAGTTTTAATAATTCAAAAAAAATTAATAAGAAAAAAAGTGTATTTCAATCAGAAGACGAGGATGATTATGCATTTAATAATCAAGAATCTATGAAAAAGAAAAAAAAAAAGAAATTAAGCGTGTTCCAATCCGAAGATGAAGAAGATGACGAGGACACACAGGATAAAATTGAAGAATCTGATTTAATTAAAAATTTAGCAGAAACAGAAGGTCAGGGATATTATGCTGACGAGGGTGATATTGGTGATATTGAAGTGACTATTTATTCATCAAGTGGGTGTCAAAGTGAACAAATAAACATTGTACCTATAACCAACGTTTTTGCAAACGGTTATATTGAATTACCAGAAAAAATTAAAAATACAAAATCGTGTGTAAATATAAAAAACCAAGATGATAAGTGTTTTCTATGGTGTCATCTTTTGCATTTACGATATAAATTAAATGAAAATAAAAAAATTGAACACCCAGAGCGATTATTTGGGCAAAAAGGATATATATATAATAATAAAATATTACATGTAGATTATGATGGAATAAAATTTCCGATTGCATATAATAACGTAGATGTGTTAAGAGATGTCGAAAATAGGAATAAGATTTCAATAAATATTTTTGAATATAAACAAGATAAAAAAAATGATATTATACCATATTATCATAGTAAAAATACATTTGAAGATACACTGAATTTATTACTTATAAGTGATGCAGAAGAGCAAAAATATCACTATGTATATATTCGTAATTTGAATAGATTGTTATCGTCATCATCTACATCACATGATACGAAATTCTGTGAAAAATGTTTAAAGCAATTTTCAAGTCAAAAAGCATTTGATAGTGAACGGCATAAATGTAATTTTAAA
Organism: Mastigias papua; assembly: GCA_964019165.1. Taxonomy (NCBI): domain Eukaryota; kingdom Metazoa; phylum Cnidaria; class Scyphozoa; order Rhizostomeae; family Mastigiidae; genus Mastigias; species Mastigias papua. The sequence goes on along the minus strand of OZ025280.1, from coordinate 4,838,729 downwards.
AACAACGTTGATTTGCCTCCTAATATGTGCTTAAAAGATGGAAAATTATTAAAATGCCCAAAAGACAGTTATATTAAGGAGTATAATATTAAACACAATCAAGTATTGCCATGGATTATGTATTGCGATTTCGAAAGTATTCTTGTCCCCATAAATGATCCAAAATATAATGACAAATACGAACATAAATTAAGTTCTTATTGTTTTCAGTTAGTTTGTAAGGAACGGCCTAAATTTAACAAATTTAAAATTTACAGAGGAAAAAATGAAAAAGATCCAGTTATAGATCATTTTTTTAATGATATAAAAGATATATTAATTCATATTCAACTGTGTAAAAAGAAATATTATTCATTACCAGTCTTAGATAATATACAACAAAAAAAACATGATAAAGCAACACACTGTGAATATTGTGAAATTGAATTTGATGATAAAGATCATAAAAAGTGCGCCCATCATAATCATATAAATGGCTCATTTCTAGGCAGCGCATGTTTAACTTGTAATTCAAAAATGAAAGTAAATAATTGCCTTCATATAGTCTTTCATTATTTAAAAGGCTATGACTCGAACTATATTTTGTCACGTATGTCAAAACATTTTGAAGCACAAAATATAAATTTAATTGGTAGAAATACAAGCAATGTTTTTCATATGAATATTAACAATTATATCAAGATAATTGATAGTTATGAATATATTACATGTAAGTTGGAATCATTGAGTAAGAATTTAGATATGAAAAATATTAAATATACACGAAATTTAATTGAGAAATATAATTTAACACATGAGTTTATTCAAAAAGATATATTTCCTTATAGATATATAAATTCATTTGAACATTATAATAATAAAAAATTTCCAAATATTTCATATTTTAATACTGATGAAATAACATACAAAAAATATAAAGATTTCTATTATCAAAATTTTAAAAATTTGGGTTCTTTTTCTGATTATTATTTAATGAAAGACACACTTATCTTAACAGATATAATGGAAAATTACCGAGACATGTTTATAAAACGATATAAAACAGAATTGTTCAGTCATTATACAATTAATAGCCTCACATTCGAATTGTTTAAAAAATATAATCCAGTAAAAATAAAAATAATCGATGATTACAGTATGTACGAATCATTTCAAAAAATGCTCGTTGGGGGCTTATGCGGATGTGGATCTACACGATATGCAAAAGCTAATAATAAATACTTGAAAAATTATAATCCAAATGAAGAAACAAGTTATATTATGCATTACGATATAAACAGTATGTATGCCCATATTATGAGAAAATATAAATTGCCGTATGATGGTTTTGAATATTTAAGTAACATTGAGATAAAAAATTTTAATATTTGGGATTATGATGAAAATTCAGAATTCGGATTTATTTTATGTGTTGATATTTCAGAAATTGATATTGCATATCATTATTATTATTCTGATTTGCCAATATTTCCACATAAACGTAAAATATTTAAAAAAGAAATTTCTGAATATCAAAAAGACATATTAATAAAAAATGATAAAAAGTTTTTATGTACCGAAAAAGTTGTATTGGATTATCATGCTAAAAAAGAATATGTTATACACTATTTAACATTACAGTGTTTTTTGAAATTAGGGGGCTTCGAAATGAAAAAAATTCATTATATTATAAAATTTAAACAAGATAATTATATGCGTAAATACATTGAAAAAAATCATAAATACAGACAGGATGCTATGAGAGAAAAAAATAAGAATAATGATTCAATGTTTAAGCTCATGAATAATTCCTTGTTCGGGCGCTGTCTTTTGAACAAGGAAAAATATAACAGCAATATACGTATTGTTTCTGAAATTGATAAAGCAAAAAAGATCGTTTCTAAGGAATCATTTAAAGATTATGATATTATTAACAGCAGTGATGAAGATTCTGATAATATAGACACAGTATTATTTAATATCGAGAAAAACCATGTGAAGCTTGATTCTGCAAATTATATTGGAAGTACAATATTATGTTTAAGTAAGAAATTAATATATGATTATTGGTATAAATTGAAAAATAAATATAAAGATAATATTAGTATGTTATATATAGATACGGACGGCTTTGTTTGTAATATAAAAAATACTGATGATGTTTATAAAGATATGTATGAAATGGGTGATATGTTCGATATGAGTTCTTATAATGAATCATTCGATTTTTATCGAAAGGGTGAATATGACACTGGAAAAATAAAAGATGAGTGTCCAGCAACTGTAATAACTGAGGCTGTTTCATTAAAAGATAAATTATATGCATATGTAAAAGAAGATAATGAAGTTGAGTTTAGAGGTATAAAGTTTAAAAATAAGAAAAATCACGATATAACATTTGAAAGATTTAAAAATGCATTATTTAATAATGAATCTATATCAAATGAATTTGAGCAAATAAAATCAACTAAAGATTGTAAAATTTATTCGTTCACTACCTCAAAAAGTTTAATTTCATATTCTGATAAGAGATATCATATAAACGAAACAATGTGTTATCCACATGGTCATTTTATGATAAATAAAAATTATGAAAATATGATATAAAAAATAAATGCAGAATTTGCATTTATCTCGTTATTTAATGCATTCATATGCAATTATATAAACATATAATTGCATAATATGTAATTATTATAATATATATTATAATGGATTTAAATACTTATGAAGATTTGATACAAAAACGTCTCTTGGCTCAAAAACAAATATTAAATTTAAAAAAAAAGAATATAGATTTTGAAAATCAAAAAGTTGATCGTGATTTTAATAATGCTGAATTTTTTAAGCCTATTACAGACAGTAATGAAAAGTTGATTGATAAAATGGAAGAAAAAAATGATAAAATTAATGAAATAATTTCAAATAGCTTGCCATATTATGAAGATCAAGAGAATGAACAGTTAACATTACCATATAATGAAGAAGATGAAATATATACTTATGATATAAGTAAAAAATTATCACCTGAAGAAAAACAGTTTTTGGAGGATTTAAGTGAAAATAAAGTCATACCATTATATACAAAAAAAAATGGCGAAGAAGTTAATGCTAATATTAAAATTATTGGTGTTAATAATATTATGAAAGCATCTGATGATGAATTAATAAGTGAATTAAAAAATAAAGATTTAAAAAGTTTAGGTAATAAAATAAGTGGTTATTTAAAATATAATAAAAATAATAAATTGTTAAAATCATATAGAAATGCTATTACGAATTATTATAAAATTATTAAAAAAGAATTATCTAATAGAGAGGATATTATAAAAAATGAGGAAATTACAGGTGAAGGAGCAAAAACAAAAAAACGCAATTCATATAAAATTGTAAACTCAAAATATAATGATAAATTACTTATTAATATGCCAAAATTATTAAATGAGATGATTATTGAGGCAAAATTATCAAATAATGATGATATTTTATATTCTAACAGATGTGATAAATGCACGATCGATTTGTTGACTAAACGATATAACCCAAAAAAAAAATACAGTCAATTGGCAAAAAATATTTTTAATGACTTAAATGATTTATCTGGAATGGTAAAAAAACGAAATATGAAATCAAAATTGATAGGAAAAGGAAAAATCATCTTAAACGAAAATGATAAAAATCAACGTGTAAATTTAATTAGATCCAGCATTATTGCTGGAAATGATAATAAACAGATGATACAAGAATTAAAACGTTTAACAAATCAAGAAATTAATACAGATAACAAAACATCGCTTGACTTATTAAATGATTTAAAAAATTTAACTCCCATATTAAAAACAAGTAATGCAACCACAGATGTTAAAAACAGAATATTTAACATTATAGATTATTTGCGTACTAATGAATGTATTACTAAAACACAATATCATGATTATATAAAAAAACATTTAAATCTAATATAATATATATGGATAAACCAATATTTATTGACACAAAAAAAAAAGATATTAATTATTTATGGGGCGAGAATAATAATTTTATTGTGTCTATGTCAGGCGATGGTTTAAAATTAGATCCAGATCAAGAGCATTATATAGCATTACATAGCTTACGAATGTCATATACATGGAATAATATTGACGCAGAAAAATTTAATAATAACACTTTAAGGTATTCAAAAGATGGTACAAATTGGAGTACTTTAACGTTCCCAAATGGAAATTATACGTATAGTGATTTGTCTCAATATATACAAAATTACCTTGAAAGTCAATCTATTGAAAAAGACTCAATCGATATATATTATGTTGGATCTTTAAAAAAATGTTTTATTGAGCTTAAAAATATTCAAGTTGATTTTCGAGATAATATTAGGTTCGGAGCGTTGATCGGTTTTAACAATCTAGTTTCAAATAGTTCTTATGGGAATTTAACTCCTAATATCACGAATTCAATAGATAACGTGGTCATACGATGTCCGATGTTAATATCGTCTAGTAATTTCAACGGCTACCAGCACGATTCTGTTTTATATATGTTTAACACAGCAGATCATAGAATTGGTTATAATATTCCTATTGATGAAAAAAACATGATTTATAATAAGATTAATACGAACTGTATAACTAAATTTAATGTTACGTTTAAAGATGGTTTAGATCGATTTATTGATTTGAGTGAGACAGATATACAAATGGTGTTATTTATTAGAAGTTTTTAATATAATATAATATATATAATGAATCGATTAAATCCACTTAGAATAAATCAAAGTAATTATTCACAAGATCAAGACGGTGATGGACTATCGATATTTAAATCATTGTTTAAAACCGCAACAAAAAAAATAGCTTCAGAAGGTAGCAAAAAAATCATGAAATCAGCAGCTGAGACAGCAGCAAAAGCAGCTGTTGAACCAATAGCAAAAAAAACTGGCGAAATTGTTGCAAAAAAAATATACAAAAATATAGAAGAAAAACCAGATAAAAAAGAAAATGAAAATGAACAAGTATCACAAATAAAATATGATAAAGCAGATGTAATTGAGAAGGAGCTTAAAAAAATATATAAGGATAAAAATAATGATAATAATGATGATAAGAAGAATGATAAAGAGTATATAAAAAATGAATTTAATCAATTATTATAATATATTATATAAGAATGAGTTTAATTGAATTTAGACGTCGATGTGAAAAGATTGACCATCTTGTTACAAATACAAATTTACCTATAAGAGATAATGTTCGAAATCATACACACTCAATAACTGGAGATGATTTTATGTTAAATGATTGGTATTTCGGGTATTATTATGGTGTATACGAAAAAGTAACAAAAAATGATGGTTCTGATTATGCTGATGCTGATAAAATCGCTATATCAAGCGATTCAGCATGTTTAATACAAAAATTAGAAGTAAAATCAAACGGGAAGATATTATATGATTCAGATGATCTTAATTATTACATGGTAAACAAAAATATATTAGAATATTCTAAGCCATATGCTAATTCTGTAGGTACTACCTCATTATTTTATCCAGATAAAATTCGTGGTACTGACATAAACGAATTTACAGTAAATGCAACATCACACGCAGTAGAAAAAAGAAATGATTTGTATAATGAAAATTATAAAAAACGCATGGCAATAACGAAATCTGGTGATATTCATTTTATCTTTGAGTTACGTAACTGTGAGTTTTTTTCTAGTTTCTATAATCAGATTATGCCACCTTCAAATTTAGATATTACAATAACATTAGCGTCAAATGAAACAATATTACATAGAGATGGCGCTGATGCTGGAATTTTAAAATTGAAAAATTTATGGCTCTGCTATGACAAATTAAGTTTAAACCCAAGTGATAATGAAAAATTTATAAAAATGTTAAAAACACCAACTGAAGTGACATATTTAAAAGAAATGATTTATATTAATCCTGGATTGAAGCATAAACAGTATTCTTACCCAATTGTAAATAATATATTAAAACCAAGGCATTTAATAATTTTCTTTTCATGGACAGAAAATGGAAATAACCAGACTAAAAATTCATTTGAGAATAATACATCGGATATGGGTATTGTAAGTGCAAATATAAGACTCAATAATTATACATATTTGCCGAGTGATACATATGACTGTGTGAATAAGCCACAAGTTGTTTATCGTTCCTTGTTAGATTATATGAATAAAAAAACACCAACGCCAGGTATATAGATTATGATTTATTTAAAACATGTTTTATGTATTTATATTTCGATATATATTCGAATATTACTGATGTATTAAAAGAAGGCAACAACAAAATTGAGTTTAATTATATGTTAGCCAATACACCAGCAAAGGAATATAGTATTTATGCATTACTTTTGTCAGAGAACACGTTTAAATTGAGCGTAATAAATAATAGAACAGAAATTATAAAATAAATCAATTAATCTACAATATAATATAAGAGATGTCATTAATTCCAGTATTTGTAAAATTAACACAAAATCAAAAAAATAAACTAATTCGTGGTTATAAAAAACGAGAGCCTGTAAATTTAAAATTACAATTTTCAAATGAAAATGAAGGAAATAGAATTTATGTTACAAAAATACAATATAATAAAATTACAAAAGGTCTAAAACCTGTTGTAATAACATTTAATGAAAGACATTATAAAAGCATTGACAAAGATACAAAAAACGGCGGATCGTTATTATCAAGCCTTTTACCGACATTAGGTAAAATAGCAACTAAAACAATGCCGATTATTAAAAAAATTGCTGGCCCTATAACAAGCGGGATAGCTAGCGCACTCGGAAGTTTGGGAATTGAAAAAATCTTCGGATCTGGCGCAAATTTTCATAATTCAAAAATTGGCGATATTGTAAAAGCATTAGCAATTGTACAAAATGAAATAACAAAATTACCAAAAAAAGAAAAAGAAAAATTTGATAAAGTTATGATGATGTCTGGAAATGGTCAAATGGAGGGCGGGTTTTTATCTGCCATTTTAGGTGCATTGGGGATCCCGATGATTTTAAAGCTTCTTGGCTCTGGATTACACAATGATCCCGTATCTGGATTTAAAACACACCCCAAAAAAATACCCATAGCTCAAAATCAAAATCAAAATCAACCAATTATAAAAAATTCAGAAGGCACTTCATTAGAATATAAATGGCTGCCTTATGAACCACAATTTGATGATCATGAAATTATAGGAGTTAAGGGTTATGGTATAAAAAAAAGGTCAAAAAAAAAAACACACGGACAAGGGATCCTATTTGGGAACAGCAAAAACAACCCCTTTCGAAACGTGCCATTATTAAACCTAATATTTTAAAATTTAAAAATACAAGTACAAGTAACACATATTTAATGAGATGGATTGATCATATGAAAATAAAGAATTTTAATGGCATTTATGCAAAAGATCAATTAACAACCGATATGATTAAACGTAATCAATTTTATATCATAAATTTAGACGATTCAATAGGTAATGGCACGCATTGGACGGCGTTTTATGTTGATGATGATAAAATCGAGTATTTTGATTCATATGGATTAAAACCAATTGAAATTATCAGTGAAAATTATGATTATATATATAACAGCGGACAATTTCAGTCATATAAATCTAAGGCTTGTGGCTATTATTGTCTATTATTCATATATTTTCGTTCTCATGGTTATAATTTTTATGAAATTATAAAACAGTTTAGTCTTACAGATCTTGATTACAATCAAAATGTCATTAAAAATTTCTTTAATAATTATAATTAATATTATATATAACATGGGTATTCATGACGGGTCTCATATTCACAATTCAAACGATCAATATATAAAAAAACGTGAAGATATTGATATGCATAACAGAAGAATCGATAATTTGAAAACGATTTGTATGACAGATTCAACAATTAATTTAAAATATGCTATTAATATGGAATGCTTAATAAATTATACAATAAACAGCTTGTCAGAAACGTTGTTTTGGGAATATTATCAACAAGCGACCGCATATTATAAAATAGACACAGCGAATTCACATGAATTGACGTTTGATTCAGTAAGAAGCGTTTCGAAATTGTTCGATCAAAGTCTGTCACAATCGAATGCAGAACAAAGCACATATAATTTACAACCAACAATTTGTACGAAAGCAAATAGAATAAATAATCGTTATTATCTTGAATTTGACGGGAGTAAAAAACAAAGAATGATATCTGATATAAACTTAAATGCAAGTGCGGGTGAAGAAGATATAATAAATATTTTTATCGTGTATTATATCGATTCATTTGGTGGTTCTTATTGGACAAGATGCGGGCTCTACGGGGCAGATAACGGTGGTTTTGATGCCTTTACTAGCTTTAGTCCACAGGGCGATTTAATCGTGTCAAAAACAACTAATGATCATATAGTAATCGGACAAAATATTACAAACGGAAGATCGCCAATAGCAGATTATCAAAGTAAAGCAAATGCAGGAGAAATCGGCAAATGGATTTGTTTAAGTGTTCATTGGAATATTCCTAGTGAAACGTCACATGTTTATTGCAACGGAAAAAAATTGACGGATTTCACAAGCAGAACTACTATAGGAAGTACCCAAATGACATTCGGAGACCTTAACCCAACATCTATTTCGCCGTTTTTTGGTAAAATAGCTACTTTTTTATTATATAAAAATAAACGTATGTCAAAACACGATATTTTAATCCATCATAAAGTGCTATGTAAATGGTATGGTGTAGATCATGATGAAATTATATTCTAATATATAAATGAACCATCATACATTAATATATTTTATTCGTCGTTTGATTTATATAATATCATTACCATGGTTATTATTATTTCAATTATTATAATATATATTATAATGGGAAAATATGATGGAGTAATCAGCGATAGCAAAGATTATGAACAAGTTAAATTTAACATGAACGATTTTCACTGGTCTAATGACAATATGATAAATATCAATAAAAATATTAAGTTTATTCTTCATAAATCACAATACAGTGATAAATTTACGATTACAAACGATACGTTAGACATCGATAAAGATAAAATTGAAATTAACCCTAAATCAATTATACAAATTGATCAAACCACAGGTTCGGCAAATGGTACGATTATAGTTGATCAAAATGATAAATTGAAAGTAAATTATAATAGTGATTTTTTTACAGACTATAATTCAACAATATGGCTGAATATTGGCAATGGATTACATCGTGATAGTAATAATAAAATAGCTTTAAATATCGGCTCGTGTAATTTTAAATTTATAAATGGAGAGTTGTGTTTTGATTCTTCTGCTCTAATCGATAATTTAAATACAATAAAAATAGACAATAAACAAAGATTGAGGTTAGATTACTCAGCAGATGATTTTATAAAAGATAGCACGGGTAAATTATACTTAAAGATATATGATAAGCATCTTAAAAGAACGCAAAACGGCGTGGAGATTAATATCGATAATGACACGATTAAATTTGATACAAATGAAAGTAAATTAATTTCGAGTATCGATAAATATCTTGTTAATCAATACGCGCAGAATGGTGATATTTATTTAGATAGAAACAAAAAAATGAAGATTAATATAAACAATTACGTGGATGATAATATAGGAAGTAAAGTTGTGATGAATACAAATAACAAAATCGATCTCGATATTGTAAATCAACAGTCAGGCGAAATATATTTTGAAAAACCAAATGAATTGGCTATCCGACCTTCGCCGTATTTTACACGCGACTCATCAGGACACCTTCTACCAGTCGTAAACAATGATCATGGTTTAAATCTCAATAATCATAAACTTAATTTAGACGTAAGTTCGCCATTGACTTATGTAAATAAAAAATTAACATTGGATTATGATACATATTTTAAAATAACAAATAACAAATTAGATATTGATCTTAATAAGTTAACTACTGATATGATTATACCAAAACAAAATGAAGGTATAAAACTTAATAATGATAGAACATTATCTATTGACACGTCAGTTTTAACGTCTTTGATTAACGTAAGCCCGCTTTCAGGTATAAAGATCGTTAATAACTGTATTATAATAGACGAAGGGCTTATGTCAAGTAACGTAATACGTCTGTTAAGCAATAGCCCGTTAAAAAGAAAGAATAATAACTTTTATGACCTTGAATTGGATCATATTAGCATAATCTCTGATTTTACGACTGGCGCTTTGAAGGTTAAAGACACATACGTGCCATCGGTTGTTACATCAAATTATATTAAAAATAAAGTAATTAACGAATCGTATTTTAAAGAGTTGTTAAAGTTTCAAGGGCCGGTCATTTTAAAAAGATGTAGTTTATGTTATTGGGATTTAAATAACGAAAGTCATGTAGATAAAACGATTGGAACGAATTCTGTTATAATCAATAAATTTCAAAATGAAAAACATGTATTTTCAGATTACTTTTATTTTATTACTCAAAATAATCCGACCTATCATTATAAACACTATTCATTTGAAATTTTCCCTGAGGTTATAAACGATAATTATATTTATTTTAATAATACTAACCAACGAATCAAGTATACTGACATATTTAATAAACAACCGAATTTAACATCCTTCATATTTAATTTTGTGATACAACCTGAAAAGAAGAATGTAGATTTAAACAGTACGTTAATGGAGTGTGAAAATGACAATTATATTAAATTATTATATAATAATCAAGGCTTAATATTTAAGTTCGGGAAAATGGTTAGTTTAGTAGATCCATTTGATCCGAATGAAATTATTGTATCAACAAATTCAATGTTAAATAAAAAAAATGTTATAACGTTTTATTATAGTTTTAATACAATATTAATTATTTTAAATAGTAAAATTGTATATAACAATACTAATATTATATTGTTTTCATTTGAACAAGGCAAGGATAACTTGTTAACACATAAATACCATGACTTTTATCTTGGTAATAACAGCGATTTTTCACAAAGCTATAATGGCAAATTTTATGATTTTAGTATGCTGCAAAATATAATAAGTCAAGAAGAAGCAATAAATTTACATGAGTATTATAAGTACATCCATAATATATAATAAAATTATAATATATATTATAATGGATTCGCCAAGAAAAGTTATTAAATTTATGAATGAAAATTTTTATCTCTTTGAAAAACAATATGAGGATGTTGATAAAAATGTCTTAAAAGCCGCGATAGCTTATAAATATTTATTAACTGTTTATGACATTAAAAATATAACCATTGACCAAATATTAATTGAAAACGATTATGACATTGGGCTTATTGGTCCTGGTCACTCCTGTCTAACGTCTATATGTGAGAAAATATGTCCAAATCGAATATGTCATCTTCACTCAATTCTCCACGACTGTTACGGGCGTATTTATTTAAAATATAACCAAGGCCGTGGTTATATTTATATGTTTAAGGCCCCTAATTGGATGAAAGCGTGTTCATTATTCGGACATATTACAGGATTGATGTATTCTATTTATTATAATATTAGATATTATCGTGAATATCAAATTTGAATATTTTTTTAATCTTTTTCCATATTATTAAAAATTCGTATGTTTTTCTCGCATTATTTTTTATTTTAATATTACGACATTCTCCATGTTTTAAGAATTCTATGTAAATTTGTTTTATGACATATTTCAAATTTATCTTTTTAATCATATTATTCTCTTTTTCCCAATTTATGATATTATTACAATATTCTAATATAATATATTTTTGATATTCACTCATAAGTATATTATATTTTTTGTTAATTTCATTCAAGGTGTTTAATATATAATATTTTCTGTGATATATAGACTGTTTCTTTTTATTATAACAATCATATGGTTGTAAATCAGCGTTGAAATAATTTATTAAACATGAGCAGTTTTTACAATATTTCCCATTCTCATGAACATAATAATCAATACAATTACAGTTCTCACATTCATCGCGTTCTTTTATGACTTTATATTTTAATATCTTAAGATATTTATTACAGTACATACAATAAGATTGATTCATTTTAAGAAATTGAATATGAATATCACGATTACACATATATAATATATATTATATTTTATTTTTACACATAATTTTTTTTAAAAATTTTCTACATTTTTTACGTGATTTAATATACATATTATTACAAAAATAAACATCGAATAAATTTGTGTTTTTATATACATATTTTAAACAAGCAATCGCATCTTGTTTTATCATATAAATGAAATTACTTTTATCAATACTCATTTTATATTCATTTTTAAAATATTTTAAATAACCAGCCTTATCTAAATTAATTATATCATCTATAATATCAGAACTATAAGGACATCCTTTTTCTAATACATATTTTAAAACTTGAAATTTATTTAATAATACGTGTTTTAATAAATAATCTTTATTTAATTTAATTATATGTTTTTCATATAAATATTTCACTATCTCTAAATCACAAAATCTAACAGCCATAATATTCACATACTGGTCCATTGGACAATGAATATCAATTAAATACTTAATACATTCTTTATTATTATCTTCTAATGCGAATTGCATTGTATTTGTTGTTAATATAGCACCATTTTCATAAACGTATTTTAAACATTCTATATTTCCATCTTTTAAAACTGTAAAAGATGAAGAAAGAGTGTTGAATGACAACTTCATAAATTTATGAACATATTCTAATATCTCAACATTGTTACTTCTACATGATGTATCAATCATTTCTATTTCATCAGGGCACCCATACATATGAGCATACTTTAAACATTCTAAATTATTATTTTCAATTGCCTTATATAAAGTCATTTCATCCCATGGACACCCATTTTCATGTGCATATTTTAAGCATTCCAAATGATCATATTCAGCTGCTGTTTCACACACTTTTCGGTCCCATGGACAACCATTTTCATGTAAATATTTTAAACATGATATTGAATTACTTTCGCATGCAAGAATACATGCTTTATCACTCCAAATATCACCGTTTTTATGAGCATATTCTAAACATTCTATATTACCATTTTCAGCAGCAACATCACACACACCAATAATTGATGAATCCATATTTTTATGATGTTTTTTTAAACATTCAATATGCCCATGCTCAGCAGCACTTAGACAAGGATTACAATTATATTTAGATTGTTCTTCAATCATTTTTTCAAAAGATCTCTTAAAACCGAATATTCTAAGTGATTTTTCACAATTGTAACAATTAATTCCCATTTCTTATATAATATTTATAGTCATATTTATTTTAGCAATTTAAACGCACTTATATATTGATTTTTTATATTAAATTTTAGAAAAATATTTAGCACATTCCAAATGACAGCTAGCTTTAGCAAGATTTAATATATTCTTATATGTAATATCATTAATTTTACCATTTATATTATATCTCCCATCAAAACAATTGTTTTCATGGGCATATTTTATAATATGCAAATGACCATTTTTACAAGCTTCTTCATATATTTCATACCCGAGTCCAGCGCCGTTGTCATGTGCATATTTTAGACATTCTAATTGTCCGTATTCAGCCGCACATTCACAAACTGTTTCATCCCATACACATCCGTTTTCAATGGCGTATTTTAAACATTCTAAATGACCATTTTCAGTAGCCTCAAGACATACCTCATTATCCCATTCATATCCCATTTCATGCAGAAATTTCAAACATTCTAAATGACCGTTTTTTGCAGCATAATTACATACTACCGAATTTAAAAATACCGATTCAACATCATGAACATATTTTAAACATTCTAAATGGCCATTTTCAGCCGCTAAAATACAAATATCATAAGTTTTTGTACAACCATTTTCAATAGCATATTTTAAACAATTCAGATGGCCATTTTTAGCGGCTAGTTGACAAACAAACTCATCCCATGGACATCCATTTTCATGAGCATATTTTAAACATTCTAAATGTCCATTTTGTGCAGCATATGCGCATGTGTATTCATCCCATGGACAACCGTTTTCATGAGCAGATTTTAAACATTCTAAATCTCCGTTTTTAGCTGCTAATTCACAAGTACTAATTTCTATCATATATATTATACTATATATTATATTTTTTTATACATAACGCAATTAATATGTTTTTATATATTATACACAATCTTTACAGCCCATTTTTACGAGCATATTTTAAACATTCTGAATTGCCATGTTGAGCAGCAAATAAACATACATAATTATTCCATGGACAACCGTTTTCATGGGCATATTTTAAACATTCTAAATGACCATATTTGGCAGCATTTAAGCATGTATGATCATGCCATGGACAACCATTTTCATGAGCATATTTTAAACATTCTAAATGTCCATATTGGGCAGCAATTAAACATACCCAATTACTCCATACACAACCATTTTCATGAGCATATTTTAAACATTCTAAATGTCCATTTTTGGCAGCTCTATCACAAGTGCTCTCATTCCATAGGCAACCATTTTCATGAGCATATTTTAAACATTCAATTTTACCATTTTCAGCAGCTAAAAAACATGTACCAATATCCCATGGACAACCATTTTCATGAGCATATTTTAAACATTCTAATTCACCATTTTCAGCAGCATTAGCACAAGTATATTCATCCCAATAACAACCATTTTCATGGGCATATTTTAAACATTCTAAATGACCGTTTTTAGCAGCATATTTACAAATATAAATATTCTTATCACAACCCATTTCAAGAGCATATTTTAAACATTCTAATTTACCATTTAGAGCCGCATTTGAGCATGTGTTATCATTCCATGGACAATTATTTTCATGAGCGTATTTTAAACATTCATAATAACCATTTTCTGCTGCTTTTATACAAGTCACTTCATTCCAATCAAAACCAATTTTATGTAAATATTTTAAACATTGTAATTGCCCAAATTCACACGCAGTTGTGCAAAATTCAAAATGAAAAGGTTCAGTCATATAGTTTATGTAATAAAAATATTTTAAACATTCTAAATGACCATTTTTAATAGCATCTAATACATTTAATTTAATACAACATTTTTTATATTGATATTTTTTTGGTATTAATTCATAATTTTTTATTTTTCTCAAAGCAAGACATTGTAATGAAAACATCTATTATAATTTATATATATATAATATTTTTTTAAGTTATTTTTAAATACACCAAGTGATACACCACCCCACATAATTAGCGAATATACACAAGCGAAACAAAAATGCACGAAAATGGTCCAAAATGATAAAACTATTCATTGAGAATAAGCTAAAATACCATAAATAATATGTAAAACGAGTTTCAAATTAAAATTGATGCCCAAATAATAAACCCCTTTAGTAACCCCAATTTAATAAGGAGAATTAATATTACCATTTTATGGTTTATTAGTAATAATCCATAAAATATGTTCCATAAATTATGTTCAATAAATAACATACTTGATTATACAAGGAGAGATTTTTTTAAAAATTTCTATTAATATTTTTCATTGTATTTTAACCATTTTTCAAAATTATAACCAATACATTATTATCAATATTTTATTCTAGTTTATTTATCCCACTCCTTTTTAATCCATTTTATAATTCAATTTTATAAAATCATTTTATCATATTATTTTATAACTCCATTTCTTATAATCATATTATATCACCATTCTCTTATAATCAATTTATAACTCAATTTCTTATATCTATATTATAACTCCATTTCATATAATCATTCAATATCACCATTCTCTTATAATTATTTTATAACTCCATTTCTTATATCTATTTTATAACACTATTTCTTATAATCATATTATAACACCATTTCTTATATCTATATTATAACTCCATTTCTTATAATCATTTTATAACTCCATTTCTTATAATCAATTTATACCATCATTTCTTATAATCATTAATAACACCATTTCTTATAATCATTTTATAACACAATTCTAATATCAATTTTTATTATACCATTCTCTCATTAACATTCAATACTCACCAATCATTCAATAACCATATTCTCTAAAACCATTCAATTTATACTAGTCTATTATTCTCTATTCTGTGTCTCAATTCACTGTCCCAACCAGTGTCCCAATTAGTGTTCCAACCAGTGTCCCAATTAGTGTTCCAACCAGTGTCCCAATTAGTGTTCCAACCAGTGTCCCAACCAGTGTCCCAATTAGTGTCCCAACCAGTGTCCCAATTAGTGTTCCAACCAGTGTCCCAATTAGTGTTCCAACCAGTGTCCCAACCAGTGTCCCAATTAGTGTCCCAACCAGTGTCCCAATTAGTGTCCCAACCAGTGTCCCAATTAGTGTCCCAGTATTTAGTCCCAATACTCCTTGTTTACATTATATATTGCAGATACATGAATTTTTGCTCCCATCGTTGTGTGTTTGCTGCTTCCTATTTCCTTGCCGTTATTTCTCTTATTTTCCTTGTATAGTGCATTAGTAGATTAAATTAGATGATTAACAGTATTATATATTATCTTTGTATACGCTGACAAACCAGTTACATTAAGTGCAAAAAATTTCTGTGGGATTTAATTCTGGTTATAGGAAAGCACCGAAATTTTTTCTCACCGAAATTTACTAAGAAAAATCGACTGCTCTATTTCTCATTCCAAGAATTTCATTATTCATTATTCATTACAGAATAATTGATTTACTTTCGTCAGCATACATTATTGTTACTATTATAATAATGAGATCATCATTCCATCCCTACTTTCATCGTTGACTATTACAATATCCTCAGTTTCATCATTTTCCACCATCCAATTTCTTCCAACTCCATCTATAGCAGGACTTCCTGATTATTATAGTTTGTCCCGATAATTTCCTTGAGTCGCCCAATAAAATCATTCGGTTCCTGTGGAGCAAGACAAACTTGAAGTATACTTACCTTGTACTGCAATTTTTAATGATTATTGGCCGCAACAGGAGCATGCAGACCAACAGCCTTTTCTATGGTGAGATTTAATTTCAGTGATGAGATGGCTCTATTTTTCGCATTGCAGGAATTGATGACGTTTTATTTGAACAACTTGAACGAGAGGACCCATTTGCAAATTTATAAATTACTGTAGCTGCCATTGACTGACTACATAATTTATGCTAAAAACGCTTCCTTGTTGTTTTCTTTCTTTAGGAATATGCCAAATTCGAAAGTTTTACCGGTATACGTTGACAATACCGAAGTTTCCTTGAGCCACCTAAATTTGTACGAATTCGACCGTAGTGGTTGAAGTGTCAATGAAATTTTATCCACCGAATATTTTTGTGCCGAAATGTTTTGCACTTAATGTATGCACTAGCTTTCAATAGAGAGGTGTATGATTGTATATAATTGCAATGTTATTGTTATGATATTATGAAATTTCACAACATTGTTTATGGTTAAAAAGAAGTAGTTCTACTTCGAACTAATTAAGACCAGCTATTTTCCCAAAATATATACTAAGTACAATGAAAAACATAGTTAAAATATAAAAGTTAAAAAATATGAACTGCTTCTGATGAGACTTTTTATCCACATATTCTGCGTGTACCGCTGTCACCCTTCCATTCTTTGATACATCTCTTAAAACTAGCACTGGTTGCCAAGTTTTATATACATCTATCTAATGAAATTACTTTGTATAATATGCGATTAGGTGACAGAACTGGATATGAAAGCACAGAGAGCAATGGAGAAAGGTGAGCAGGGTGTACAACTTGCAGAATTGTATTATTCAACACAGACCAGCAGCACATCTAAACTTAATGAAAACATCAGGGATCTGACAGCAAGACTTGATACCCGTGATTTAGCTATAACAGAATTGCAAGCAAAAGTTTGGAGCGGCCATTTCGTGTGGAAAATTGTTAACTTCGACAAGCTATTCAAGCAGGCTAGTAGCGGTGAAGTGCCAGCAATCCATAGTGTACCATTCTACTCTGGAGTACCAGGTTTGTTTCTGAGTTTGATTTTCACATTCCTTATGGGATATGTGCGAGCGCTTTTTCGTTCCCTGCGACGTGATTCGAAGATTAATCCGCGATCAGTCTCAATCTACCGGTGTGGAGATTGAATACGTACAGTGCATCTCTGTGTGCAATGCGCATGGTTTTCATAAGGCGAATCACAAGCTAAAATGGGGATGAACAGCTCGTTTGTAGATTTATTTAAGTGTATGTGTGTGTGCCAGATAAGAATTCATGTATAATGCAACAGTAGAAGTTAGAGGGTGTGCCAAAACCTCTATTTCACCTACTGTTTTCCAATAGGTGAGGATCATGACAGATCTGCTGATTTCTCCAAAGTTTATTGATGTTTAAAGGATGGTAGATGCCCCCTTCCCCATTTCTGGTGATGAACGACGTCGAGATCTGATCTATCCCCCACCCACCTCTCCCATCTAATGCAAGTAATCTAGGTGAATAGAAGCCAAATCGATTGTTCAACATTTATATTTAAGCCTAGCGCACACAGCAGGATTTCATTGCCAGCGACAAAAGTCTGCTGTTTGCGGGAAACACAGATCAAAGATTTGTGTCGCTGACGACGACCTTTGATTTCAAACTGTTTGATATTTGCCTTTGTCGCTGACGACCAAAGTCAAAGATCTGGCAGTGTGCGGGACTAAAGACAAAAGTAGGATGCTTCAACCAATCAGAACCACTAGTCGAAACATCTTTGTGGCCAGCGACATAAGTCGTGCTGTGTGCGCTGAGCTTTTTGCTCGTTCATAGTTGTTACTGAAATAAATTCGTACAGAATGTCACAGCAATGGTTTTAGAGTTTATTTCGAGAAATTGGGAATATTTGTGCAAGCACGGCAATAAAAGGGAACTCCTGCTCCATACAGGAACGATGTCACGCTTTATGGTTTTAGGGCCTCATTTTGTGTATATAGGATGTGTTACATCGTTTTATGATAAAATGATAAGTAGTCTAGTAACTCCTGGAAGTTATAACGTTGGCACAAGAAAGAAAACTAGTGTTCACCTTCTGTATAGAGAAGAGTATAGTATATTTGCATGGGGACTATTTATTTCTATCAGTCTCACAGTGGTGTAAACTATGCCGGCCAGTAAATATGACTTCGGAAGGGTGCTTCGCAGTTTTTCTTCACTCCTCTTCTGAATAACACATTTATCTTCTTCTGCAGGTTACAAGATGTGCCTCAGAGTAAATCTCAATGGCGTAGATTCTGGTGCATCTACACACATATCAATGTTTGTACATCTCATGCAAGGCGAATTCGATCACTTCCTACCGTGGCCTTTTCCAGGCAAAATAACACTAATTGCTGTCGACCAGTCTGAAAACGAGCCTTTTCACGTCACAGAAACACTCGTCGCTCGACCTGGATTGCAGGCATTTTTAAGACCAAAAACTGCGAGAAACCACAAGGGTTACGGCTACGTTGAAATGATATCACACGCAGTACTGAAGACACGTGAGTATTTGAAGAATAACTCATTAATAATCCACGTCACTGTATCAACGAATGATTAGCGTGGAGTATACTTGATTGAAATCACCGTTCTACAGTAAAGGGTGAACCGAAGCTGCAGAAGGTGCCCATTAGAATAGGGACATTTCTGGCAAAAATTATTATAGGAAATATTCACTACAAATGGGCAGGTGGCCATGTGGTTAGAGCGCTCGACTACTGAGTGCAACATCGACGGTTGGAGACGAGCCCTCAGATCATAGCTGGGATGCTCACTCAGTCCACCCATCAAACGTTACCTGGTGGCAACACTGGGGGAGCTAAAGGCGGCCAGGAAAGGGACTAATGACCCTACCTCACTTTCCGACAGCTCAGGATAAATGCCCTCTCTAACGGACACTCCCCAAAGTATGAAATGACACAAGGGACTAACCTTTACCGTTATTCACAACAAGTTGTTTAAAACAATATAAAATAATTTTCATACCAAAGCCATGCAGTCAGTTTTTCCATGGAGTTCCTTTTGCAGCTTTGATTCATAAATGGTAAATTCAACTATATGTGTTAGTGTGGCATTTGCAGAGCTCTCAAGTCGCACGCATTGATCGCGAGCATCACGCGTTTGAATCATTTCTCACTCTGACACCCAGAACAAAAATCTCACCCATTCTTAATATTTTTTTATGTACTCAATGGCGTAGCCACGGGGAGTGGGGAGGGAATTTCTATAAAATCAAATTGAGGGATCCCTCTTCAAAAATGTTCTCCTCTTACCGCTCCGTTTTATGGAATACTTGTCGCAAAATTATCAAAGTTCCGTGTGGCTAGTGGCAAGCATGATATTTTGGAGATGAACTCCACGTCAAAGAAAAGGGCGTGGCCCCAACATTTGCTTCGGGCTACGCCCCAAAACTCCGTTTTATTCTGTTCTCTCACAACTTCATTTACTTCTCTAAGCTGCTGTATGTACTTAAGGATGTTTCTTTAAATCCTGTGAATTCTACTTCCCTAGGCTTTTTTGAAGCCTCTGCCTTCGAGGTGTGAATGATAATATATTCTGAGCCAATCTGAAGATGTTAGAAGTGCCCAAAAATATTTGGGAAAAGGCAAAATACAATCTCACTCCTATTCAGTTTTTAAACTTGAGAGCTCTGCAATTGCAGCCAGCGCAGAGTTGCACTGGCACAATGGCTACTGGCCATCAGAAAAGCTAGTGTATGGAAAACTACTCTGTTGACAGTAATATTTCCATTTTATTTTGTTCAGTATTGGCAGATACTGACAATAACACCTAGTTCTGAACTCTGGGTACTTGTTTTCGATCGTATGCTAGAAAACTTTATATTCCAGGTGTTAATTTAAGAGCTCTGCCCAATCAGGCCCATCTGGCCAATCATTGTAGATATTGTACAGAGGATGTCGATTTCGGTATCAGCTTTAGGCCCATGTTTGCCAATACAAGTAAAATACCCAATCAATGTGTGTGCATTTTTTTATCTAAATGTAATGTGCTTTGTACCCCTGGTTTACTTACCATGTTATACCCAGAGCTGTTTAGTGGGGTATAGGGGTGATACACCCCTAGAAAATCCAGTTGGCAAAATAACCGCAATTTGCCATTTCTTCGGCAAGTTGCTTTACTTATATGCATTCTATGAGCCTAATAAAGAGAAATTGATGTTTTAGGGAAGTAGACAACTTATGAATTTGTTGTAATTATAGAATCCCACGATTTGCTAACAAATTGAGTTTAAAAATTTAAGCAATTATGCATCAATAATTAGAGTCATGCCCATTTTGTTAGCAAATTGTATGCCGTATACAACTCAGAAAATTGTTTTTAACATCTGTTTGGTAAAGTCAGCTGAGTCAATCAATGATTAATAGCTCATGATTGTACATCAGAGAAAAATGTATAATACACAATCAATATCCTTGCATTTTTATTAGGGGCTGTTCAATAATTACGTCACGCTGAAATTGCCCTTTTTGAGCCGCCCACCCCCCAGCGTCACGCTCTGAATCACGACAAACGTGTAGAACTACCATAGAGATAGGCCTGTTTCTATAAGAACTACCGACTCCCAGGCACGAGGTAATTATTGAACAGCCACTAGTTTTCTTATTATGTCTTCATCACACTTACTTTAGCTTAGTTGACTAGTTTAGATTACTGTTACATTCTATCGTAAATCTAGAAACTGCTTTCTGTGGTGAAAATAATTTATTGAACTTGCAATTACTCTTGATAAAAGCCTGTGGTATTTCCACCAGTGTCATGCCAAAGGACATTTGAGTGAGAGGGTGCATATAAAAAATTTACTTACAGAATTGAACAATTTACCATAAGTGCCGGAAATTAAAGGCAGCGAGGAAAGGAGCTGGCCACCCTACCTCACTGTGCCGACGGCTCAGGGTGATTGTCCTCTCTAACAGGCACTCCCCAGCGTATGGGATCGTATATGGGACTAGCTGCTTTACCATAAGTGCCAACAAGCCATGGTTGTTATACGTACTTCTACCAACAAGCAAAAGATAATCAATAACTTTACAAAATTCAGGAGTCTGATGCACCCACACCCTTACTTTGGCAAACCCCTGGTCCCCACAGGCTTTTGCTTTTTCCAGTATGCTGTGTCTGGCTTCTTTTGTTTCACAATCCAACTTTGTTTCCACTGCATATCGTTGTACAAGTTTACTTTTCCACCAATGATTTAGCTAAATTATACAATGATCCAGCTAATTTTTGGCAGATTTGCAATCCTTCTTTGAAGACTAAAGTACCGCTTTTTGCCGTGTATAAGACGCGGCCTTGTATAAGACGCGGCCTTGTATAAGACGCATTCTCAATTCCATGTTTGATTTCTGAGAAAATAGTTTTTACCGTGACTTGCCATGTATAAGACGCGCCCCCTTTTCTCAGTTTTTGTAAAGCATGTATGTTTCCGTGAAAAAATAAACTCGAAAATCTAGTGAAACTAACTCTGTAGAGGAAATCTTTTGTATGGATTTTCTTTACCAAGATCCCTTGCTATACGTTTTGCTTTCAGACGGACAGGTGTTGTTGAAATGCTAATACCAGAGTTGCTTTTTTCACAGATGCATTTTGCCATCTGTTCTTCCAGTTCAGGAAAGATAGTAAGCTTCCCGCTATTAGCACGCTTCGACTTTGGGCACTTTGTCAAGTTACCCTTCGCCTTTAGTTACCTTCGAACGTTTGCTTCATTAACTCTGAATTTTCTCCCGTCTTCTCGATTTCTATGCACCAAAGCGCATTCTACGACGTTGAGGTTAACACCAACAAGATAGGACGCGCTTGCTGTCGCCATAGACAGGTAGTGAATCATGTGTTTTAGAAAAATAGTATGCCCTATGTTAGATGTTTCCAGAAAATTGACAGCTATGGCAAAATGATTTTCCTAGTTACTAAATGCTACTGATTTCACAAATGATATTGATATTATCGCTTGCAGTTTGGTCTTTGTTTTTTCCATTTGATTGTTGCATTCCCAACAATTAAGAGAACAGGTACTCCACATAATATCATGATATCTTATCTACAAAAAAACACTTTGCCTCCAAAAGGCAGTAATGGGACAGTCAATGTGACCATGTACAAGATGCACCCTCAAGTAGAGCCAATAATAATTCGAAAAAGGTGCATCTTATACAGGGCGAATGAAGGTACACGAAATGAGAGCGCCATCCTATGGTAGTTCATTATTTTGGAGATCAACTGTGCATTAAACTGTTACTTCTCTTTGAGTTCTGCCAGCCCAGCTGAGCATTCCAGTTGATCATTTGCATAAACATTTAACTGCGGAGAGGGGCAACTGGGATAAATACTAGCACACAACAGAATACAACGCTAAGAACTCCCATCTGCTTTGATCCTTATTTATTGCTTCAAAACATATTTCACATGTATGCTACTAAAGGTCTTCATAAATATAATTCCAGTTTTGTTTGGTTTTATGTTGATGAGCTGGACAAAACTTTGTTTCTTGTATCACTCAAATTCAGCAATCACCTTGCTCCCTAGTTAATCCATTGCAGATTTGCTATTGTCTATCCATCCAGTGGTATTCCACACTCTTTGTGTGTACCCTTCATCTTCTCTTCAATCTAGATTGTCTATGTCTCTGGAAACTAGTTCCTATTTGCCTTCTACATGACACAAATACAGGATAATTCCTCATAGTTTATTATGTCCACCAATCTCTAAATCTAAACAGCAAGATATATATAGCCCTCCATAGGCCACAAATCAAGTACACATAGATAGATGTGTTTCCTATGGCTTAGGTATGGTATCTCCTTGCCAACTTGTAGACTTTGCCTTGATGCATTTGTGGCACAAAAGAACTCAAGTAGTCAGGTGGCTTCATTCCAGTATACTCCAAAGATAAAGCTTCCACCATGTAATTTCAAAAGTCAAGTGATTCCTTTCCATAGTTAGGTGTTGCATTTACCATGGAGGATACCTGAGGGAATCAACCACTCAGGATTAGTTGTACACTATAAATACATTCATATTTATTTGCACTAGTAGGTATAATAATAAATACAAGAGAAATACATACACCATGCATCTCTACTGGAGCAGCTAATTCAAAATGTACAGTACATAGGAAATTTTGCAGCAGTACCTGGGAAATTATCCTTTGTTTTGTTGCATAAGAATCCTTATACATTTACCTTTGTTTTGCTACCATGTAGTTCCCAAGGGCTTTTGTTCATGTGGTTTCTGAAAGGAGCAATTTCCTACTACGTTTTTCTACATTGTCATGCATGTACTGATTCTAGAAATGGTCCAGTAGTTTAATCTCTGTTTTTCAAGTTTACTTATTACATCCTGAAAGTAGTTTTAACCACCTGGACATATCTGTTCTTTACATTCTCCCAGCTCATTTGCTTTTATTCCCTTTTGACCATAGGGATTTATCTGTTGATGTATTAACAAAAAACAAAGCATTTACTTTCAAATACACACCTGCTTAAATTTTGCTCTTATTGCTTCTAGATCATCAAATAAACCCTGATTCTGTGGGTTGATATCTCTGTGCTGAATCCTTTTAATTATAGCATTCATTTGATCCAACACCTTCAAAAGTCTTCCACTAAAAATAAGATAACAAATTAATACATTATGTAAGGGCAACAGGATTTCGAAGAAATGAAAAGTGCAAGTCTGAGAAAATAACCAACCCGAGCGGGATTCAAACTAGTGACCCCTGACTTTGTACCTCAAGTGCTCTACAAACTGAGCTATTGGGCCACGCTTCCAAATCATTGCTCAAGGGTAGGTCAATACATTATGGTTAATGGAACATTCCAGTTACATTTTGTGGGGTACACAGTATCCAGCTTAATAGAAATTGGTGTTTTTTTCTAAATGAACACTATTGGGATAAAACTGAAAATTGCCAAATGGTTGAAAAATATTTTGGGGTGTGTTACACCTCCAAACATTCATGTGTCAGTGAATATTATTGACAAAAGTTCAAAAACAACTATAAGATGTAAAGGAGCTTTTGATATGGTATCTATAACAACAAAGAACAATTACCATGGTTATGATTTACTAATATGGAATGAAACAGTTCTTAGAGCAGGCATTGAGCTTTGGGTGAGATCTGCCTACCTTTTTGGTTCATTTGCATATAGTACTGACATAGTTGATGCAAACCCTTCATAAAACCCAACCTATAGAATATAAGCAACAAGAGCTGTTGTGATTTAATGTGACAAGGTAAATATAGGTACAGTAACAATAAATAAATAGTAGTGATGATGATGATGATGATGTTAATGATGATGATGTTAATGATGATGATGATGATGATGATGATGATTTGATTTGATTTGATTTCACATGTTTTAGGAGTAACCCTTCAGCCAATGCTGATTTTCAAGGGGCCCTCCATCTAAAATATAATGCAATGGTTCTAATATGAAATAGATAAAAAACCTAATTACAATTAATGAAATACTTTATAATCTAAGTGGTGGTGGTGGTGGTGGTGGTGCTAGCCCATGGTTGGAGACCTCCTCGTGGTGGCAAATGGGCACAGAGAGACTCTGCCCTTAAGTTGATAGTGACTCATTTCATGAAGATTCAGAATTGGGGCAGATGTTGACGACCTGTGGCAAACTGTCTAACCAGGCCCCTTCAGTGAAAGTCAGGCACAGCAGCTTCAGGCTGCAGCTCTGATAAGTAACTGTTGGGGTAACAGAGTGGATTGAGTGTAGCCAACTCAATCACCTCTTTTAAACAATTGATAGGCGGTTCACTGACCCCAGGGTCAGTCTCAGGCCCCGTGAGGGGCGTAACGAGAAGAAGAAGAAGAAGATGATGATGATGATGATGATGATGGTGATGATGATGATGATGATGATGATGACGATGATGATGATGATGATGATGATGTTGATGAGGATGATGATGCTGATGATGATGATGTGATGATGATGATGATGTGATGATGGTGATGATGTGATGATGATGATGATGATGAAGATTATGATGCTAGCCCATGGTTGGAGACCTCCTCGTGGTGGCAAGCGGGCACAGAGAGACTCTGCCCATAAGTTGTTAATGATTCATTTCATGAAGATTCAGAATTGGGGCAGATGTTGACGACCTGTGGCAAACTGTCTAACCAGGCCCCTTCAGTGAAAGTCAGGCACAGCAGCTTCAGGCTGCAGCTCTGATAAGTAACTGTTGGGGTAACAGAGTGGATTGAGTGTAGCCAACTCAATCACCTCTTTTAAACAATTGATAGGCGGTTCAATGACCCCAGGGTCAGTCTCAGGCCCCATGAGGGGCGTAACGAGAAGAAGTAGAGAAGAAGAAGATAATGATGATGATGATGATGATGATGATGATGATGGTGGTGATGATGATGATGATGATGATGATGATGATGATGATGATGATGATGATGATGGTGATGGTGATGACGATGATGATGAAAATGATGATGATGATGATGATGATGATGATGATGATGATGATGATGATGATGACGATGATGATGATGATGATGATGATGCTGATGATGATGATGTGATGATGATGATGATGATGATGATGGTGATGATGATGATGATGATGAAAATGATGATGATGATGATGATGATGATGATGATGGTGATGGTGATGGTGATGATGATGATGATGAAAATGATGATGATGATGATGATGATGATGATGATGATGATGATGATGATGACGATGATGATGATGATGATGATGTTGATGAGGATGATGATGCTGATGATGATGATGTGATGATGATGATGATGTGATGATGATGATGATGATGATGATGAAGATTATGATGCTAGCCCATGGTTGGAGACCTCCTCGTGGTGGCAAGCGGGCACAGAGAGACTCTGCCCATAAGTTGTTAATGATTCATTTCATGAAGATTCAGAATTGGGGCAGATGTTGACGACCTGTGGCAAACTGTCTAACCAGGCCCCTTCAGTGAAAGTCAGGCACAGCAGCTTCAGGCTGCAGCTCTGATAAGTAACTGTTGGGGTAACAGAGTGGATTGAGTGTAGCCTACTCAATCACCTCTTTTAAACAATTGATAGGCGGTTCACTGACCCCAGGGTCAGCTTAGGCCCCGTAAGGGGCATACGGGAAAAGACAGACAGACACACAGATAATGATGATGATGATGGTGATGATGGATAACATTGCTATTCCATGGTTGAAGACTTCATGGTGGTGAGTGCCCCATTAAGCTGATAGTGATACAGTCTGCAGAGATTCAAAAGTGGTGCATTAGCAGAGGCAAACAATCCAACCAAGCCCCACAGTGAAAATCGAGCTCAGCAGCTTCAAACTGTAGTTCTGCTAAGTAACTGTAGGGGTAACAGAGTGGGTTGAATTCAGTCAACTCAGTCACCTCTTTTAATCAATTTGCATGTGATCACAGACCTTAGGGTTAGCCTAGGCCCTGAAAGGGGCATAACAGGAGAACTGACTAACAGACAGATGGTGACATACGTGCAAAGCATAGGCTTACACTGGAGATAGGCTCAGCCATCTCGAAAAGAGTTTCACCTTTTATTCCCACAAGTCTACAAATGCAGCTAGACTAATAGACTTAATTGAAAATACAAGTAATAAAGCTTCCACATCCTGTGAAGCCAATGATCATGCAACTGAATACGTAGATGAAATGACCTCCTGTCCAAATGCCTTTCCTCTTTCAACACCAAGTGAGAATCCTTGGAGCTCCCCAGCATATTGTCCATTATAAAATCCTTCATTGTACCCATCAGAATGCAGTCTACAATAAAAATTAAGGATATATTACTTTTAAGTTATTTTAGTCTCTAATATTTTAGTGCAAAAAAGGATTTGTGTTACAATTACATATATATATATATATATATATATATATATATATATATATATATATATATATATATATATATATATATATACCACATATATATCCCATAAGTGGGACTGAGGTACTGTTCATGTTTCAGCGTAATGCCTTCTTCAGAGCCAAGCATACTGTACAACCATCCTACAGTCACTTCAGTATATACTTGTCTTTTTGTTTTTCCTTATTTTACTGCTATTGAGCTAGTTTATATGCAAACATGCGAATTATACATAGTATGTTAATTAATGAGATGTATAATTGTAAGTCAAAACTGTTCTCGAATAGAGTAAAGCTTAATCACACATAACTTTACAATAACAGACATTAATCACGAACTATCGCGTGTATTGACCATACTTCTGTTCAATGAAAACAACGTCATCAAATATATCTACTGCTGCCAACGAGGAATCTCCCCTTCCTGTCGCCATCTTGCTACGACTTAGCTGCCATTTTTTGTTGTTGCTGTTGCATTGAATGTTCTTGGTTGTCCTACCTTTTTTCTCGGAGGGCCACTTTCTGAGTTATGTCATAGGCAGAGGGCCTCTTATTTAATAAATATTATGAAGATGAAAATTTCTAGAGAAGATGGAAAAATGAGCATCTTAACATCACAACAAGAAAGTATATATATATACCGAAAGTATATATAAGAAAGTATATATATGTTCCAACCAATGAGCAATGTGAACGTCTCCCTTGTTTGCAACAATACTAAATACGATGTAATATTACAATTGCACCAAAATTTTACCACCATGTAATTTTTTAACAACTTTTATCTCAACGCGGGCTACACCAGACAGCATGTCGGGCCACGCGTTGGACAACCCTGTTCTAGCGTACTACTTTTTGAGATCAGTGGGTATAATGGTCTGGTTTTTGTTTTGATTCTTGTCGTGAAATACATCAATCATGGTTATTGTTGTCATGGCTTTAACTCTAGCGGGGACTGCGAACTGTCTGCTTGAGTCACTGATCTGTTGCCAGAATGAGTTGTTGTCTACCTGTAGGCTCTGGAGCTACACCTATTTACAACACAACTATTGGTCTTTGACAAGAAATTGCCCAAATTGAATGGATTTCCGACCAACTACAACTCTCCTAGCCCCCGCCTCCTAAGCCTGTCTTCGAATCTTTTAATCTTTGAATCTTTGAATCTTTATCAGCTCCCTCAGTCCCTCTTTACTGTTACCAGCAGGCACCATTATTTTTGATGTGCATGGCTTTCTAGCAACTCTTCTCTTTCCTCTTATTATTCTCTCTTTCCTATATATCCCTTGATATACTCAGAAGCTTTCATTAAGTCTTCGCTCCTTTCATTTACTATCCATTCTTTCTCGCTGTTCTTCTCAATTTCTTCCTTGACTCTTCACACCACACCAGCCTTTCCGTTGCGCAAATTATTTCCCATATCCGACATTTCTAACTCACTCTTTATGTCTACCTTGCTGTTTTAATCCCTGCTTCTTCTAAATACCTATGTCTTTCATATTTTTTATGCTTTTGGTCTTAATTTCATATATTTTGCTTCTTTCTCTATTGATTGCTTTTCAATGCTTTCCCCATAAGCTGTCTTTTCACTACTCTTTTCCATTCACATTTGTTCATATTTGTAGCTTCATCAATGTCTATCTTATATACATCTGCATCCTCTTTTATGTCACTATACCATCAAATTCTACATACCATTGTTCTTTGGTTCTCTATTGCTTTCTTACACAATCCTTCACTTTTTGTATTCATTATTTGCTCGAATGTCATGAATTTCTTACACTACTTCTCTTGTTGGCCGCAACTTGGCGTTATATTCGGTAGCTTAAAGATGCTTTTAATTACTTTCACTTGACTTTTTCTAATTCCTCCGAACCCTTGTCCATGTTTCCAGCTTAGACACTAGCGCAGGAATAATTGTTGTTTCAAACAACATTAGCTGGATTCTCGTACTCATTTTTCCCGTTTTAGATTCTTCTCCTATTCTTTTCGTTTCTGCTACCATTCCTCTTGATTTTGTTCCTATCTCTTCTAATTGTCTTTCTATTAATCCAATTTCTGTTATCCATGTTCCAAGATATTTATTCAGTTTCCAAGATATGCTTATTTCACAAACAGCTTAGCTCTGCAGTTGCCGACTTCTTTCCAAGTTCGGTTCATTTTCGATTTACGAGCCCGAGTCACGGCCCGAGTGAAGCTGGAACGAATTTCACGTGACCGATCATATATCACACTTAGGCCCAGAGTAATGGAAGCTGCGGAACTGATTACGTGAATCAGCATTTGTTGGAGGCAGTTATCTTCTACATGATGGCCAAACGCACTTGTAATTGCTTAAATATCATCTTGAATATCTCACAGAATGGTTTTGAAGAAGTTTCTGCCAAGGAAGTGCTAGGATTGGGGGAAAATGAGAATTTGTTGTCAGATGACAATTTCAACGATGCCTTTTTCACAGGGACTCTACTGCTCGTAAAGTTGGCAATGGCTGGAATTGAAGTGGTAAATACAACAATTTTTGTACTGCATTGAAATGTCGGAAGTATATTTAGTTTGCAAACTGCAACAGACGTGGATGAACTCGCGAACGATAGTTGCAAGAGACCGTAGTTGTGGGGTATCTGCGACGAACTTTTAAACTAATATATTATTTAGATTCGTCTTATGGTCACGAAATGGCATAGAGTGCCAAATTATTTGCCAATGCAGTTAAGGGAAATAATTATTATTTACTGAAAGTGCGTACTTAAAATTGTATAGACGTTTTTTTGACCTCTCTGTGTGGACCTGTGGAATGCGGATAATTGTTGTCATATGATGGCTATAACAAGCTTTACTTGGTAGAGTTCATGGGCGTACGGACAAAGCTGTCGAATTATTGTGCTGTATTCTTATCATTTGCTTACACTATATTGCTTCAGATTTTGTCTTGAACCTTTGTAAGATTAAGTCCATCCTCGCTTGGAGTTTTGTTTGATGATGCATTTGATGATTACCTTAGCCTGCTTCTCTGCATTCTGTTATATATATATATATATATATATATATATATATATATATATATATATATATATATATATATATATATATATATATATATATATATATATATATATATATATATATAGAGTGAACAAGAGAAAGACAATCTGGAGTTTCTTGTAGTATGTATATAATTCTCTAGTAGTTTCGACCGATGGTCACCATCAGGAGAATAACAAAATGTATATATATATATACATATACATTGGGTTGGGTTGGCATCCCTGGTCCTTAAAAATAACTATTTTGAATTTAACGATAAGATATATAGGCAAAAGTTGGGAACGGCGATAGGCACGAAGTTCGCTCCGGCCTATGCTAATCTCTTTATGAGTGGGTTGGAAGAGAGGTTGTTGGAGGCTTCGGCGGACAAACCACTAGTCTGGATGAGGTTCATCGATGATGTTTTCTTCATTTGGACACATGGGGAGGAAAAACTGAAGCTTTTCATCAACTTTCTCAACAGTAGCCACGACAATATCAAATTTACAAGCGAGTATTCCCGGAAAACCATAAGTTTTTTAGATGTCCAGGTCACTATGGGAGAGGGGGGAGTCCTAACGACAGATTTGTTTTGCAAACCAACTGATACTCATCAGTTCTTGCATAAGAAATCGTGTCATCCGTGGCATACTAAGAAGGCGATTCCTTATAGCCAAGCCCTTAGGTATCGTAGGATTTGTTCGGAGGATCGCCAATTTAGAGATAGGGTAGGTAATTTAGCTGGATGGTTAAAGGATAGGGGCTATGAAGAGTCAATAGTTAATGAACAGATAGACAGGGTACGTAGGTTAGATAGGGAGACTCTTCTAGCTGAGACAGACGGAGGACCCAATCCTGGGAGGGGGGATAGGATTCCATTAGTCATTACATACCATCCAGCGTTCAACAGTGTGGGGAAAACAATAAGGAGTCTCCACTCTATGCTTTCAAACTCGGAGGAGCATAGGGAGGTGTTTCCTGAACCTCCGGTCACTGCTTTTAGGAGATGTAAGAACCTTAAGGACCTGTTAGTTAGGGCTAGGCTGGCTACTAACAAGAACTGTGATGAAAGGGGTTGTACTCGTTGTGAAAAGTCCAGATGTCAAGTGTGTAAATCTATGTCTGAAAGTGATAGTTTCTATTCCCACGCAACTAGTAAGGAGTATAAGATTAACTTTTCGTTTAACTGTGATTCGTCGGGTGTTGTGTATTTGTTTGACTGTGTTGTGTGTGGTGTTCAGTATGTGGGTAGCACTAACACGCCTTTTAGGCTTAGGTTTAATAATTATAAGGCGTGTTATCGTAAGTTTAGGTCAGGGTCTTCAGTTCCCCAGATGGACTTTTTCAGACATTTTTCTGAGGAAGGACATCATGGGTTCGTGGAAGACATTCGTGTCACTATAATTGATAGACTTATTGGGAGGGATAGGACACGTGAAAGTTTCTGGCAACATAAGCTGGACACTTTCACACCCCGGGGTCTTAATGTCAAGGAAGTAGACGCATAGGATTATTATTTATTTGAGTTGGCTGGTTTATTCTATATGTATTCACTATTTATCCTGCTCTTTTAATTTTATGTTATGGTTTCTACTTTTATTCAGTTATGCTTGTCTATTATATTATTTAGGGTCGCACCTTTTCTTACGATATCTCTCTCCTCTCAATTTCGTCCTTTCTAGGTCATATTGGGTTTCCTTTTCATTTTATGTTACTTTACACCCACTTTGTTCTCGCATGGTTTCCTCAATACCCCGCTGGGACGGTAGGTATCAGCTTGTCCAACACCCTTTTCTCTTATGTTAAATATAATTTCCCTTCGATTCAATTTCAAATGCTATCCATTGTAAGTCCAGTTTCATTGTGTAAAGTGTTCTATTGTCGTAAGTTAATTAGATATTGTTCCTTTGTTTTTATCGTTATATATGCGCTGTATGTGCCTGGAATGTTATAACTGATGAAGGCTTGTGCCGAAACGTTTTAAAAGTTGGAATTTTTTCTTGAGGGTCTATATATATATATATATATATATATATATATATATATATATATATATATATATATATATATATATTTATATATATATATATATATATATATATTTATATATATATATATATATATATATATATATATTATATATATATATATATATATATATATATATATATATATATATATATATATATATATATATATATATATATATATATATATATATATATATATATATGTATATATATATATACACTCAAAAAGCTCCAATCATAAAGAAATTTTTAAAGACATAAATAGACCCTCAAGAAAAAATTCCAACTTTTCCAGTTAAAATTCCAGTTAACTGATGAAGGCTTGTGCCGAAATGTTTTAAAAGTTGGAATTTTTTCTTGAGGGTCTATATATATATATATATATATATATATATATATATATATATATATATATATATATATATATATATATATGTATATATGTATATATGTATATATGTATGTATGTATGTATGTATGTATGTATGTATGTATGTATGTAGTATGTATATACCTCATTGCTGCTATCATATCTATGTTCTCTTTTCTATATATTCTTTAGGGCTAGTATTCTTCTGACTTGTTATTCCATCTATGGAGTTTCTGCACTGTACAGTTTGTATCTTCTGTCTTCCCCCTTGTATTTTTCCCTTGTGCTTCTCATCTCCAGGGTTCTTACTAGTCTTCCTACTCTCCATCTGATCATTGCCCATAGCCTTTTGGCCAAATTGTTAGTAATGTACAGGTGATTTAGACCATGTACAAAGAGATATCATTTGTCAATACATTTGTGCATTATTCTTTTATTGCTTACTCATTTCTTACTTGAGTTATTTCATTTTGTTATCCACTTACCCATGAATTAACACATTTTTGATATGGTGCTTCTTCAATGTTGACAGATTCACTTATATATGCTCATTCATGCATTCATTCATTTATTCATTCATTCATCCATTTATTCATTCTTTGTATGTTTGGTAAATTAGTTATCTTTGAAGGAAACAGTGTATTTTTAGCATTTATTTCATGAATGCATATAAATGAAGATGAAAATATGCTTTATTTATAGCAACAACAGCTTCTTGTTAAAGATAGATATGCTTTATTTATAGCAACAACAGCTTCTTGTTAAAGATAGAAATGTCGGTGATTACAAAGTGTACAAATGCATCAATTGTGAGACAAGCACACATGCAATTCATAGATTCAAAGGACTAGAGAGACTCTTTGCTAATAAAGACCTAGTGAGTAGACTTATGAATCATTTGTTATTACTGAATCCCTTTATTTGTATGCTTTGTATCAGAGAAAGCATAGCCACCAAATGGTTAAGAGCCCTGTCAGGTCTATTATGTCCCAACCTAATTGGCCAGTCATCATTCAAAATGGGCACAATCTTAGCATGTGTGGTCAGAATCCTGCATGATGATTGGTGAATTTTGTTGGGAGAAAATAGGCCTGACAGGGTTCTCACATATTTGATGGCTATGCTATCGGAAAAAGTAAAGCTGTTTTTCTACGGCAGAAAATTTGTGTGGTAAATTTTGCCACTTTTATTTTCAGTGTTCCCCATCTTAATTATTATTTGAATTTGAAAATTGAATTAAGAGCAAATTGAAAGTAACCCTTACAACAGACCTTTTTGTGAGAAAATTGTCCTGAGGGCAGTACATTGCCTGCATAAATCAGCC
This sequence comes from Mastigias papua, assembly GCA_964019165.1. Classification (NCBI taxonomy): domain Eukaryota; kingdom Metazoa; phylum Cnidaria; class Scyphozoa; order Rhizostomeae; family Mastigiidae; genus Mastigias; species Mastigias papua. The sequence goes on along the minus strand of OZ025280.1, from coordinate 4,804,098 downwards.
CAGGAGGGTGATTTGACGATAAAAGTTTTTGCTTAGTGGGCAACCCACAGAAGCCAATCCCCCAGAAGCATAATTTGATTACATGTTGATATTTTGTAAAACATTGTTCTTGGTTATGTTCGTATGGGTGATTAAACCTTCACACCTACTTTACACTTAACAGTGACAGTAGTTGGTCATGAGCACATTGTACAGAGGCAGGTTTAGAAATGTGAACCAACTTCCTTGAGTCTCTGCGTAGGACTTCTTTTTATGATAAGCACAAACAGGATTTTGCAGGACAGTCAGTCACCTTTGTAGATAGGTCTGCGAGGGTGTTTGGGAGGGCAAAGGTGGTCAGCTTTGTAAAATGAAAAGGTCTACCTAAAAACTATCTGCTTTCATGTGATTTTATATTTGTTTTCTTAAGTGGTATTCTTGTGTTCTTAGTTGTCAGAAGTACTATATGACAAGTTGCGAAAGTCTGAGGAGTACTCACCATTGTTTAAAATAATTCTCAGAGATGTACCAAGCACTGAAAGCAAACTGTCTGAAGGTATGCACGCACAAAGTAGTCTAATTGACATACTATTATCTATTGGACACATGAAGCAATTCTTGCCAAAAATACTTGGAATACCACATAATAATAATGCAACCTATTCACTTAGAAGAGACTCTTTGTGAAAAGCTCTTGAATGTAGCCAGAGCAGCCCCCCTCCTTGAATACCAGCTTTGGAGTTGGGACTTTGCTATACCAGAGGACCACTGACTTGTAGTAGATAGAGTATTTTCATGGTACTGGTCACACAACATGGTACGAGGGAGAGGGGAATCTACAGAAATAAAAGTTCAAATTGTTGGAAATTTTTCCCTCTACTTTTGCAAGAGTCCTCAGTAAAAACCCATCATAAACTTGCATAGACATAAGAGGGGGCTGGGGAAGCTGCACCCCCCCCCCACTTGGGTAGGGATCCATTTAATTCAAGCAATTTCTTTTAAAGAGAATGGGAGAATGGTTTTTATGGACAGTAGCTGCAGCTCAATACTTTTATATAACAATCAACTTGGGAGATATTCCTCCTGACCTCACTTCTTAGTCATGTAGACAGATTGCACCCCTCTCCAAAGCTTACAGTGCTCTCATGGTTACATACACTAGTAGAGATAAATCTCAAGTTTACCAGAGTATGAGTTGAATCCTACAATTTGGCAAGATTTGATCATGAGATTGTTTGTTTGTTGTAGACAACAGAAGCCAAGCTTCAATGTTTCAGAGATCATTGTCAGATGCAAATGGAAAAGTTAATGATATTGTGAGAAGCTATCTAGCTAATGAGGAAGATGGTATGCAGGAAAGAATAAGGTTAGCAGATTATGCCCTTCCCTATTTTGTTGGTTGAATCATTGCCAAATTATGTAACTACAGCAGTTCCAAAGTAGACACGGCATGCAGGCCATTGGATGAAACATATTAAATTGCATTATGCGGTAAAGATTGTGGTATAAATAGTGTGAGTGACAGAGCTATCCGCTGTGAGCTGGGTTACTAGTGAACTTTGAATTCAATATAAGTGAACTTAAACTTTCATGAGAATGAACTAAAATGGACGTATCTAATAGATTTTCATGTTTTGAGAGCAGTTTTTTTTAATATTTCCAAACTTTGCAGGACACATGCTCCCAGTGCCCTCCCAATTGCTATGTCTTTGTCCTAAGGTGGAGTTTCTTTGTTTCAGACTATTCACTGAGCAGCAAAAAGAACTGTTTTGTAAATTGAAGGAAAAAGCACATTCAGACAAGCAAAAGTTTGTTAGGTATGAATTTTGTCTTCTTTATTTTGAATTTCGTTATAACTATCATTTCATTCCGCTTCTTGTTGTCATCTGACAAAACATAGTTCTTTTCCATTTTATGTGCTTTACTACAGCACAACAATGCAGAAATGGTGCTGCTTTTTCATGCTTTAGTTAAATGCTTTGATGATTTGCAGATGAATATCCATAGCTATGAAGTCAAGTCATTCTTCTTGGAGCGGTGCATGAATTGACTGTAATATTTTCTCTCACCTTTTAAAGAATTCATTTTCGAGCCTATAGTGTACTTAGTCTGCTTTTCTGTAGATCAGGGGTGTCAAAGTCATTTCTGTCTGGGGGCCACCAAAGGCTTGCTATGAATGTCAGACAGGCCAGGTAGGCTGATGGGTTCCAATAAGGTGCCATGTCTAGGGAATAGGGACTTTGAACTTATAACTCTTGGAATGCTTCCTATCTGGCATGCTAGACAATGGTGAAAACTGGGGGAACCAGCTTTTTCAATGCCAGCAAGTGCAAGGCAAAGATCTGGCTAGGTTTCAGTATATTCAAAATTCTTCCTGGGGCCACATTAAAGGCCTTGGAGGGCTGGATCCGGCCTGTGGGCGGTATGTTTGACACCCATGCTGTAGATCATTGTGCAGATGTTTCTCCACAAAGGAAGATTTCAGTTCAAGATTTTAGCTTCCATGTTTTTAATTCCAGTTTACAGTTTGTGAGTATCTCCTCTAGACACCAACCTATGGAAACCAAATGGAATGCCTATAGAGCACCTCTTTTCATCTTATTTTGATTAGATGTCGAAGCTTGTTATTCACTAATTGGTGCTATACTCAGTGGCTATTCAAATCTGGTGTTTGTTCAAACACATTGTTTATTAATCTCTGGCATTTTTTCAGACCCAGTGTATTTGCATATAGTTCACATAAAGATAGTTGGACTAGATTAATAACCATTAGTATATTTAGGGAATTCTGTGTCATTTTGAGGGTTCTGACCGAAGGAATATATGTCAAATTTTGCAGACTAAATAAATATATAGCATACTGAAATTGTGGAAGTTGTGCCCCTTTTTGATTTTTGTCAACATCTGCAGCAACAGAAACAAGTGGCTGATTCCCCCCACATGTTGTAATTAGGAGTTATTGTCATGAAGACCGAAGGGGGGAGGATGAATGTCTTCAAGTTTCAAATGGCACTCATTTTCAATTTTCTATATGCATATATAGTAAATGTAGATAACATAGTATGTATTTATATATGTATGTATATATGTTATTTTACATAGCCAGATTACCTGGCATTACGTACAGCGTGGGTAGTAGTGGTTGGTAAAACTAAAGTAGCGTGCTTCTGCACTCTGTTATCTCCCATGATCGACTAACAATCAGACATTCGCCCTTGGCTTGTCCCCATCAACGCAGTTCTACTTTCATGGATGATTGTTCTACGTTGAAGCCATTTTCCCAAGTTCAAGACTACTTAACTATTATCACCTTTGAGGCAAGAAGGAACATGTTTTGGACACATTGTTGATTCGGTACTCAGAATGAGTTTCGTCCTATGTACATGCATTTCATGTGAGCTTGTTGTCATTCTTTTATGTAGACTGTCTCGCAGTTCTGTCACCTGAGCCACAAATTTTTATTCTACTTTTCATATTTCGAAGACTAATGGTGTTTTAGTAGTCTTCAGTAATCAGTGCCTATTTTGGTGCGGTCCTGAAAAACCAGAGTGTGGTTTTGGAAATTTAAAAGTGTGCTTAGCTTTTCATAATGCTCGAAGGTTCATTTGTCTTGTTTGACTACTGTCTCATATGTTAGCCTTTTGTAACTCTTCGTGGTATGCCAGGAAGAGCATTTAGCACCATTAAGGTATTGCCAAATAACCGAAAGTATGCAATTTTCGAGGTTCTCAGGACATGGTCACCAAAAACCATGCAAGACAGAGCAAAAGTTAATCATAGCTTAGCGTGTTCTCAGAAATTTCCCTTCGTGCATGCACCGCTTCAGTTTCATGTATCTCCCTTCAATTAGAGTTATCAACAAAAAGGAAGAAGATGATTTGCAGTTCTCTATAACTGATGCCATGAAAGAGACAAAATTGTCCACAAATGAATCGGATGATTCGGACAATGAAGATCCTTCACCAGACCTCCCTCAAATTCGAGGTAAGTTCAAAGAAAAGTGTATTATATTTCCCATTGTGTTGCTAGACTGACAATGATAGATTGCCATATTTTGAGCCATGCCAGCGATCCACTCTTTACGCTGCAATACAGCGTTGCTCTCTACGTGTGGATCTACTGTTTCTGTCTTGCTACCCTTGTCATTCCAGCACATGTGACCCATATGTACACTTTTCTATTTATGTTTTGTTGAAGAATAGCCCTAGTTTCTTTATCAATGCCCCCCAACAAAGGGAGAAGGAGAAAGGCTAAGACGAGAGGGAAATAGCGCCAAGTGTATAATATTAGTTGATTTTGAATTTAAAAGAATACAAGTTGAGGGAAGAGCAAGATAGTATGCTCCAGATACTATTAGTCTTTGGAGTGAATGCAACTTGTGCGGTGGAGTTTGTTGATTGGCTAATGAAACTTGAAAAAGCGATGCAGCTATCTTCTTCAATTTGTCATATACTGGTGTTCTCTTCTTGCAAAGGCCGAAAATTTCGAACGCATCGAGGCATTCCAATACTTGCAAGCTCGCTGCCATCAAATCGCTATCCGTCACGAGTCTTATCTCCGAAAGCTGCTTCGTCACTGGATAGAGATCACAATGCAAGGATGAAGAGAAGGGCAAAATCTATGAACGAGGATGATACGTTATTTGACTTAGATGGTTTCCACGAGAGCAAGAATTGTGAGCCATTTTTTGAATCAGATGATGACAGTAGCGGTATGTTTGTTTTGTTTGTGCTTTTCTTAGCTTTTCTCGAATGACGTTGTGATTTTACAGAGTCAACTCGGATTAATAAATGGATCCATATCTTGGCCCTTAGAAAATTTTGAATCGAAAGGCATCATGAACGAGAGGTGGGCAACTTTTTATGTCACCGAAACCTACTATGTTTGGCTTGTGGATCTGACAGGTCAAGCCGGGTTGGAGAAGCCTTGCTGTTTGTTTAATTGCAAATATTTGTTCTATAGCATTTGGTTTGTTCACATGAGTATGTACTGTGCAGTTATTGCTTACATATTGAAGAGCAATGTTACAGAGTTGTTATAATAGTTTGTTAGTCGAACCATAGAAAGTTATCCTGGCCTTAAGATGAGTTTGTGGCCATAGTCTTTACAGTGAACTGGCCACTGAGACTTGCCTCTGAGAATTTGGTTCACAATCCGGAAGCTGTCGTTCCTTGCCATACACAATGGCTCGTTGTCTGTTGTCTGACAGTGAATTTACTATTTAATGATTAATGTTTAGAAAATTTAGAATACCGGTTGGTATTATTACTCTTTTACCGGTTCGCAGCATGACATTTTCCCGGCTTGAGAGTTGTACCGCCTAGTAACATTTTCATGTTCAGTTTGATTTCATTTGTGACTATTTATACAGTTAAACAAATTTCAGTTACTATTAACTGTTTTGCAAATCGACCTACAAAGAAATTTAAATGAAACTTTATCTTACAATAGAATATTAAATTACAGTTACTAAGTTATGAAATGTTATTGGAGGAAAGTGTAGCTTTATGATGAATTTGAAAATTAGGGTGACGACCAATAAAGTTAACATTTTCTTCTTGATTTTCTTTTGATGGCAAGCCCAGTTGATTAAGACATTCCGGTACTATTTCGACACAACCATTATTGACAAAAACGTTTCGACCCAAGCTCGGGCCATCTGCAGTGCTGTTTTCATGAACTGGGTGGACATTGTTTGTGATCCTTTTTACCTATAAAACATGTCCATCCAAGTCATGATAACAGCACTGAAGATGGCCCGAGCCTGGGTCCAAACGTTTTTGTCAATAATGTGTCAACAATCGCACTGTCAAAATAGCATCAGAGTGTCTTAATTTACTGCAATTATCATCAAAAGAAAATCAAGAAGAAAATGTTAACTTAATTGGTCGTCACCATTATTTTCAAATTCATTATGAAATTTATAGTAGAACATGCATGAAATGCATGAAGCGTATGTTGTAGGTTGAGGTTTGTACCGACATGTAGCATAGCTTTTTCCCCACATTTGTACCAGTATGTTGCGTTGCATTTATACCAGCTTGTAGCATGGCATTGGTACCAACTTGCATCGTGATCCCTGTTGCAGAATTTACCATGCTCATAACACTTTCAATTGTAGGAGAGTCTAGTAGTCTCGACAACAGTGGAGGTTTTGGCAACGCCAACCGTGGAAATGCCGGTGACAGAATTTATGCAACTTCGGTACCAGTTAGTGTGCCAATGTATCGCCCCTCCGAGCGAGGCTTCTTTGAAAATGGAAGTGATATTGACTCGGTGAGTTTGCTGTTTCCGTATGAATGTTAATTATTTTGTCAACGAGTGATTTCCCAGTATTATCACCATACAGATCATGCATTTCTCTTTTGTGAGACCAACATCCACACTGTTTTTTGCAGGAGCTTCCACCATCTCCGGACCGAATGGCCGAATCAATCAAAGCATTGGCTAGAAGTTTGCACGACTCGACAAGCATATTCGGTGAGTTGCCTGGACCTCGTTATAACACAATGCCACATCATTGAGACTTTAGAATAATTGCACATTATAGTTAAATAAAGAAGCGGCTGCTTTTGATATAGGCCAATGGTAGTTCGATTCGAGCCCAGCACAAACTTTAGTGCGCATTAGAGCGTCTCCTGGTACACACGCGACCGATTTTTAGTGGTTTTCAGTAAAAAAAGTCGTATGGTGCTAGTGACATAAAAGATTAATGCAGTTGAAGCCCTCTCAGAGAAGCAATTTGTGGGGTGAGTGGCCAAAACGTTTCAGCTAGCTTCCGTTAGCTAGCTGAAGTTAAGCTTGGGTGTGTTAAGTCAGCAACTGAATGGGCGGCTTTTCAGATAAACGACCAAGCCAACTCCGCCGTTCTTCTGAAGATATGGTATACTAATGGTCTTATGCCTGGATGCGGCATGCAGAGTAGGCCTAATTAGGTGAAAACACTAGATATAGCAACCTATTCTCAGCAAAGTAAAACAACAGCAGCAACAACAACAACAACAGCTCTACGTATCCAAGTGGCTAGTCTACTGGGATATAGCATACCTATGCTTAAATCAAGTGGCTAGTCTTCTGGTATTGCACAGCTACGATTTTTTTGTATGAAACTGGTTTATAAGAAATCTAGTACTACATATCCTGAAATTTCAGAAAGCCCAACTGTCTTTTGCATCCTTGTGAGGTAATTCAGTTTAATATAGTGGTAAGATATAACTCACAAAGTAGAACTATTGCCGTATGGATAAATGTCAATCCTTGAGGCCTAAGTCTCTTAGTAATTGTTTTTTCCAAAATATTTATCACAGAAAGCTATAAAGATAGCTATTTAGAGGTCAGTTGGGTGTTCTTTGCTTTAAGCCTCGTTTCCATACAGTTGTGCGTTTCCACAGGGTGCCTCTAGTTACTCTCTACCATTTGCCATCATCCTACCGGTACCATAGGCAGCTCAAAGCGGAACTGAACCAATACCGTATCCTTTACCATAAGCAGCTGTTTGAAGTGCCGTTAAGCAGAATGGAAGCTTCTTTAACTATAGGGAGAGAATTGAATTCGTTAACCGTATATTACGTTACGGCTATATAGAAACCAGGCTGTGTGCTAGACTTTAACGTATTGCTCAAGCTGAGTCACGGCCTCTCGTGGATCTACGTACTTACGCCCCTTTTACATGGTATCGGAGTCATTTGTTTCCGATATGTTTTTATACCTGCCGTCCTTTCACACGAAAACTTCAATGAATACATTATGATATTATGAAGTTGTTTTGATTTCGCAATCTATTGCGTGCGTGGCTGTATGGCTATATGTAGCATGATCGCCACCTCTGTATTGCGCAACAGTAGAAACGGAGAAAGCTGACGGAATACTCGCTGTTCACTTTTGATCCTCCGAAACTAACGACTATTGATCATGATAAATCACGTGGTTTTATTTTTGCCTTGTTATAATTGTAGTCGAAACAACCTGCCCTCCACACGGTCCTCGGCTTCTAAGCCGTCGACTCTCTGCCCTCTGTCCTCTGATTTATCATTGCTCTGATGATGTCTTCATCTTGGATTTGCTGTACCTGACTACTCTATGGTAATAAGTCTCTCCGCAACACGATCTTCATTGCATTAGTTCAGTTTTCAAATGCTACCATTACTCGTTAAATTGGGACGTTTTCTTGAAATGCTCTATTATCTGTCCTACTGTTTACTAAATTGAAGTGCTTTTCAGTTCTTTGGGATGATACGTGCATATCGTTGTATTGTTTTGCATTGTAATGTACTGTTTCATGTTCTTTATTTTACCATACTGTCCTGTAAGTTACTGTACCATATTGTACTCTTACGTAGTTTACCACTCAATATTATACTGTATTTTATTGTTCTGTAATGTACTGTATTTTACTATATTGTATTATACTAGTGTCTATTTTACTGTACTGTATTGTGCTGTTGTGCCTGTCACCTTTGTGAGTTATGTTATGCTGTATTTTATTATTGTGTAATCTACTTTATTTTACTGTATGTACTGCTCCGTATACCCTGTACTGTATTGTACTGTTATGCATGTCACCGTTGTGTATTATCCTGTATTTTATTATTGTGTAATTAACTGTATTTTACTGTTCTGTGTTATATTGGTGTGCATTTACAATATTGTATGTAACTATTCTGTATCGTACTATAACGTTGCTTGGTGTACTGTATCGCTGTGTATTACACTCTACTCCATTGCGTTGTGCTGTCCTAACACAAACATTCTAGACATATACCTTATACCGTTGCTATACCTCTTTGTGCTAAGTTCTTGTACATTTTCATCCTTACACTGTGTTGTGTTGTCTGTTTTGTCGAATCTCGTTATCTCATTATTGTCTTGTATTATTCTACTCCGTAATTTGTCGTAGCAGTTTGTTTTGGTTGTAGAATTTGTTGCACTTTATTTCGTCGTATTGTACTGTGCTGAATGTCCTACTGTTCATTGTACAGAATTCGTCACAACGTACAGTCCAATGTACTTTGGTGTATTTCTCCTAACCGTTCATTCTCGGCACATCTAAAGGCGTATTGCCCATTGGTTCCATCCTAAGTTTGAAGGGGACTGTGCTGAAGTTATTTTATGGGCCACACCCATGATTACACCCAACCTTCCTTTCAGCTGTTCAGATTTGAATACATGCAAAGTTATGAACATATCAAACAAAATTAATATATAATAGTAGGCACCTCACCAACCCAGCTTACCGTCTCCACGACACTACTGGATTACTTATCAAGCAATCGAAAGCAAACTGTTGAATGGTTTAAGCAGAGATGTAATCACCAGAAGTTGTACTTTAGACATTCAATGATGCTAAGGGAACTTTTCCCCACAACTACCAGTCTTTATCAAAAGCAGCTAACATCGTTTTTATAGAGTAGATCACGTCAATCACAATGCAGCGTTATATGTTTAGTGACTTGCCCATGAGGTACTATAGATAGCGTCTAATGTCTTTTTTTAGTTTTTATACCAAATTGCTTGATGTGAGTCGTATCTGTTAGGAGAAATGTGAGAAACATTTGAAATAGAAGCTGTTGATACAGAGGTTCCGTCTCCTTTTCTCCAATATTTGCCAATACCTCTCAGAGGAGCGGCCATTTCTTTGCAGTCCATTTATTTCTGCTCAGATTTTCTTTCATGGAGACAGCTCCTTTACGTTGTAGCCTTCCCCGCTAGTTCTAATACTTGACCTAGCCCAGACTGTTAAATGTAGCCCTTCGACTCTAGACGTGTTAGGGTATGTTGTTTTCTTATGCCTGTGAATGTTCCAATTTCCAATGGCACCCTAATGATGTTGCTGACAATTCAGCCAGCTATATGCGTTCTAATAGCAGAATTTTGTTTTGAATATTCTAGTATACGATAACTCTTTCCTGTAAATTATTATATGTTCTTAGTAGATGTTGACAATAGTTAAATTATATTTATCTTCCGTTCGTATTGTCTGTTATTGTGCTTTTAAATTAGCAGTCAGCCATTGATATTTTTATTCTCTTATTTGTACAAGTAGAATTGATTGAAACAATCCCGGAAATAGGCTAATGTCTTTATAAAATAATTATATTATCATTCAAAGCTGTGAGTTTAATTTAGTCCAGTCAAATAACTCTTCGGACAGAAACTCGTGTACCAAGTACTTAAACTTATCAGAAATGTTGCCTTTTTGCTATTGTATGCAAGTACGAAGCTTCATTGTTTTCATTTGGAGGGAGTGACGCATTTGTGCCCGACAAAGGGCTGGCTTGCTTGATAAAGGGCATGTCTGGTACAAACATGGAAACTAAGACAAGAGATGGGAACAAAACTATTAAGCACTTAAAAGTCTGTTCATTTTCCATAAGCTTCATAATTTTCTGGTGCAAAAAGTAACAATGAAATAGCGAAATAATTAAATTCTTCAGGATTGCCCGACATGTGTGCGAGCAGCCGAATACAATTATCCGAGAAATCCACTGTTTATTGTTTGGAGTCCTGCACCTACAGCCCCCTGCTTTCACTAGTTTTACCATTGATTGTATTGTACTTTTTTAAAATGCCTTAAAGTTGCCGTCATGTAATGAGGAATGTAATAAATATACTCAATCCCAAGTAACGCGTTTGCCCAAAACGCACTGTCTTGTGTAGACTGAAAGCCTAAATTTCATTTTGTGAACCATTACAGACTACTCACATTTTGTTCATCCTTTTACCAATTTTACTCACTAAGATATCATTTCATATGTCTAAGTCATCTTCATTTGTTTTGAAATGCAAAACAAAACATCGCCCCTGATATTGTACTTTTGCAATGTGTTATACAGATGGGATCTTTTTTGCATCGAGGATTTCACGGAATAGCATTGTTCAATTGGTATTATTAAGTATAATGCACGAGTCCTTTTTTATCCCGTGAGAGTTATGAATGAAAGCAGTTCATGATGTGGAAAAGCAGACCTATCCTTCATCATCCTCTGGGGATTGGAAGACGAAGGCCAGCGTTTGGCTCTTCTAGGCATGTTAGTATGAGTGGCTGTGTTTGAATGGTCACCTAGTTCATTTGCATTCGGTTGGTGCTATTGATGTACGTAGCCTCAACTGAACCATGGTGGAGACTAAGTGGCTTTTTGGCTGTATTACTATCGGCATGGCCCTTGGCGGGGTTTCAATGACGAGCGGACCCTCTACGGCGCATGAAGTGATTGTGGCCTAAGTTTCTGTCATCAACAGAAGGTAACGCTTTTTCCTTTCTTTTGTCGATATCTGCACACCGGCCTTTGCTAGCAGTACTTCACTAATCTCTTTAGATATGAAATTTTCCTGTTTGATATGTTGCACAGTGCTAGGTCAAGAAAATTGATGTCAGGACGTGTAGTATGAAAAGTCGATTCTGCTGCTTAGCATGTGAATACAGAAAGCACCTGGTAAAATCTTTATTTCATGGCGCCCCATAACTAAAAGGTGCCGAAAGAGACTCCTCCATGACACTACAAAGGTACCGAAAGAAACCTCCTGCTTATTAGAGAGCCTCGTTTTTGCAATGCATCAGCTGAGAGTGCGAGTCATAAAATAATAAAAGTGATGTTCTTGCCTTATCAGAATGGTCCATAAAGAATGCAAAGCCATATGCAAAGTTATGTTGATCTAAGGATTCAATTTAATTTTTTGTTCGAACTTGCCGAGGTAAAGATCTTATCTCTGATGAAGGGAAATACACTCGTGGATGCAAATATTATGATGAAATTCTGAACCGTGGTGCATCCTGGACGTTAATGGTGATTCTATCATAGTTTACAGCCAAATTGGACGAAATGAAATGCCTGTGTACAGTGCCACTCTTTCGTTACTAGGTCTAGGAATCAAATTATAATCTGCATTTGTGTTCAACACTGTATCTGAAAATAATGACAGTTGCCAATGTCAATGTTACACGAAAAAGCGGAAATGTTCCCTAGCATACTGAAAGCAGTGCAATATATCCCCAAATTTACCATCCTCCAAATAGCCCCCCTCGAACAAGCCCCATGCTAGAACTTCAGATTGTCAATAAGCCCCCTCGAATAACCGCACCCCAGATGATGATCAAGACCTTGATAGAGACTAAAGGTTAAATTTGGACTGTTCTTTTACTATTAGGGAGAAAAGAGTTTTGGTAATGAGCTTGCTTTTAAGCAGCATATTTCAAATATGTCTATAAGTCCCCCTTGAATAAACCCCCACCCAAAAGTATCAAAAATAAATCAGCCCCCAGGGGTCTAATTCGAGGATTCACAGTATTTGTCAAGCAACCTGAGAGTGAGTGCACGCCTTATCGGATGTTTGATACTCTGATGATGTTCAGACGAGCAGAGCATTTTCAGTATGATACAAAATTACGGTTTTTCGTGCAATATTGACGGAATGTTTTTCAACTTTCAATTTGCATGGACTTCGCTCAATCAAAAACCTCCTATTGGTTTCCCTACAGTAACTGCCAAGGGAAAGATTCCCATATCACAATTTTGGTAATACTCTGCATTATCAATCTCCCATAGAATCAATTGCCAAAATAGCCAGTTCTCTATACAGCTTTGTAGCTCTAAATACTGCCTTTAAAGATCCCTGCACCGGAGCCCGGCTCTGTAGCGAAGAGACTCTCTGCAAGCATTCTCTCCCTGTGTGGTCGGCCCAAGTAATATCCCTTTTTAACTTTTTCAATGAAGACTTCGACTTTCTCTGAAGGGACCAAAGAATTAGTACAGCCTCCCCAACCAGCACCACTTAGTCTTGAACCAAGTGCTCCAGACTCTCTAAAAATATAAATTGGACAATGTAAACAAACATTAAATAGTAGTAAATTGCTGTTTAACGTTTATCTCATAAAATCTAGGTGATACTATCTCCGAAGAAGCAACTCATAACATTTATTACTAGCAAAGCAAAAATATTCTTCTATTAAAGTAAAAACCATTAAATATGAACCAAACCAGTAAACCAAAAACTTGTTACTAGATTCTTCTTGCAGCTAAGGGGTTCCGTACAGAACATGGACAAAAACTAAAAAACCTTGAAAATCTGTCCATTTTTGCTAAAGTCAAGGAAACACGGGCATAGTAAGGGACTGTTTTTAATTCTAATTATCAGAAAGTCAGGAAAATTCTGATGCTTGATTTTCTTGTTGGAATTCTCAAACTGTCCTGTGACTGAGGAATTCTCAATGGCATTAAAGAACTATTTAGTTTGTTCTCCGTTATAGTCTTTTAGGCCCGCCGAGAGCTTTTATGGGACCCGGGGCCAGTAGTGTAGAACAAGGCTATGTAACAATGGAAATCATTCAGACAAAAGAGACCAGCTCCCAGTAAAACATTCGTCAATAACAATAGTGTGATGAAAGAAAACTTACACAAAAGAAGACAAAAATTGAAGACAAAAAAGCAAATGAAAGAAAACTGACCACATTTCCGTTATATTAAGAATTTCAGAAAATCGGTATTTGTTGAGAATAACTAGGGGGCTAAAGCCCCCTGAAATCATAAAAAGCATGAATAGGGAGTTGAGCTCCCTGAGCCTTCCTAGCTCTATACCACTGCCTGGGACAACTAGAAAAACGGAACTCATAATGACGCTACTATAGCTTTTAGGGCACCTCTCCGGTTCTCCGTCAAAAGTATCGCAATACCCAAAGTGTTTCTTTGGCTGATTGAGGAGCACTGCCTTATCCCCGTTAATTCAAGGTTGATTTATTTAGATATCATTTGCAAAAAGGCCTATTCGTTCTCTAATAGTTTTCATGATGATAAACCATTACCTAGCTCAACACCATTTCATAACGGGAGGGGATCAATAACAATCAATACGGCGTTCACAGAAAACTCGCTACTACTCATGTAAAAACTAGAAGACGCTAGGGTAACTAGGGATAACCAGGGATAACCTTAGAATAACCTGGGTATTCGTAGGAGGAAGACATGTCCAGCACTTACCGGCATAACTGAGTGAGCTCGTCCAATTCCTCGCAGCTACACTCATACAATTCGGAGCAACTGAAATGACTCTCGTTCATCAGCTTGCCGAGTGACTATGGATATTGAAATATGGAAATAAGACGTACTATGGATATAATACCAAATACAGAAGAAACACGAGCCCATTACACCATAAATATATAAATATATATATATATATATATATATATATATATATATATATATATATATATATATATATATATATATATATATATATATATATATATATATATATATATATATATATATATATATATATATATATATATATATATATATATATATATATATATATATATATATATATATATATATATATATATATATATATATATATATATATATATATATATATATATATATATATATATATATATATATATATATATATATATATATATATATATATATATATATATATATATATATATATATATATATATATAGATATATATATATATAAACTGATCCTAAGCCGCATCCACAACGTATATAAATTGTATACATAGAATAAAACACATATACACTTTTCTGTCAGTAAACGTTTCGATTAGAATCTTCATCAGTACTCTTGTACTGATGATTCTAATCGAAACGTTTATTGAGAAAAGTATATTTGTGTTTTATTCTATATATTTATATAAATATATATATAATATACAGTGAGGATCATTTCTATACATTTATATTAATGTAATATAATTCTAAAGCCGAACAATACCACAAACAAAAGCATAATATCATAAAGTATGCTACTGGGTACATGACAATATACAAATGTTATAGAAATACAAAATATATAAATTCTTGTATATTTATATCAATAAACGTATGAGTGTATTATAAGTCAGAAATTTAATTCTAACGCCGTACCTCTAATGCATTTGGTTCCTTCTCATCACAAATCTGTTTATATTTCCATACCCTACTAGCTTCTGAATAAACATGAATAGCTCTGTCGCGAAGCTTAAATTCATCAACACTAACTGGCCTTGGACCTAAGCAATCCTTTACAAACTCCTCCTCCTGCAACAAGAATAGATCAAAGATACCCTTCAACCATTTATCAAAGGAAGCCACAGTCATATTGAGTGCTATGTCTCTCTCTTCATTTGCGGTAGTTAGGTGACCAGAAGAGAAAATTGCCTCCCGACGTATATAGTTGGAGGATCCTAAGAGGTAAAATATGGAGAGTAGGCAAATCTACTTGGCAAAATTCAACGAATTTACCATTGCTCCCACCTCCTCCTAAAGATTTGCAAACGTCGCTCTTCTGCCTTTCTTTGTCATACGAGCAACACCCAGAAGATGAGCTGGAGCTCGAATAAATGATGGAAAATGCATGACAACAATTATGTTTTAATAATACTCCAAAAAATCAAAACTTAACTATCGTTTTCAATGCAGCACTTAACTTATTATTTCAGTATATCATATCGATTTCTTTTTTGAGAAATGATCATAAGAATGCGTTATTGAAATAGAAATAAGCCTGAAAAGCTCGAAGCTAAAGCTTCTCTCCAAAGTTTACTTAGAAAATATGTACGCGGTGATCGAGGAGAGATAGCTTCATTTTCAAGAATACACCTTTACATTTTGTGAACCTCAATCTCCTTGTCTTTGCTGCAGGTGCCGTCTCGGTTGGCGCTCTAATTTGTTGTAGTTAGTTGCTATATTACCAATTCATTTCATGAACATAATCTTGCTCTTCAACTGCAGAAGATATGAAGACAACTGGTGCATTCTTTATACTTAAAGCGACAACAGATACAAAAATCTCACCGTTATTTCAAGTAATTCGCATATTTCCTTTCTTGTATAAGGCTTCTCGTGAAGTTTGTCCTTAACAACAGCAACCCTTGACGATAACAATGAAATTCAAGAAAAGTCGAATTATTCATAATTAATGCTTTAGTGCCTCAAAATGTCAGAATGATACGAAAATGCGAAATGCACGATCATTCTCAGTGTCAGAAGGATATGTATGCCTTAAATCTCCTAAAGGAAAAATACTTATTGGTCATATTACCAAAGTCGGCCGATTCCTCCAGCTTGACTTTATAAGAAGAAGGGTACAAAAACTAAACTCAAGATAAGAAGAAGGGTACTATGGGTGTAGACACTGAGCAACAGCAAATGAAATCAGTAATGTTAAAGGGAACTGCTATGAAGCAACTTCTTCATTAATAAAAAGAACCTACATTTCATCCAATGACTTTCCAAGAGCTGATTGAACACTAGCCAATCTGGTGAAACTTCTCCAGTCTAGTCCATGGAGCTTGGCAATAGTCTAAAACGCAACGAATAAATTTGCTCTCTCCCCCCTTTGAACTTTTCATTAAGTCACTAGAAATCCTACAATGCGCAGTTATTTAAATATGCAACTGGATTCAACTTTTCAATAAACTACTAACCCATATCTTCAAAAATAATGTCAACACTTTTGCAGAATTTTTGCATTTACTATTGCTCATTATTTACTTCTAACACTATGACTTTCTGCCATTTTTGTTACTTATTCTAGTGCTCTTCATATCACATTTAAATGAAATCAAACAATACGAAATAAAGCCTTAAATTTTAGCGTATATATACATGGAAATACCAGAAATGCGATCAACTATGTTGGAAAGTGCAAAAATAGCTTGGACTTTTTACCTTTACGTTTATATTATAAGCATCTGTACTCAAGTGCTATATTTGCTACAACACCAATTTTATCTGATACAATTCTAAGCTTTTCTCAATACGAACCTGACATGCAATACGATCTTCAGTTACACGCACATTGAAGTGCGTTCCTGCAGTTTCAGATTTTTTCATTTCTCTCTACAAAACAATATGCATATGAGAATTAATGGACAGACCATAAGTGCAACCACTCTAGATTGCGTTCACCACCTCAGATATACTTACAAGAAGAACAAATGCGTTGAAATACTTTCCTGCGTTTTATGATAATTAACCATTTCTATAGTTTCTAACTATTGTCCCTGCTTTGGATTACATATAGTTATTATTCCAAGTCACCTGGAACACTTCTAATTATCATTATCAATCAAAATCATTCCCATCATTTCTGATCATCTTAATTATTTCTAATCATCGACATTACTCTTTACCGTTATCGCCAAGTTGCTCCATTTCAACAATAGCTTTCACAAAGTGAGGAAAACCTGAATTAAGTTCTCATTTTTTCTGAGAGAATTGCTGCAATACTTGACCTTCACCAATTCACCCACCCTATAAAGTACACGTGAGTACGCTTCTGACCTTACCCACCCAACTACTCTCAAAGTGTACCAACTGTTTGGAAAGGCCTAGCAAATACGCTTGTCATATTCAAACACCCAAACAGATACAATTTCAAACTCACCAGGCAGTTAGCAATGACAAATGAAGCCCCTTCCGGTAGCCTCGTATCCGTTGCCTTCAGTGGGTTAAACTCTATGAGCTTTGCCTGTAACGTAAACAAATCTCAAAATTATCACTGTTGCCAAAATATTCTACATTACTCCCAGATGCTACACCATACGCGTTCAGGGTTATCAAGACATTTTTCAAAACATCCTCTGACTTCTCCTGGTTTCCCAAACCAAATTTTTAAAATTGTCTGACTTTTTTAATTGTTTCCCAGCAGTTTTAGACGGACCAAGGAAATGACTCCGCACATGTACCAACAGTGAAGGGGCAAAAACAATTAGAGTGCGCAAAAATTCCCTAACCAAAACAGAAATTCCCTGAATACTCCGGGTTTTGCAGGTTTTTCTTGATCTCAAATGTAAACCCTTGACTTTACCAGGTTTTCTAGGTTTTCCAGACTCCTGAGAATCCTAGTGTTTAATACAATAGAAAACGCTAATAACAGTATACGTCACAAAAACAGAGCTGCATACAACTCAATGTATAGAAGTTGCTTCAATTAATTTCACGTTATAGAACATGTATTGTGTGGGTTCCATTCATATGCATGAGTTTCTGAGCCAAAAAGCAGAAAATTTGAGTTGCCTACCGTTCCCCTCTCAGCAAGGAAAGAGATAGATTGATCCATTCTACAATAAATAAAAAAAAATTAAAAATCTAGAGATTCCAGATTCTACTTACGAGGCCCATAATTTCACATCATACAGCAATGGAGCTGTGAGCAACAGATACTCAACATATGAAGAGGCTGAAACCATATCACAAGCACAACCTCATCTCTTCAAAATCTCCAAGTCAGTCATGCGAAGAGATTGTAAAAGTTATTCAGTATTCATCAAACGTGGTCCGTAGCTGCCTACATGTGCTTTCAAGTCAAGATCTATACGTGATTCATTAAGGCATTATTTTATCTTGTTTGCTATCTTTCTTTTTTGATGCTACCATTAAGTATTTTCCATCATGAGTAAATGATAAAGACACTACTTCCTCCTGAGTGACTAAGAATGGTATCTTCAGAAAGATCAGTTAAGCAGCTAAGCAGTGGAAATTTAATCCATGTGTATGCTCCATCGTTTGTCATCGGTTTCCCTTTTCTCATCGATCAAATTTTGCAAACAGAGAAGTACAGCACCATGAATATAGCGCACACAGTCCAGACCTGGGCATTGCATGGGTCTCAGGCCATACATGGCGTTTTGACTGATTCTGACTGCCCGTGAAAGGATAATTGGAAGTATAACATGAAAATACTTTGGGAACTCATTACATGTATTGGCCAAAAGTTGCAAAACTTTTACTTTGAAGTTCTTGCCTAACCTCGTACTTAACAATACTGTATAGAACTGATTTCCGCAAAACTTTCATCGGTCCCTTCACAATATTTTCTGCTTCTCACATGACCCTATGCAAATTGCCCAATACTCAGACGCGCAACTACGATGTGGTTCTTAGGGATCTAGACTCCTGCCCTTTACTCAGAAAGGTAAAAGTGCCCTTTTTCTTGGAGAATTTTAAAACAGTTTATTGTACTTTTGTTGAGCAGACCTGCCAATAATCTTTGTTACACATAAAAGTAACCAAACCCTGAAACTTCCCGTACGATTTCTTTAGTTTATAAATCTGAACAATACGATGTCAAGACACATTCCCCTTAGAAAGTGCTTAGGGTACCTATTTTTGTCGATTAGGCCCCTGCTCTCGAAAATTTCTAGTTGTACACCTGATACTCAATGTTTTCGAGGGGCTGATTCTCTAATTTTATATCCAAAGCAAGGAATTGTCTCTGCAATATCGACAAAATCAAGCTCATTACACAGGCATTGCAGCTTGATTTAATATCGCGCCGAGAACTCACCCTCCTCCTTGAGTCCCAATGTATCTTTCGCATCTTGTACATATGTCCGCTAACTGATACTAAACAAAAAATTTGAAGCTCAAAACCCTACAAAAATATGTATCTATGAAGAATTACATTTAATATCGCGCTGCACAGACAAATAGTTATTTGAGGTAACTTCAAGATTCAACAACTTAAATGAATGATAAAGCTAATTGCGCTACATCTAACGGTCAACTATGTGAATGATTTTGATTTCGCGATAAGATATGTGATGATAACACGAATCGGAGAGATGATATAGATAATTTAGAAATAATCATACAAATAGTACAAAATAATCAGGATTGTTCATATTCAAATTTACACACTTTTTATAAGAATATTGTCTATAAGAATATTAAGACTCAAAAATCCCTGAAATTTTATGAATAATTTAAGAATCGTGCAAGGTTCAAGCTTTATCAAGGGTTAGATCCTTAAGTTATTTGAGTTGTCTTTCGATAACAAAACAAGTGCGATCTTCACTTATCCGGAGTCAACAATTTTTAGCATAAGAATGTTATCTATAGCAGTATTAATGCTCAAAATCGCTAATGTATCAGAATGGAATTTATGAAATATTGTTAGGCTCAAACATCCAAGCACATCAAGAATATTGAGGCTAGGCAAAAAATTAGGTATTCTTTTAAAAAAGTGTGTATATGAGCTTGCAAAATGCAAATTCTGTACAAATATATTGTAGTATTTTATTTTGTCTCTACATATTGTAGTATTATACAAATTCTCAAATTATTTTGCATTGTCAGTATGCTAAAAGAATGTCCCCGCTATTTCGTGCTATAGTGAAGTTCTGTAGTACCGACAGACTTTTCAAATATATGTGTGCCCGAAGCCTAGTTCCCACATCAAACAAATCCGAACACAGTATACAAGGTCATCATCGTGAGGGCAAAGAAATGTGCCGACGACGTAGGCGTGGCAACCAATGACTGGACATCGTTTCTGATAGCATAGCAGACACACTTCAATACGCTTCTAACGTTTCCGACGACAGGCTAGATCAGTGATTTCCAAACTTCTAAAATTATTTTGCATGGCGGTCCCCTATAGTATACTTTTCGAATCATGGTCCCCCTGGAGGGACAAACTGATGATATACTTGGTATACTTTCAAGCAAAAAACATAAAAAGTGATGTAGGCTAATAAAACAACGAGTCGAACAAGCGAAAGCAGCCTTCCAAGGCCCTCGGAATTCCTTCGCGGTCTCCCTGAAACCCTTCACGGTCCCCTACGGGACCGCGGACCCCAGCATGGGAATCACTAGGCTAGATACATTGCGGATATATGAGAAAGTTGCAATATGGTCTGACAAGCCGCATTACTCAGCGGAAAATAATACGATTTGCCGATAAAAAGCACAATTCTGCAGACAAAGTGTTTTTCCAGGAAGGGTAGGGTTGATGCCCCCATGCCTTCTCGCTATGGGCCTGACTATATATTCCATCGGGTCCTACTACAAAGGGGATTTAAAAAAGTTCCACTGCCTCCAATCACCTGCTTGGAAATTGGAGATATAACTCTTCGCAGGCCAACTTCCCACCGTTCGAGTTCCTACAAAGTTACAACAAAACTCCACCCAAATTCATAGAACAATATACTTTTGACATGCATCTAAATACGACGTACCTTTGATAAAGATTTCTTGTTTGCATACATAGTAGCAAGGCTAGCACAACAAACCAGAGCAGAACTGCTCGAAAGGCCGGCACTCTACAAAGGTGAAAAGGACAAAATGCTCCAGACGTATTGCATCGAGCGTTAGAGACAGTTTTAATTTCTTTCCACATAGGAGCTCACATTTTGGTGTTAGTATATGTAAATCTGGATTTCCGAGTTTGTATTTTGGATTTGTTCTCGAACGGAATCTTGGCTCCTGATGCAATATCAACTACGAACTATTCCAAAACGACCGGACGAATGGCTAGTGTAGAACAGGAAAAAATCGGAGCTTCGTCCTGGTACGATTTCCCATCATTAGAATCTGCACAGGGCACGATGAAAGTGCTCCCAAAGTCCTATACAATAATGGGGTGTGATGGAAAGTGCCATATGAAAAACCGACATCTCAAATTGTTGCCAAGACGCCTCAATTCATTTCATAATCCTAAAATTAATACATCCAAGAGACCTGGGAGAATATTCATCGCTACACGTGCGGATCTCAAAAACAGATTCCAGATCACAAGGCATGGCTACACGTGCGGATCTCAAAAACAGATTCCAGATCACAAGGATATCATGTTAAAGCTGTGGCTATTTATGGATACATGTGTGTATTACTGTAATGTATCATCTACATATCTATATACGTATTGCATCTCTTTAATAGCTAGATCGCTCTCTATTTGGCTTGTGCTAGCAGATACGCATCCACTACATAAGAACTAAGTAAAGTTATGCAAAAGTATAAGAGATAGATGCAATACTAAACGGACTATAGAAATATGAAAAGTAAAAGCAGTAATTTTATCGTAGCAAATTATCATAGCAATAAAAAGTAATTCAAATTAAACAAATTTTCATCCTCCACAGGAGCTCTTTCTGAACAGGAATTGCAAACTAACGTACCTTGGGTACTGTACCATCCACAATCATGTTCATTCCAACGGGCTTGTCTAGACCAAAATGTTCGGTTAAACCCTGAAGAGGAGCATGCATTAAATGCAAGTATCTGATTTAGGTGAAAAGTCTGTTGGTACTACAGAACTTCACTATAGCACGAAAAAGCGGAAACATTCTTTTAGCATACTGAAAGCTTTTTTCGTCCGACACTCGTCAGAGTATGAAACGTCGGATAACGACCGAAAGGTGAACCGAAATATATAGCCAGATGCGGGTGCACGTGATATGATGAATAATGCGTCTATTTGGCCCTATGATTGGCCAATTAGCACCTATTCACCATTGTTTACTTGAAGAGTCCAAGTGAAAAAACGAACTCTTTTTGTTTACACAAGACTGGGTTTTGAGTCTTGATGTAAACCGATTCCAAAACACCTAAATGAAAGGACGATCTTGCTTGCCCAATGATCCGAAAATTATCGTCTGTATATGTTTTGGCGCATTCTGGATTTGTTAGAAGATGTTGTCCTATGGCCGACTCACTTTTCATTTTAGAATTAGAGTTTTTACACGTACGAGGCGGCTGTTCTCTTGTTGTAGTGTTTTTCGTCCTGATGCTCGTGGGTACATGTTGTTTTATTCTATCTGCTAACCTCTGCGTAGTGCGCCCTACGTACCGAGCTTCACATCGGTACGAAAATTCGTAAACTACACAACTTTTTTGGGTGGTAGGAACGCTATCTTTTTTAGCAGATGGTAGCATGACCCTCGTATTATAAACCGCACGGGGCTTCACAGCATAGAAACAAGATGTAATGGCTTTATTGATTTGGTTTTCAAATTTTGATGAAACATTTCCAATCCAGGGCAATTTCAGGTAAACCGGGCACTTTTCAGGACCAAACCGTTTTTCTGATGAAATGTTGGCTAGTTTTTCCTTGATACAAGAAACAAGGACATCTTCTGGATATCCATTGTCAATTAAAAGTTGTTTTATTGTGTCCAGCTCAGAATCTAACTTAGTTTTAGAGCAAATCATAAGTGCCCTATGAACTAAAGTTTTGATTAGGTTGATCTTTCTAGCTTTTGGGCTGAAGGAATTCCAACGGATGTATTGACCAGTAAACGTTGGCTTCCTGTAAATGCTGGTGAGAAATCCAGTGCCCCCTTTCTCCACCGAAACATCTAGAAAATTCAAGGAGTTGTTTTGCTCCTTCTCTACTGTAAATTTTAGGGCTGGATGTAGTTGGCTGAGGTTTACATGAAAACGATCACATTCCAGCTCCGAACCGAAAATGACAAAAGTATCGGTTCGGAGCTGGAATGTGATCGTTTTCATGTAAACCTCAGCCAACTACATCCAGCCCTAAAATTTACAGTAGAGAAGGAGCAAAACAACTCCTTGAATTTTCTAGATGTTTCGGTGGAGAAAGGGGGCACTGGATTTCTCACCAGCATTTACAGGAAGCCAACGTTTACTGGTCAATACATCCGTTGGAATTCCTTCAGCCCAAAAGCTAGAAAGATCAACCTAATCAAAACTTTAGTTCATAGGGCACTTATGATTTGCTCTAAAACTAAGTTAGATTCTGAGCTGGACACAATAAAACAACTTTTAATTGACAATGGATATCCAGAAGATGTCCTTGTTTCTTGTATCAAGGAAAAACTAGCCAACATTTCATCAGAAAAACGGTTTGGTCCTGAAAAGTGCCCGGTTTACCTGAAATTGCCCTGGATTGGAAATGTTTCATCAAAATTTGAAAACCAAATCAATAAAGCCATTACATCTTGTTTCTATGCTGTGAAGCCCCGTGCGGTTTATAATACGAGGGTCATGCTACCATCTGCTAAAAAAGATAGCGTTCCTACCACCCAAAAAAGTTGTGTAGTTTACGAATTTTCGTGCCGATGTGAAGCTCGGTACGTAGGGCGCACTACGCAGAGGTTAGCAGATAGAATAAAACAACATGTACCCACTAGCATCAGGACGAAAAACACTACAACAAGAGAACAGCCGCCTCGTACGTGTAAAAACTCTAATTCTAAAATGAAAAGTGAGTCGGCCATAGGACAACATCTTCTAACAAATCCAGAATGCGCCAAAACATATACAGACGATAATTTTCGGATCATTGGGCAAGCAAGATCGTCCTTTCATTTAGGTGTTTTGGAATCGGTTTACATCAAGACTCAAAACCCAGTCTTGTGTAAACAAAAAGAGTTCGTTTTTTCACTTGGACTCTTCAAGTAAACAATGGTGAATAGGTGCTAATTGGCCAATCATAGGGCCAAATAGACGCATTATTCATCATATCACGTGCACCCGCATCTGGCTATATATTTCGGTTCACCTTTCGGTCGTTATCCGACGTTTCATACTCTGACGAGTGTCGGACGAAAAAAGCTTTCAGTATGCTAAAAGAATGTTTCCGCTTTTTCGTGCTATAGTGAAGTATCTGATTTAGATTCACTACCCCGAGCATTGAATCATCAACATATACTTCATCAGGCTGTACACAAACATGGTCATTCATTGTCACATCTACCTTGACTCACTCTTACTTAAAATGTGTGGTGCTATAGATATTGCTGCGCAACTATTCTGAACTCCCTTCTGTGTTTCGAAATATCTACGAATGCACATCTCAGACCTCTGTCACATTACTGAGAGGAATTTCAGAAGGTGAAATCCAGAGCAGGAAGGATTTTAATTCATCATAAGAAAATGCTTATCTACCAAATGCCAAAGGGATCCAATCTCGAATTTTCATATCATTTAAGTGGTTACCGCCCACGTTGTAAACTAATTGCTACTTTTCTTATTTTTGACACATGAATTACAGAATTGCCTCATACACAGGGTTCCATATTCTAAAGAATGTTGGAATGTTCATACTAGTTTTTTCAAAAGATAGTAGTATATAAGTAAGCAGCATTCAACAGCTCAAAAAGTTAAGAAGGTTCAGAACTGGATTTTTGAGACCTAAGAAAGTCGATAAGTTGACGCACATTGGAAATCACAACATCAATGCAAGCATGCCATCTCTTTTATTTAATTTGCATAGATTTACTATGAAAATCTATCCAATTTAGTGTTATGTTTGTGTAGTGCCTGTCTGTCGGTGTAAAACTGTAGTGCTACAAAAACTCGAGCATTTTCGCTAGGAAACTTTTAAGATCATTTCAGTACTGAAATCAAGCTAAGACAGTTTCGGTACTGGGCAAAAAGCTTTCTGTTAAAAAACACTTGTAGTATACCTACTTTCCACTATTTCATTCCATTTGTATGCCCCCAATTCTGTAAGTTACTTAAAAACGACCAATATAGGGGGTAACACCAAATCATTTCGATTTAGCGTGGGTTGTCCATCAAATACTTAAGCATTGGAAGTCCACAATATCTGTCTCACCTTGTGACCACATAAGACATAATGATACCACATTTGCCCATCAATGATGTAGTTTGAAGCTGATGTTGTGAAATCGCTGAAAACATTCAAAATAGGAATAATCAATGCTTGCAATCTAAGATGATGAAACCATTATGAAAAGTTGATTTACAATAATCACACAATTCTACGATCGGCTTCTTGATTATTACTCAGCAAATCACTTGATTAATCACTCAATCCAGAGATGTAAGAAGCATCTGGAAACATGGGGGGCACAAGTGTTGAAGGGTACCTGTACCACACCCTGCACTTCAACAGCCACAACCAATCACAACAACATTGTATGCTATATCAATATACTGTACTAATTAAAAATAGCGAATGATAGGGAGGATCCAGGAGTAAGAAATAGGAGTATGATATAAAGAGTAAGAAATTTTAATTGTGTCAAAAATATGAAGAAAGGCATGGTTCGAAGATAACCACAGAATTATAACTTCGTCAGTAGTTGTTATAAGATTTGATGCTTAATTCTCAAATCGTTACATTGCTATACTCATTCGAATCTAACTCAAAAACTCACTTTCTCTAACTACCGATTCCCCGAATTTATACCTTATTTTTTTACTATATTTTGACACTGATGTAATGATATGAAAAAGAACGATTACTTATTTCTAAATATGACTACAATGACTGTTCTGGAATGTCGTATCTAAGCAAACAAGATTAATCTCCCTAGTAATGCAAGAAACTAATATGAATGTTTGCTATAGGATTACGTAATGTCAGCTATAAAATAATAATAATAATAATAATAATAATAACGAATTTTTTAACAGGATAAAAACTTCAACAATTATAAAATTGCTGTTATCAATGTTTGTCCTGTAAGAAGAAAGGTGCTTGAAAATAAAACATAAATATATTACAAATTGAAGGTCTAAAAAGCAGTTACATTATTATAAAATCTTATACATATATATTGTTCATAATCCCTCTAAAGGCAAATACATTGTCAGACATCCTTGCAGTAAGTGGTAGTTCATTAAAAGTCTTTGCACCCATGTAGAAGAAGCCTTTCCTCGCGTATTCAGTTCTTATCCGTGGAAGGCATACGCTACATTTATCTAGCATGTTCTAAGGTAAGTGTTCTAAAAGTTTCTAAAAATGTCCCATTACGTAATTTTCTAGAAAGTTCTTTGATGTTCCTAGCCATTTGGTTGCTATCCTGCTTATCAAGGCACTCTGTGAGTTTGCAAGGGCCTCACTAATAGATTTTTCTCAAAATAAAGGCACATTTTCACATTATGCAGGAAATTTTGTAAACATTTGCAACACTTGTGGGCACATCCTCCCAGTGTCCCCTGATTCCTACATCTTTGACACAACTAACCTATGAAAGAATCATTTGTCAATAATGGCAATAAAAGCATGATTCCTCAAATAATTATCCAGTCAGTTAAATAATAATTTGTTTGGTGTGAAAAAATTTCAGTAAACAAGAAAAAATGAAAAGCAAATGAATGCAGGAGAAACTTTTTTTTATTCCCTTAATTTTAACTTGAAAATATGAGAGTATAGGTTTAATCAAAATATAAAATTGATATACAAATATACAAACTACTGTGTGAAAAGATTACAGAAAAAGATACATCTAAAAGATATTAAATAGGCCACAACACTTGCATGCAATCTAACATTAGACAAATGAAGAAAAAATCACTTAGAAATTAAACTGACAAAGAAGGATCAAGAAGCTGGCATCCTTCCCTTCTTTTCTGTTATTCTGATAAAGGAATCTTTTACATACAAAAACATTTTGGGGTTTTGGATCTCAGTATTGGAGCATTGACAATCAAAGATAAAGCCTACTGGCTCAACATTGTTATAAATGTAAAAAAATTGGTCTTTATTTTCATATACTATCATATCACTTGAAATATGTTCAGCAGATAATATCTACACATACTTACATCAAGTACCAAATAGGCAAATTAAATACTAACTGTTGCCTACTACAAAGTTTTAATGATAAATTTGCATTCCCTTCTCTGCAAAAGTAAATTCTACCTCATATATGTGTGAGATCAAATACTTACAACAGTAGACCTGCAGTTATCTGAGCCTCTAAGGGAAGCTGGCAATTGGTTCAAATCATGATTCAAATAATCTGGGGTTCAAATAACTGAGATTTTGAGAATGAGACAATTAACCTATTTCATAAAGTAGCAATGGACAAGAAAGAGTGGGCTTTCAAAATAAGCATGATGCTTTCTGATGGAGCTTTGAAATGGTTAAACTTTTATAGGAGATTACAGTTGAACTCATGGCATTCCATTTTTGAAGGGGATTCACAATTTGTTTAAATTACAAGCTTTAAAATTACAGGGGAAAATGGTTTATCAATACATTTTCCATGGGCTGAAGACTATATTTTTACATGATCATTCGAACTACAAGAGTATAAATTACACAATGTCAACCATTTCAACTGTATATGTACATACTGATTTACAACAAGAAAGCACAATGCTTACCTTCTCAATTTTCTGACCTTTTCTACTATGGCAGTCAGGATATTTCAAAACATTTGACTAACCAATGGGGTTCTTGTCCAAGGGAATGAAACATTACTTTGAATAAACACACTTTCAATAAGTGCTGATTCAAATAACTGAGGGAAATTGTAAGGATTCATACAGGAAAAACCAAGGGAAATAATAACTGCATCAACTAAATGGGAATTCCAAATAACTATCTGTTCAAATGACTAGGAGTCTACTCTATATATGGCACACATCATAGATACAAAACGCTCTTATAACTCACTCAAAACTCTCATCAGTGTTGCAGATTTTTAGCTTCTCATCATTATTGGTAGCAAATGCAATAACAATGTCTTGTTCTAGAGCCATTGGAAATACAGCATAGCCACAATAGTCAATGTGTTCCCCTAAAACAAAAAAATACAAATTTCAGTTCAAAACTGATGCCATATCTTTTTGCCAATGCCAAGGTTCAATCTTACAGGGCATTGCCAAATCATGAAAATATGAGAGAGAAAACAACATATGTGCAATACAATGGTAGCCATGGATACTTTTCTGTGGAAAACTGCAATACTTGCACTACAAATATTTCTAAATAACTTAAACCCAAGATACTTGTATCATTTTTACTTCTAATACGACAACATCAAAGTTAAATGTTCTTTCCTCCATATATTGTGCATATAAGACTTCAACAGAAAGATGCCAAAAAATTAAACCTAGATAGGGAGCAGTATACTGGCAAAGGCTGGGAAAAGGGACTGTACTCACTTTACCTATAAAGGTGTTTTATTATTGCAAAATGCATATTTTACACAATAAGTTTACATATAAATTTACATAATACTTAACAGACCTATAAGGTTCACACGGCCTGGTGCTCTAGCAAATCCTTCTGGCACTGTCTCATACTTCTCTTGAAACTTTGAGACAATAGTTTTATATCTAGAAATAAAATGTCATACCACATTTGAATCGTCATCATCATATCATCATCATCATTATTAATCATGTGCTAAAAGCTCGTACGTGCATGATGCATTCATGACAGCAGTGGCCTCTCTAGCGTAAGCAGTTCTATAGTCTGCAGAAGGGGTTTTACTGTGACAACCTTTTTGCTCCTTATAATCACTATAGTCCCCTGTCAATCAATCAATCAATCAATCAATCAATCAATCAATCAATCAATCAATCAATGATGACAATACTTATCTTTTATAACCATCATCATCATAATCACCACCACTGTTCTCAATATGATCATAATCAACATTACCAGTATCAAGGATACGGCTGTGCAGTAACCATTGCAATTTGAAAAAAGATTACCTTGTCTTAGTTCTATCCGTAACTTGGCCATAAATATCTTCCAATGATTTAAACACCGGGGGTGAAGCACCTGTATCATCCATACCTGAAGCCTTGGCCTCTGTCAGCCTGTTCTCTTCCGCGTCTGGCAGCTGACCAAGGAGGAAGTTGTTGTTGCATAATTGATCAAAATACTGCCACCACCTTAATTTTCATTCCATGTTATATCGCTATACCAAACGGAGATGAAAAAAATTGTTTGTGATTTAGGATCGAAATTAAATGGGATAAACGTCCGCACTGAGATTTTTCATTTAGTATGGCTACTATCGAGGAACAAAATGAAATTGCTATCAAAGCTATGCAATTCAAGAATAAGGTAACTGAGTGGCATATTGTCTATTTGTTGGCCCGGGGTCAGGCTTTAGATTCTTTCGCATTCAAAGAGGGGTGCACCGGTAAAAGCAATTTTATTTCACCAAGTTGAAGTGAAGTGAGTGACGTGGTGTAGATGGTTGATTTATCAGTCAAAAATGGCAGTCAGTAAGGCAGGGTGCCAACATTGTTATGAGGTCGATGTTTTCCCGATGAAAGACATTTTTATGTTCGTTTTGGTGTTGGTTGGGAGAAACATTACAATTTTTAGCTGTGCCCTAAGCTCAAATCCTTGCTGCAATCCCTATAGATATGCGCGTTATGTCGTTGTTGGTAGAGAAGCTCGTCATATTGCTAGTACATGTATCACCTTAATTAGCAGTATAAAAGTGATAAGAGGAAACGCTGAACAAATAAATAACACTGTTAACGATAGCTGGTAGACAGGACAAATGTAGTGGAACATCTGGAGGTGTTCTCATATCATGAGCACATTTCATTTTATTTTTTCACAACAAATTCTTAAGACTGCTCTGAATGAAAAAGGCACAGCTGGAATCCATGCAAGCAGCAGGTATAGCTGGAATTGGAAATGATAACCTAACTTTGAGAATGCTCAAGCTTTTGTGCCTCAAATCTTGATGATCTCAAATGTTTATAATAAACCTATATCTGATTTCTCAATATCATTAAAATCCACAAATAACCAAATCCTTTATTTTGCACTGAAAGCAATTCCCTAGTGATACATCTTGTGGCAAAAGATGCATGTGTGTTGCTCTATGAGAGTGTGTTCTTGAACTGTGAGTTACACAAATACAAAAATAGAAACATTATGATATTCCTATAATGACAATCATGCATTGGTTATCTAGGTAACATTCACTGTAATACCTATATCATGCTGAATATCACTGTCATCATAGCATATGACATACTGTTAAGTTGACTAGATTTCCACAATCCCACCATCTTTCCATCAATATTTAATAG
Source organism: Mastigias papua (assembly GCA_964019165.1). Lineage (NCBI taxonomy): Eukaryota > Metazoa > Cnidaria > Scyphozoa > Rhizostomeae > Mastigiidae > Mastigias > Mastigias papua. The sequence continues at coordinate 4,773,595 of OZ025280.1, read as the reverse complement.
GACACCTGGTCACTGTGCCATTTTCCTAATTATACCTTGAATATTGATGCCAATATAGCTCTCTAGGAAGATAGGAGTGCATTTTTAGCAATTTAAGCAGAATTTTTCTGAATATGTCTTATATGTGTGTCATGCTACATCTTTAAGGATGTTTATCCCCGTGAAGTATTGGATAGATTTAGATAATGATCTCATCTTGCCTCTTATGAATCATAGATCAGGGTAATTTGCTCATTAAATGGGAAAGCAATACCAAATGTTGTAATTAACAGCAAAGTTCAGTGTCATAAAGACAACCAGTACCTGTTAGTTTGCAAGTCATGCAATTATCCAAGGCTTGTGTTTTTTTGTATAACAGCTAGACTTGGCATATGAAATCAAATGCTTACCTGCAGCATTCTCCATATCATTGGATTTAAAAATGTTGTTTCTTTCTTGCATTAAGGAAAGATAATGAGAATTATATGTTCTATCCTTGATCTTCTATTTATTCACTGTTCTCAATTACATTCAGCACCATCTTCAATAGTACCTGTTTGGTTTACCTGCTCCAGTATTGATGTTATACACTGCACTCATTCATCATGTGTAAGGGGGTTGTCTTCAGAGCCTTTATTCCTTGTGAGTGTGCTATACTCAAAAATTAAGTGTAGATATCTACCTCTCATGGTTACCTTATGTTGTTAACTCTTGCCTTTTACATGTTTGCAACCATATGAGTAGCACTTCTCATGATAGGGGTGAAATTAATCAAGAATGCCTTCTGCTGTTTGTTGTATATGTACAGCAGTTAAGGAAGTGACATGGCAAACCCTGATAGCTTGTTCCATTGCTTCCCTGAGCTCTTACAGAAGTGAGTGGGTCTACTGTGTTATTGATTTATGTCAAATATAGTAAGTAGAGAGGAAAATGTTGAGCTACATTGTGGTTTATAGTACTCCTTAGAAAGTTTTATTTTATGACTTATCAAGTAGAGTTCTTGTACACAGTGTGGCTGCAGGATGGTTTAAGGCACATCTTAGTGCCATAGCTAGGATACCAACTTAGAATTAGAATTCAACTCAGTAAGAAATGGACTCCTGGTGGTAACACTGGGAGATAAAAGCTGAAAGGAAAAGGATTGATGACCCAACAACATGAAGCTTATGGAAAAGGATAAACACTATCTCTAGCACATACTCCCTTGACATTCAGACCACATGTAGGACCAGTCTTTAACAAGAGAGACTTTTAAGTGTATTTATGACCAATCAGGACACAACCAAAATGCTTTGAAATGCAAAATACACTAGCTAACAAGCTACCATCGTACCGTATCAACCAAAAATAGAGGCAATTGGAGTTGAGCCTATCCCTAACTTTGTTTCATAAAATTGAATCCAATGTTCTTAAAATGTGCCAAATACATGTCTCTGAAGGAACAGGTAGGTTATAAAGCTTTGGAATATGCATAACGAGATGCTAGAGGCTCAATACATATTAGTTTGTTGTTAACATAAGGTGTTTGATATATCGCAGATCAGCAATTATTGTCTGAGTGTTTTGTCTAATGGCACCCCAACTTGCTGGTATTTCTCTACTCGAAATTGTCTTGCGCGATAATTTGAAAGTTTTTGATTTTTGTGTGCTGTTGGTAGGCACCTGCAAAGCTGCATTCATCCAGCAAAATACTTTCGAATTTAGCGTGAATTGAGTCATTATACCCCCTGATAAACTGAATCCACCAACCTTCTTCAGAACCATTGACTTGGCAAGAAATCGTAGAAAACTTTCGCAATTCTTTGATGATATCTGGTGTTTTTTCGACTATCTTTGGCTCATAAAAGTCTGCACTATGGATAGCGACCAGCCTGTTTTAAATGATAGCGACGATCGAAGTCATAACGATAATTCGGACGGTGGCCAGAACGGGAAATTCCCGTTCCCCACTCCGAAGTTATTTGGAAAGCAAAGAGGACGAGGGGTTGCTATACACCTACCGGTCTCGGCAACAGATTTTTTGATGCGGGTATTTCTTGACTCATATGTTTTGGAATTCAGATTTAAGTTTTTATCAATATCTTTTAGCTTGTTTTACGAATTAGTGATATGTTTTAAGGTATGCCTTGGCATAGCATCATTTAGCGTTAAAAATCTATGGTTTTTCTGCCGATGACAATGGGCAAGGGTATTTTGCTTTTATGGGGTCTTACTTCTCACCTTCTTCATTTCTTTGGTCATTTCGAAAGGTTTCGCAATACCTACAAGCATTACATGGAGAACCCAGACATAGGTAATGCCAAATGTAGAAGAGGTTTATCATATATATGATATATGTATGTATAATAAAGAGAGAATTGCGCAGTCATGTTTGTTTTAGTTAAGGATGCGAACAACATAGAACTTGTATTTTTATATAGGAAGCCTGCGTATAACAGCCAAGGAATTCTCAGAGCTTGTGCTGCTAAGCATAAATTTCCAAGGGAACTCTTCCACCTTTGGTAATTTTGTCACTGTAAACAATTTGGGGTTATGAGGCTGGCTCCATTCACTGTGGTCAAATTCGGATGAATCCTGTGTAACCCATGTAACAAATGTTTTATAGAGAGGTGTTCGTGAAAACTTGCAGTGTCCATATTATCATGTCTTAGCACTTATAATGCATTATATATTTTAAAGTACTAAATATGCAGTTTAAATTAAGGAACTATTAAGGAACTTGTGGTACAACAATGTGGGTAAAAGAAGTCCGAAAACAATGTGGGTAAACGAGGTCCAAAATAGGTAACTTTGAGAACTAGGCCTTGAGCTGGTTTCCTTTTAAAAGCAGACACGCACATGGTCCTTACAAGCCTGTATAAAGTTAGCGTCAGTGGTTTGCCATCATCAAAGTTTTTCCCACCCTTATATCCATATTCACCTGTGAAATAGCAGATGCAAGCATTAAACATTGTGTATATTTCCGCATATTTCTCAATAAATTTAATTTGAATATTTCATTATGCAACGATTTCTGCTGTTATGCAGAAGGCAGTTTCATTGCAACAGCATTCTAGTCAGTATCTAGAATCATTGCAGAAGACTTTTCTGATATCATGCTCTTGTCGTTGACTGAAAGATTACTGAAGGTTTTAGAATTCTTGTTCTTTTCTCAACAGTTTCTTCACAAAATATGACCAAAATTTGTTTACTCAATATTCTATGCCTACTTGCCTCTGTCCTTTCTCAACGTTCCTTTCCATCCCTTTCACTATTTCGATTTTGTCACTGATCATGAAGTTCACCAGCAATTGTCTCATATTATTCCTTCCTTTTTACCACTACAGGTGAACACAATAATTGAAGATGAGGACGAAAGAGGAAAGCTATTTGATGCTCTCCGAAATTACCTCGAGTACGTATGATGAAATTTAACTACGTATTTTTCTATAATACCGAGCATAATTTAGATCTTTTTAGACTATCTATACCTCAGCAATATGCTGTTTTCAGTTAGTTATCCATCGTCTTTAGCAATTTTAAAATTCTACTCATTGCGTGTCTTTTACTCATTGTTTAATCCTTTACACCGCCTGAGACCTACATATTTGCTTCTCAAGTTGAATTGTTATTGACAATTCACAAATCTCTGTGAATATATACTCTTGCGATATTCCATTTCTACATAAACTGCACCAAATCACAAAATCGTCTAGATAGCCCTGGAATCTGTCATGCTTAGAAGAAACCATCACCTTGAAAAGAGCCCTTTGCAAATGTTTCCATTTGATTATCACATATTACCTACATGAACAACGAAAAGCGGGTCTCTATACTCTTGTAGATAGGTATTTGAATATTCGGATAGGACCAGACGATAGCTCCTATATGTCCACCACCGCTAGATGGTTACCACATCATCCAACTTGAATATACCTTGCTTGAAAGAGATGTAATTTCTCTTTCATATATTTCATTGGTCTATGCATTATTTCTTTGAACTCTTTTGTGAGAAATTCTCGGTCTGTTTATGGTTAGATATCATACCAGTTAATGCCCTATGAGGATATTAGATGGTTCAGATACTTAGTAGGACTATTTGATCTCAAGAGCTCCCGAGTTTCACAAGACAATATCGACCGCCTCATTTTAAGTTCGTAATCACAGTCGTAGCAATAGCCCCGTTGTAACAGTTTAGATATGGCATTAAATGTCATGTAAATTTTTAATATTTGTGTTTTTTGTTTGGTTGCTATTAGTTCTTAATATTTTATTTTTATTTGCTTGCCGGTAGCAGTCATTCTGCTCATATCGGTATTGTAATAAATATACAGAACGCCCCGATATTTTCGTTTGCGTCAATTAATATGATACTCATAACAATTTTTTAGGACGAAAAAGGTGAAGAGACTAGTCAGAGAACTGAAGTTGGTACTCGATAATTCTAAGAAGTATCCTCTTTTCAAGGAAATAAGGTATCAGTGTTCGAGTATACACTGTGAAAATTTTATTAAAATACTCACATTCCAGTTTACTACCTGATGTGCATGCTACTTGCCACCTTGCCTAGCTTGGTTTTCTGATTGAGGATTTCCTTTCATTGAATTTCCTCTTATGAAGACTCGATTATATATGTTGCGACTTTGTAGATCTTCCCCAAACCGATTCTTTTTACTTGTTCCTTTTTCTTAATAATAAAGAAGTGTCAAGTCACTACATGAATAAATAAAGATAGATTTATTGAGACAGCTACCTTTTCATTTCATGGATTTTTAGTTTATTAAGTAACTTTGTACATAGATTATTATAAGTGGTACCTGCGGTTCTCCTATGATTGTTCTTTCACACTTACAATATAGACAGTTTGATGTGATAACCGATTTAACTGCAGGATTCATAGCTTGCCACTTTAAATTAAATATGAAGGTTAGATCTATGATCTACCGACTATCTTCGGGAAAGGGTGGTTTCATATACCTACTCCTCTGTGTTACTGGTTTTCGTCAAGCTAGCAGAAGTTAGTAGCTGATCGAGAACTGCCTGTGTTTAAACTTGTGTATTTTCTTTCGTAGAGCATTTATTGAATCTGAGCACTTGTTTGCATTTGACAAGCTCACCGAAGGAGCAAGGTGACACCTTCAGTTACACACTTTGTTATTGTCTCGCTAGTTCATTCGACTGCCCCACCCATTCTTTCTCTACATACCAATCGGTTTTCTTAAGTTTCTCGCAAAGGCTTGGTGACGTAGCCTCTATCTTTCAGCATTTTGCCCTCATTTTCAACTAGCTTTTCATACTGAACATCGAACAGTGGAAGCACAGGTGTCATTAAAAGTAGAGAAAGTTCACTACTGGATTTCCGAGACCTAAGAAAGATACCAAGTCATGTACGGTTTAAAATTCCAATATTCACACAAGACAGTCACCACTATTACTTAATTTGTATCGTTTTCTTGTGGCAGCATATGTGGTGCAGTGTTATGTTTGTGTAGTGTCTGCCTGTACGCGTAACAATGTAATTTTACGCAAACTTTACTATTCTTGCTAGGAAAATCTTAAGAAAGTTTCATTCCTGAAATCATGAACAAGTTAAGAAAGTTTCAATACTTGGTTAAAAACTTTTTTATAGAGACCTATATAGGCCCATATTCACTTATTCGGATACCAGATTTTTGGTGCGAGCTCATTGTTGCCAACCCATAGTAGAGCGTGCTACGATTTACAAGCACTGTGATGTTGGCTGAGAACAATTACTTTGCATTCGAAATTCGAAATTAATTGGAAACCCTTGTACGTGTTTATGTACTTGCAAATGAATGCCCGATAGATGCAGCTCTTCATATGTGAAAGTAGATCACTAGGACTGTCAGGCAAATGTTTTCATCAACCGTTGAGCATCTATGATTGTATGACTGTTATTAGGGCATAGCATGGTACAGTTGTTTTAGTGCTTGAAGGATGGTTTAAACCACCGACCTTCCTCGCTCTGTCTCGTAGAACTGGAGAGAGAATAATTCATCTGAAGAGGCATGGAACTGAGCCTTTGGGATTTAAGTTCAAAGGAGGTAGATTTTTTTATTTAATTATGACAATGATTTTGAGTGGTAGTCACTATCATTATCATCCGACTGTCTGTCTGCTTGTCTGCCTGCTTGTCTGCCTGCCTGTCTGTCTGCTTGCCTGTCTGCTTGCCTGTCTGTCCGTGTGCCTGGCTGTCTGTCTGCCTTTCGCAATGTTGACTGTGTTCCCGTTACCAAACAATCAATAATCCCCCCCCACCCAGGCTCTAACAGGTCTCAGCTCAAGACATTTGCAAGTAGTGTCACTTCTTCGTAAAGTAAGCTTTAATGTTTCTGTCTACTATCCGTCAATTTTTCTTCTCGTTTTTTCCATGCATAAACACAATTTTTCACTAAGGGTGTGATCTCTCCTCGATTATACGTTTTTTTTCTTTGTAAGTAAAAAGTTCCTAAGAAAATGAGTCTCAAAATGCTAAAAATCTTAAGAAAATGTTCAGAAAATCACGAGGCTCAAGTTCGAAAGTTTATCTTTTTTACGTGGCTGAAATCGATATTAACTCATTCTGTGCACGCTCTTTTCCAACGATCGAAACTTTTCTTTGATGATAATGGTAACCTTTTTTATCCAGCCTAGTCCAATAAATGTTAAGAAAATCTTAAGAAAGCCTCAGTCCTACTTTCGGGAAAGTTAGGAAAATTGAGACTCAGACAAAAAGTGGTTTTCTTTTAAAGAAACGTGTAGTTTATCTATTGAGAGAGCTCTTCCTACAAGAAATTGCCTACGTGCAAGTCCCCCCTCTGTTTTGTATTGTTTTGTAGAATTGTATATCATGAAATATGTACAACTTCTGCTTTGTATTTTCGAGTAATATATGTTAATTTGCAAATTTGCATGTTGTGGGATTTTCAAATTAAATGAGACTGAAGAAAGTACTAAGTCTAGTTGGAGTTTCTTGACAGAAAGCTATGTCCACATCTGTCCTGCATATTAATTTCTATGATTGGAGCTGCTTTTCTTACCGAATGTTTACAATTACTAGGTTTGGAGCATAACATTGGCATTTACGTAACATCAATTGTTCCTGGATCAGCTGCTCATTTCTCTGGATTGAGGGTAAGTTAACATTTTTTTTACTTATTTCGCTTTACGCATTTTGACTAGTTTGTAGTTCATTGTTTCCTATTTATTTAAGGTAATTGCAATGTTATATCTTCTACTATATTTTTTCCTATTTATTGAAGTTTTTACAATTTTTTTATCTTTTCTTATACATTTACTAGTATCTTAAGGGTACATCGAAAAATAACGCTATCATGTTTGTTACAGACGATTTTATCTTATTAGTAACTTTTATTACAACTGCAATATCAGAAAGAGCTTCAAAATGTCAGATTTAAGAGATCCTCCATATCCTCCGTAACTGAAACATGTAGAAAGTTCTGTGGTTGACCTGTATTAGGCTTTTCATGGCTCTGCTCCTTAGCCTAGTCTTATGTGCAGCTCTTTATGCGTTTGAGTGACTATATGGTTATACGTCTTTCAATATTCTACGTTCTCTATTTCAGATTGGAGATGAAATTTTGAAAGTCAACGGTTTTGTCCTACATGAATCTATACACGATGAAGTGGTCAATGTTTTAAAAAGCAAAAAATCTCTAACTTTTGTCACTAAAAGTGAGCAAATATGTTTTGTCGTGTTTTTCACTTTGTGAAATCTGCAGAATTATGCTTACTGTTTATATGTTTTTCATTTTCTCGTCTATCTATACCCTTAGTGCTGTTGGATGGGCTTTATGTTTAGAGTTTTACTGCTGATATGCAAAGCATATGATAAGCGATTTCAATGCGAAGCTGATGGATGTCACTTAGAATATGTCTTGTAGAGATTTCACTCGTTTTGATGGCGTCTCTTTAACATCAAAATGGTCCTCCTCCTGCAGCACAATTTTGTCTCCCTGGCAGATTCTCCCCACAAGTTTTGGGTCATTGTTCTTTCACATTTTTAGCCCCACGCTTTCCCGCTTATCTTAGGCTATCAGCTGAGGTCCTTAAGGATCAGCTGGTGTTTAGCATTATTAATTCATTTGGCTTTTGTATCTATCTTTGCTTCTTCTGAAATTCGTTTCTATCTCTTCTTTTATCTTCTAAGTAGCATCTCCGAAAGTCCCAAGGTGGCCTATAATGGATTGCTATTTTTCTCTATCCTCTGTTTTTCTTTTAATTCCACTGTATTCTTTGATATATACCCACTCGTTAATGTCGTCCATCCACATTCTCCGAGGTTTGCCCTTGTGCTTCTTTTCCATTTATAAGTCCTTCCATGATGGTGTGGAATAGAAAATTGTTTTAATAAGTCTGGTTTTTCTTTAAATCTGTCGGAAATCCCTTTTTTGCTAATCTATATTTTCAATTAACTTTTTGTTTCCTACGGTAACTCCAAGTTGCAAATGCACTTTTCCTTTTTGCCGCATTTTACCTATTGTCAATACTTTGCAACCATATGTTACCACCGAAAGGATTTATGTTTTTATTAATCTATCTTTTAGATATGGGAAAAATACCAAATAAAGTGTGAGTTTTAGATTCTCTTTTACGCTTTCGTCACTGCTATATATCTGTTTTGATGTACAAGTTTACCATCTGATCTCAATCAGATTATTCAGAATTGTTATATTGAATTGTTATATCACTCACTTATTCACTCACTTACTCACTCACTCACTCACTCACTCACTCACTCACTCACTCACTCACTCACTCATTCACTCACTCACTCACTCACTCACTCATTCACTCACTCACTCATGGTTCTGATTCACTGACACACACACACACACACAGACACACACTTACACATACACACACACACACACACACACACATACACACACACACACACATACACACACACACACACACACACACACACACACACACACACACACACACACACACACACACACACACACACACACACACACACACACACACACACATACACATACACATACATACATACATACATACAGACTTTTCTGTTTCTATATCACTTATTAAAATTCTATATCACTCTTTAGCAATAACCGCATTGTATGGCAAGAGGTTGACCCCAACATGAACCTGGCTATAAGTGGTATTTGGGTATGTAGAACAAAATCACTCAGTTTTCATCATATCTAGGTATTTGCTTCTTGTCATTCGTAGGCAGCTACGTGTTTTTGTTTGTACATTTAATTAGATCAGAATGCCTAATGTGACATATATCCCACATCATACAGGTTTGGTGCATCTTAGAATATTTATTCACATCCGTTTTTGATTTTGTTGCTATTTTAATTTTTTTATGCTTCAATATATTTCAATGTGTTATTCAGTAATTTTTAGCACATTAGAAAAGTTTGTTTTATGCATATTGGAAATATCTTTCGCAGATGTAAACGAATATTTATCATTTGGTGCTCCACCAAAACACCAATATTATTGGATTTAGTGAAGCTTTTCCTGGTATCCATAGATTCTCAGCATTCTCAGAGTTGAGTTTTTTGAAAGTGAAAGTGAACTGCAAAGTTGTTTTTGTCAGAGAGATTATCGTCTTATTTTGAGTCATCGTACAAGAGTAAGCAGTGGCTTCCTAATAATTAAACCGTGCATTCATCTACACTAGTTTCCTTGTCTCATTGTGTGACAATGTTTATAGATCCTTCAATATTCAATATGTCATTTTTTAGTTGACTGTTGAGCATGTAATGCGGTATCAAAATCCTGGTCAAAAAACGCCCCATTGTCGTCTACTAAGAATTTGAAACCACTGTTGTTTTACCACTATTTTGTTACTAGTCCTCGACTCCATACTGTGGTAGTGAAAGAAGCCTACTATCTTTTGTGGAATGACTTATATATTTACTTGTAGGATCCAAACTTTGCAAATCACGCTCCAGGATCTCCTAAGGTAAATTGAATTGCCATCTTATAATGATGATAATAGTAGATATAATTTTACGCATTGATGTCTTTCCAGTGATGACTTTGTTTCCGCACTGGAAACATGTAAGTCAATAAGCATCTACAAATGATATAAGTTCTGATGCACACCAGAGGACTGTCTTCTCTAAGGGTTGTTGTTGATACTACCTTTGGGATTTTAGTTTATATATCTATTTTCTGGTTTCTTTGAGATTTCGTTTGATAAAACACACTTGTTCTTTTTTTGGAATACTATTCCATGTACTGTATATGTGCTTTTGCATCTATAGAGCTCAACAACTAGTGGGAATGAAGACAAACTCGTGGCTCTAAAGGTCGGCAAAGATGGATTGGGTTGTAGGTAAGCTACCAATTTGTGATATTGCATTTTTCTTTATTGCTCGTCGATAGATGAATTCTTTCCTTCCATGACTGAATCAGACTGGATAATTCGCCATGCTGAACAATTGTTTTATAGGTAACTGTAAACCATGCAATTATATAATTTTTTTCTTTATTTATGTTTTCGGTCTTAATATATCGGCCATTTATCTGCAGCTCCTAGGGCTAGATGAATATGTTCTTCTCCGTACTTGAAGATATGAGTGGCATTTGTTTTTATTCTATTTTGGTTATTATGTAGGAGGCACCCTATATAAGACAAGCCTTTTTGGTTTTATTTTCAGCATTCGTAGCGGAATTGAAAATTTCACAGGAGTCTTCATTTCAGCTGTCACACCAAATCATCTTGCAGAGCAAGTTGGCCTTAGAGTGAGCTTTGTTTTGAAACGATGATTTATTTTCTGTTCCTACTTTATACACCTTTTCTTTCCTTTCCATTACTTTCTCCTAAATTGTTTCCTATATGTTATCTTTAGCACTTTGATCGAGTGACTTCAATAGTTTATTCTTTTACTCATTTATTTACTCAGTTTTCCATATATCTAACTCATTTATTTATTCGTTCATTCATTTCTTCATTAATTAATTAATTAATTAATTCATTCATTCATTCATTCATTCAACTATTTTTGATTTATGCATATATTTTATTGCTTATTTGATTCACCTTTCTATATCTTTGCATCAATTCTCCAATCATCCATATGCATTATTAGGATTTGACTCTGCAACCTGGCAGTTGGACTTTTCAAACAATTTTTTTCTTAGGTAGGGGATCAATTATTGCAAGTGAATGGAAAACTGTTTGACAACATCCAACATTCAGAGGTATAATTTCTGCTCTAGTTTCTTCATATTCTATCTGTTACTGCAACAGGAGAACTAACAGACTTCAAAAGTCATCTGTAGTTTTACAGCCAATTTGTTGCCAAATTTCAAATTGTGAATTCTTCCTGTAGACAATCAGTTAGTGTCCCAGTAAAGCTGTGCTCCGAATTATGGCTGTAGCTAATCAATTCAGCGAATGATAGTATATCGACGTCAGCATGGAACATGAATAAACTGATGCTGATTTTTGAAAGAGACAAAGTTGACCACAATACTTAGAGCTTTAACAGGTTTACTCAATGTCACAATAGTTTTTCCTTTAAGACAAGCAACTGCGGCTGAAATATTTCCATACCCTTTCCACTACATTTCACTTGTGCTCGCTTTTTGTAGCAATTTGTCTATTTTGTACCACAAACAGATATATAAAGTAATTATTTTTGTCCCTGATTGAGTCACTACTAGCAATATTTTGGCAACCATTAACTAACGGATTTTGTTTGAAAATAGTGAGGTTGTTACATACTAAACATATTGTGCAATTATGATGTATGTTTTCCCCAGTTTAGCCGTAATTGAATAGGTACAGCTTCTACTTTTTGTGTAACCGTTTGCATACTGGTGCAATGAGCTTGGTCATAGGTTACTTTAAAACTTACACCTTGTGTTACTTTTCTCTGTGACTTCTAGCATATATTTGAAGGAGATTGGAGAATATGCGCGCTGATTTTTAAGTAGCATGTCGGAATCCTGTGACTCTCTTTCGTATCGTTAGCCTGTATGGTTTTAAGTTCTATGCGAACACGTATAGGTGCTGTTTAATACAGGTGCGCAATCGATAACCGTGGGTGTTAAGGGTTTGCCCAGATTTTTTAATACTTCCACGCTTCTTTTTCAAGGCTGTAAATGTTTTAAAGTCAAGAAAGGATTTGACAATGATCATCAGACATAATGAGGTATTCTTGGTTTCTTTTCTTTGTTATAGTTAGCTGTTTAGCCACTTTTCCTTCGAATCCCTCCGATATAAAGCCCCTTTAAGCCTCTCAGGAATTGATTTTGATGATGATACTAATGATGATGATGATGATGACAGTAATGATAGTAATAGTGATGATGATGATGACGATACCGATGAGAATGATGCTGATTTGTCACCTATTAACTGACATCTTTCCTACAGCTTATTCAACTATTTTTCTGGCTGCAAGAATATCTGTAGTTTAGTCTGATTGCAAAATTCCTAAGGATGTAACCCAACTGCATAATTTTCTTTGGTTGGTATCCCTTTTCCTTTAGTCAACCTAGGCTCAATCATTGACTTACCATCATGCAAACAATACCGCTAATGTTTTTTTAAAGATGGTCACAACCTTGTAGGCCAAAGTCTTTACATTGAACTTTGTTATTGAACCAAGAAGAGGGCACACTAGACCAATGGCCTACTACAGTAAAATCCTGCATAAAAGAACCACAACGTTTGAGAACCTGTACCCTAAAATCCTTCAGATAGCTATAGACAAGATACCAAAGTTTTACCGTGACTGGTTCAGCAAGTATTCTTTCAAGAGAAAAACTGAAATTTTTCTTTCAAGAGAAAAAGATCATTGTTGAATGCATACAGAGCAGGACATAGTTATTATTAGGAACTACTACACATGGTACACGAGGTTCTTTATGCGTGTTTTTGCTTTAGTGACAAAGTTAAAAAATGCATTGAAAAGCATTTGCCATTAATCCACGACTGCCCGAAAGTAATTGTTTAATTTGGATTGTTTTTTTCCGTTATGTTTTATTTTTCAATTCATACAATCCATCAGGAAGTTGCAGATTACTTGTTAAAGAGAAACAAGAAGCAAAGCGAAGGTTTGCTATTTTCGCAATACCTGTTTCCAAATTTATTTGATCTTCTATGAGATCTTTCATCAGCGTTAGAGAAATTTCGTGTTGCTATTGAATGGTGTCGCAATGAATAAGCCTGTTTCTGTTAACTCTTGATGATGCCATAGTTGAATTCTATATCATAGTTACGCGATTCTTTACGGAATGTGGCCGTGCCCACGTAATCAAACATCATATCTTAGAGGCCCCTGTTTCGAGTCACTTTTGAGTCAGTTATTGAATAAGGTCTGTTAACATGCGAAGCAGTAAATGGGTAGCCCTTTAGTTTCAGAGATCGATTGCTTTGAGAAGGTAGAATGACTAGCTGTACCGTTTATTTGTCATGTCATAGAAACAATGAATACATGTATTGAGACATAGAAATAGTGAATATTATGTGACTTGAGGTATATGACAACCAAGTAGTTAGTACTCTATGTTGAGTAGTCTGGTCCTATCATCACATTACGCTTTGAGAGCTAACGACCTATTCTATCTCTCCAGGGTGATATATTCCATTTGCTGCTCCCGTTTTGTGATACTGATAGCACCTAAGTGATTGCTGCCGAAACATTACGAAAATAGTACTCATTTCTATGTTGAGGATTTTACCCTAACTAATACAAAATCTCTAGAAAGATTTAAATGAAACTGATAGTTCCTATTTTAAATTTTCTCACTTTTTTCAGAAATAAAGCCGATTCTCATACTGGAAGAACAACAACGTGAACTTGAGAAACACGCTTCGTTTGGAGAAGAGTAGGATTTTATGTCTCTTTTCTCGCATACGGTCCTCACTAAGGGGCAAAATTTTAGTATCTCACTCAGAGATGAGCTTAGACGACTTCCCTTGAAGGGAGCAAGAATAAGTGACCAGTTATTTTGTTTTGACAAACTGTACTTTCCAGAGCACAAGAAAGCAATGGCAATAGCTGCTAGTGGCACCTAGGGATTTGCAATATCACTTAGAAAGAGTTGGGTATGACCAACCTTAACCAGCAGAATAGACAGATTAAAGGTTGTTAATTTGGTCAAACCTCTTATTGCACGCTAAATTCCCTGGTGCATGAGCAACTGTTTATTAAGTGTTTTAGCATTTGGGAGCTTTACGCCCCCCGACCCCTACACCCCCAGCCGGCACATCCACAATCTTACTATCTGCTTTTTCTCGCCTTTACGCCCAATCTCCCCATGGCTTCGTTTACGTTACAGTTGCATTACAGCTTGTGGTATGTGTATGTATTTTCAAATTAATAATATTTCAAGGGCAAAAAGAAAGAAAAATTATGTACTCCCATACAACTTTAGAGTGAATTAGGCCAAAAGCTACCTATCGACAACATATTTTATGAATTATATTTATCTTTGGATCTATCCACTATCCAGACATTTACCAAATTCAGCCCCATCCATGTTGTATTGTTGCCAGCGCCCAGTTGAATGCATTCTGTGCTCAGAAAAAGAATGAAGGATAAGGCGTGGAAGCTAGCAAGGTTCTTCAAGTTATAAACTGAACGTCGTAAGGAGTTAAGCCTTGAGACGCATTGATTTGTTCTGAGTATCTCATTTTCATATAATAGATTTTCATACGATTGAACTGCCTCCCGGCGCACTTCCTGTTGATAGTGATATTTTGTATCACTCTAATGAACCACTCTATTTTTCCAGGCCTGTGGTAGAGTACATTGAGCCGATAGTACTCACAGAAGAGGAAGAACAGTTGCTTGAAAGCGAGATTAATGATGAGAGTGAGGCCATACGAGTTGGTGAAGGGAACTATCAGGTACTATCTTAGGCAGTATTGGCGTGGAACGATATAGCAGCAGCTTATTCTGATTTTTATATGCGATGAAGACCTATTATTCAATTCCCCGCCAATTTCTGTATAATCTTCAAAAACAATGTGATTGAAAAATCGTCTGAAAATCAGTGATAGGACTTCTGCTCGTGATTCTAAAGTAGCTGTAGATAATAAGTAATTTGCTGACATCTGTCAACCAGATGAAATACATTTTCTGGGTATCGAATGGCCTGTTTGCTTATGTTAGTTGCATTACAATAGTTTAGTCAACATTGAATAGTAAGAAGTTGATGATTTGGGCTGTCTCAGATGTCGCTATTTTACGTGTTATAATGTGCTAGTGTTTGGTATTGAAATGTTTTGTCTGTGTCTTCCAGTTTGGTGAAGATATAACACAAGGTAGAGAGGTCCATCTGGTTTCAATTCTCAAGGTAACATTTGGTTACTCTTTTTCATGTGTACACGCATGTCTTCTGAAAGCGTGTAGGCATACATTTCAACTTTTATTTGTAGTCGTGAAGATAATTTTCAGCAGTTGCTGCAAGCGTATTTACATCATTTTTGCGGGATTTATGACTTGAAGTTTCCTATTTATGGCATATTCGTAGAGGTTTTCTGTTGGTCCAAAATATTAAAAGCACGTGAGTGATTACGTCTTACATACTTATTGCTTTTACCCGAGAGTTAACATCCGATCCCAACAGCTATTTTACGAAAGAGCTCTTACTTCGGTCTCTGTTGCAAATTTACACTTCGTTTCTTTGCAGACAGCACCACTGATGTTAGACTTGGAAATGAAAAGCGACATGATTGTCGTGCGAAGTGCTACAAAGGGAGGAGCAGCAGCTGACAACGGTATGTGGAACCAAACTACTGCGAAATTAGTATTGTGTAGCATTTTGAATATTCCATTGCACATAACACATTACAACGTACCTATCAATAATTTGTTGCTAGCAATCTGTAAGTCCCTCAGGTTTATATAGTTTGATTACCGGCAATTAAATAGTTAAAGGCTACTGTTGAACTCTGAATTAAGTAATATGAGAGAACCTCCTTCTGTACTTTGGTAAGCAATTGTGTGTGGTAGCCTTTGTTTGTGTATGTATCTTTCTCAGATTCCTTGCAAATATAATGTAATTGTCGTTAGAGGACCCTTCTGAGGACATCTTTTGTATCTTGTCTTGACTGTGGTGCAGTAGTGTTGTATTTTATAACAGTTTTCTTTTCAACGATCACGCCCAAATTCAATTCGAGCCCATTTGTAATACATTGCCCTCATTTCTATTCGAGCCTTCTTGAAGAGACTAGTTTGATAATTTGAACAAAATGGACATATTGACGTCATAGCCTGTATACATTTTAGGTTTCTTGAAGAGAGGAGATGTCTTACTGAATGTGGAAGGTGTTGACTTAACTGGATTGAATGCTGTGGAGGCGCAAGAAGCAATCTCTGAAGCTATGGGCCGTTTGTCGGTAAGTAAAATCATCACGTGTATTAATTATAATGATGACGCAAGGAAGACGATAGATACCTTTGTTCGAACATATTTCTGAGCTACATAGGAGCTGGAAAATTAAAGATATTATGCTGAGAATGGTAGAGGGAACGAATAAGACGTGAGAAGACCAGTCCGTGAATGTCAAAATAAGATACAAAATGTTGCTAGAAGAATTTTTTCTAAGAATTTATAGAACCACTTAAACCAGAGACACTAGAGCAAAACATCACTGGTCTCAGTTATTAATAATGCCATATAAGGAAATACTGCTATCTATGCAGAGTATTTCTGTTATCCTGGAGTTACTCAGTGAATTGAAAATGAAATGCCGTGGCCCTCTGTTTATCTTGTTTTTTCTCATTTATCTTAGCATCATATTGATCTGATCGTGGCATGTTTGCCAGGAAGAAAGCCACCTGAACACCAAAGTATTGAAACATTTTTTGAGGCATACAGCCAACTGAATAGTGGTCATTCCGACGGTTACTTTGAATCGGAACGACAGGAAATCAACGATGGTGCAAAATCTATTGTTACGAAGTTCATTGCTCAGTTTGAGTCGCATTCTCGAAAGTCAAATGCATTCCTCCTTCGGCGAGACAGCCTTGAGAAAGCGAGAAACAGTCTACGTCTTTATAGAGGAAACAAGAGCAGACCATCATTGTCAAAAGTGCTCCCTCCTAATCAAGTGCAGGCGATGAGCTCCTCCATATCAGATGGCCTGCAGATCAATGGTACTCAACCTCACAGCATTGCCAATTCAATGAGTTCCGATCATGGTACTCAGCCTCACAGCATTGCCAATTCAATCAGTGCCGATCTATCGCCTCAAGTCTCAAGGAAGTCGGCATTTGCCATGCATGACCCAACACCAATAAGTATAGCGTCCAATTCAGCTGCTAAACAGGTAAGATATTATTTTCTCTCTATAAGGTTTAATCGATCTCATAATTGAGAATCTTGTGAATAATCTCCTAGAATATGAGGTTGCCCAATGTGTAATTGCTTGTCTAACCTGGAATCGGGACTGTAGTCGGTGGTGTAGCTGACATAGGTTCACGCTAGCTCAGCTCCTATGGGCCTCAAAGTAGCCCCTCAGACGTTGTCAATGGATAGGTTTTTTGTACTTTTTTATGTGAACAGACATTTGATAGGTCATTGCTCTCCAGTTGCGAGTGGAATGATTGGCCATTGCAGTGAGAGTAATTTAGCTTTTAATTTTGGAGAGAGTTTTTGGAGAGAGTTCATGGAAGATGCAGTTGAGAAGTTAGAATTTTATTTGCGATTGTGCATACAGTGTGTATAAAGGAAAAGTTGCTTATTGTTCAGCTTTACTCTGTATTTGGAATCGTCACAAGTCGTTTGGCCAGGGCTTTTATACTGTTGTTGAGAAAAGTTATGACGCATAATCGATTTTGAAGTTTGGAAAGCTTGATCGTTGCATAAATACCCATCTGCTGTATTTATCAGCTTAAGTACTATTATATTTTTTCTTTCTTAATATAGGCTAGATGTTAAATTATGCTTGTGTATTATGTAGCATATTTTAAATTAGTTGCAGGGTTATCGTGTAAAAGTAAGTTGAAATGAAATGAAGTCATTTTGGTTGTATGGAGTAAAAGAGGCTTGACTATGTTGTATCAGTTTCAAAACAAGCAATGACGTATTGCTAGGTGCAGGTGTATGTGTTGGCTGCAATTAATAATGATTTAGGAAAGAATAATAGAATAATGAATTAGTAAATAATTTTGACTTTGATATCGGGACCTCCATTATACGGGCGAGTGGCCAAGTGGTTAGAGCGCTTGACTGCCGTGCGAAACATCGATGGTTCGAGCCGAACCCTCGGATCATAGTTAGGATGCTCGCTCACTGTTCACCCAGCAGCAAATGGGTACCTGGTGGCAACACTGGGGAAGTTAAAGGCGGCGAGGAAAGGAACTGGCCACCCTACCTCACTATGCCGGTGGCTCAGGATAAGTGTCTCTCTAACGGGCACTCTCCAACGTACGGAATCATACACGGGACTCACCTTTACTTTTTTTACCTCCATTATACTGTATTTTCATGGCCGCAAATTTGTTCAGTATGACCCTGCAACTATGTCAGCTTCCTTACTTATTAAGCCAGAAAGATGACGTAGGATGAACAATGTACTTGTTGTTTGTTCAATTTGCACGAACGTGTCATTTTGCCTTGCTATTCTATAGGTTGACAAGTGTGATGCACATTGCCTTGTACAATCCGCTAATCAGTACTTCAAACCCTCGTTTTATCTATTGAGAACGCCTAACCTTCTTGAAAGTATAAACATATATTTGAAATCAATTTTTTATTAAAAAATGATACATGATTTGAACTCCATACATGTAGAATTGGACATCAGCAGTGCGAAAAGTGTCAGAAAGTGGTGGAGCTGGAATGCAGTCAATAAATGGATCTGATAGGGGTCCCGTATTAGAACCGTTACTAGAGTCAAGTAAACTGGATGGAGCTGTAAAAGTTGGAATGCAGTCAACGAATAGGACTGATTGGAGCCCCGGATTAGGAGCATCACCAGGGTCAGACGAACTGGATGGAGCTGTAAAAGTTGGAATGCAGTCAACTAGCAGAACTGACTGGGGCCCCGGATTAGGAGCGCCACCAGGGTCAAACAAACTGGATGGAGCTGTAAAAGTTGGAATGCAGTCAACTAGCAGAACTGACTGGGGCCCCGGATTAGGAGCGCCACCAGGATCAAACAAACTGGATGGAGCTGTAAAAGTTGGAATGCAGTCAACGAGTAGAACTGATTGGAGCCCCGGTTCAGGAGCGCCACCAGGGTCAAGCAAATCGGAAGGATCTATAAATTTTAACGGATACGAAGCCCATGAGAGTTCTCGTAGCTCGAACCAATACAGTCAACTCAACCAAGCGAGCCATTTGTACTCAGTTAGTGACACGACCAGCGTTGATGGTTCCAAGAACCTTGTGGAGTCACGGAAGCATTCAGGAGACCATAGCGCAAATTTGCAATCAAAGAAACATTTTGCAAAAGATAGAGACATAGTCTCAACTAAAGGTTGGCTTTATTTTTTGTAGATTTAATTCACTATACGAAGTTATGTTGTAATTGTCTAATTCTGTGTACTTTTGTATCGTGCTTAACTTTATTTGTCAATTTGCCTTGCGAAGAGGTGGCACTTTAATACGATATGTCAGTCTTTTAGTCGGTTATTTCCCAACTTCATTATCAGAATTCTCCTTCCCATTGCACTGTTTGCACACCTTTTTTGTCTCTTCCTTGTTCTTCCTCTGTCTTCTACTTCTTTCATTTTCTTTCTCCTCCTTTCTTTTTCTTTCTTTTCGTGCTACCTCTTCTAACTCTCTACTTCCGCCTTCCTTCTTTCCTTTCCTACTTCTTCATCCTTGCACTTCTTCTTCCTCCTTTTGACTCTTACTACAGAAGTACTGATAGCACGTGGGATCAACTTTCACTACCCAAAAGCAATAGGTGCATATTTTTGTCCAACTGTGAATGCATTCTTTTTTTTGTAAGAAAATTTTTCTCGCCAAGTACTGAAACTTTCTTAGCTTTTTCATTATTTCATTACTAAAATATCCTCAGAATTTCCTTGTAAGACTATTCGAGTCTATGTAACACTGCAGTGTGACACAGACAGACAGGTACTAGACAAATGTAATTGTGGAACACATAGATTCGAATATTCGAATTAAACAAAAGACATGACGGCCTAGGGTGAAAAATCGGAATTTCAAATGGTTACCATGTTATCAATATTCTTCGTTATCAAGAATTAGTACTGAACGTTTTTTAAAATTTTTAGGCAGTTGAGTACTGCTTTCTTACCAACAACTTTCTTATTAGAAAATGTGAATACAATGTTGTGACAGATGTTATTAAAGCGTGCTTTTGACGACATTTGCGAGCTCATATGCCTGACTGCATTTGGGTCTTGTTTCAGCTAACTGTTACTTTAGTGAGACACGGAGCAACTTTTTGCAATTTGTGTCGCAATGCCACTGCGATACAAGCTGCAGATGTCATTTCTGTGCTATGCAACGAAACTTTTCTGCTCTCGCAGCAGTTTTATCAGCTTTAGCCTGTTGCGTGTTAACATTGTGTATTGCTTTCTGTTATTCTTAGAAAAATTCCACTCCAAGTCAGATGACATCATGTTATCACCAAATCAGCGCAGGGTACAGGCTTTGGTTCATTCTCCTCCACAGTCCACTAGTGATGACACCCTGAATACCTGGGCTCCAATCTCTCCCCAACGTGGGCTTTCCACATCGACTGAAAACTTGATGTCAAGAAGACCAGTTGCCTTCAACAAGGTATCTAGAAATTTCCTTCACTGGCAGCATTTTTGTGTCCTTTCTATTTGATTTGCTACTAAATTAGGAAGTTTCAGACAGATGTTTTTATGTGCTCTTCATGATTTCATTTTTATAATATTTTTACGCTATTTTTTTGTGTTTGTTTTCTAGTGTCTTTATCGAGTTTAGTTAATAACTGTTTCCCGGTCATGGTAGTTCGTCTTTTAGATGCAAATACTGGACGTCTAGTTCTTTGTTGGCATAGAATATATTTGAAGTTCCCAGTTGCCATTGGATTGAATCGCCAATTTGAAATAGACCTGTGCTTTTCAATTTTATGCAGATTGCTTGAAGTTTTCATTAATTATAGCCACTTAAAGATAAATTTTTTAATAGGAAATCAGGCTTAGTTCATGAATTAAAATTACGAGACTGTCAGCTCAGTTTTACTCATCACATTGGGCCTATTTATTTGTGTTGTTGAAGGCTCAGATATTGTTTTTAATCGAGATTTGCATTTCTGTAAAGTATTGGGATTTTAGCCAAAGTTATTACTTGACTCGCGATGTGAGTACCATCTTGTTTCCAGCAATGTTATTGTTATTTTAGCATATCACTGAGATTGGAAATGATGACAATGTGTTATCATCGAAATTCAAGAGTAAAAGTATGGACGAATTAAATGAGCGAGTAGAGAAATTTCCTGCGTCTGCTGGGAACTATCAGGACAGGAGAGCGAGTAATCAACCACGAAAGAAATCGGTTGGATTCAAGGAAACAGTGGAGAGGATCGAACCGTCAGCATTCAGAAGCATGGATGACATTTCTATGATAGGACGGAGTGGATGGGAAGACCGGATGTCTAGGTATGATGTTAAACGACCGGACTCTACGAAGCATGTCGAGCAGTTATCGGTGCCTATTAAAAGCGCTCTGCGAAATAGTCCGAGCCCATTGAGAAGCGACGGAGATGATTATGATCACAGGCATATGCCATACGATGCAGAGGTTTTTTCTCCTAATAAATACGGTTCATCACCAGAAGATATGGTGAGGTCTTCGGCATCCATGTCTTCCTCATCGCGACATCTTAAATTGATGCCTAGTAGCAGTTTAGATGATGATCCAAACTTTAATGAAGAAATAGACCGTCTCGCTAGGTCTGTCGATAAGTCATTCGTTATACCGGAGCCGGATTATGAAGGTGCCTCAGGGCACACTTCATCACATTTTCCTCCACAAAATGTTCCAGCTTCTAAGGAAGTGTTGCCTTCTGGGAAGAAATCTTCCCCAAAGCGACAACAAACGAAAGAAAAGAAGAAAGATGCCCCTTTTGGTGTTACGAATAAGCTCTTAAACACTGCTAAGGACAAACTGAAACGTGTCGGTTTTAGACGGTCATCCCAGACACCTGTACGTAAAGGAAATCACGATACTGTGGACAAACACAGTGATCCGAGTAAACCTTCTCCTCCAACTGCTAAGGCATCACTAGCAAAACCACCAGCTCCACCTCCTCCACCTCCCCCACCATCACTGCAGGCGCAGTCATCCACTCACATTGGTAATGTGTCACAGGTAGTGTCTAGTTTTTCCATGCAGCAGCCGCCACCCATACAGCAATCGCAATCAATTCCACGTATGTCTCAAACTGATCAGTTATCTGACAGACCTACAGTTACGAGTCAAAACCCTCCAGGCGTTGATTCTTCATTGGCCAATATGATAAAAAATTCACCCGTCCGCAAGGCTGCGGCCGTGCGAGATTTCAGTGAGCTAGAGGATCGTGGATTTAAACAGGCGTTGAGAGAATATGATGAAAACGACGCTGTAGACATAAGCAGAAGTATGGATTCAGCAATGGCCTCTGCAGTGATGGAAGATGTGAAGATTGCATCTGTTGTCGCAGACAATAACAGTGGGCCTAGGCCGAAATCATTCAAGGGAAACAAATCTATAGATATGACCGATGTTCTTAGCGAACTCAAAATGAAGAACACTAGGCGAAAGCAGCGACCAATCTCTATTCATTCGGAGATGCCGTCTGCATACGACAGTTCGTATTCCAAGGATCAGAGTCACAGAATGCAAGCAGAGTTTAGTACGAACGATAATGTTAACATGTTTGGCTTTGGACGATCTTCAATCGAAGATAGTCCTTCCAGAGCTGGTCAAGACCCGAGGGAGTCTCGCATTCTTCGGCGGCAGGCGAGAAGCGTTGCTGATATCGATGGTGATTCTTTCGACCTCTCTCTGGCTGGCATTGCAAGTAATCCAGTGACGCCAAGGAGTGCCAGATCTTTGAATAGTCTGGATGCAAAGGAAAGTGCACTACTAGAGATGGAAGGGACGCTAAAAGAGTTTGACGAGGTCATACAATCGCTGTAAGTTTGTCATTTTTTTTTTCGTGATTGCTTTCCCTGTATTTCAGTCACTCAGAGTATATGACCTATTGCGCACTATAAGAGGAAATCAGGATTTTTAAGGTTTTGCACGAGAGTTTCATGAATACTAGCTTCCTCTTTATTAGCATGTGCGTTCTGTTTGCCAAAATAGAAGTATTCTCAGAAAACTAGTCTCTCTATATTCTGTTCTCGTCGGTTGCACCTCGTTATACCGTATTCACGTCCGTTGGATATCGGTTTGGTCTTGATGGTAAAGAGGAGAAAACTGATCCGCTACATTGAACGCATATAAGGACCTACATTTTTCAGGGCCAAACTGAATTAAGCTTTATTTAAAGGCATTTAGATCATGTTCAGGCATAAAGGGTCTTATCTGAGGACTCACAGTATTAGACCTTTATGGAAACAACACTATTATTTCTAATGATTTTTAAAAGACTCATAGAATTTTCATTGGTAAATTGATATAAATACTATCTATTGTTGAAATGCATAAAATGATAAACGAATACAGTGGAAACTTTTTACAATAGTTGTGCCTTGTCTTTTGTGAACCTGGATGTCTGAAGCATCAACAGTCAACTTTATTACCTGGCAAAAAGAACATATTTTCTATCAAACTGAAACAGGTTCTTATTTGCAAGGTTCATACTTGAAGATAAACAGCCTGTGGGCTCCAATTTTTGTACTTTTTGATATGCGGGGATTTGCTGAAATTCAACAGTTGTGAACTGATATGGGAAAAGCCTTTGAAGTTTGTAGTGAAATCTCCCTCAATTGTTATTAGGGACCAATGCGAGGCACCAAAGACACTTTTATGCTCATACTGTCTACGTAGCTAATTGCAAAAGTGGCGAATGTCCTCCCCATAGCTGATTAAATTTGAAAAGGAATATTTTATACAATTTATGCTATTTAATTTGGTGATCTTTATACTAAGGCAAGATTCCATATCATTTTTAAGTACATCAATGAATTTTGTCTGGTATGCCCATCTTCTACTTTATAGTATCTTGCTAGAAATTGGAATTTGTGATCAACTTTTGACGATTTCGCTAGATTGGTCACTATGGAACAGTTTTTGATTGAAGGCCCGACCACTTCTTCACTTCTTACAGGCTTTTCTTGCTAACACGTTCTTCACTCCACCTTCCCTCCCTCCCTTCCTCCCTTCCTCCCTTCCTCCCTTCCTCCCTTCCTCCCATCCTCCCTTCCTCCCATCCTCCCTTCCTCCCCCTTGATTGAGACATTGTCTTTCAATAGTACTAAGCAAACATTTTAGAGACATATTGACAGCTACGCGGTTGTAAAAGGTTTTTTAACCCGTCCTGTCACCATTTATTTCATTCTTGATTCTAGGGATACGGAGCTCTAAGTGAATCAAAGGTGGTATGGCCATTTGTAAATTTCAATATGATTAAGGACACTAAATATAATTTAATAGTATTTATTTAAATTATTATCAACCATCATTAATTTTTTAAAGCGCATGTTAATTAGCTATATTTATGTTGCACATTGATATTAGATTAGAAGTTACGTATAGTTTGCGGAACTGTAAATTTGAACTTCGAGTTCTTGGGATCTTTGGAATTGAGGAAAGATAAGTGATGCTAATAGAATACCAAAGGCCTCCGCGACTTCAGGGTTTTTACTTTGCTTCTCGGCATTCCAAGAAAAGTCAGTGACAAATGTACATTTAGAATTCTTCAATGCAGTCATACCCCATCTTCTAAGCGTATTCCTACTGATCTGAGATAGCTTTCTTTCGCAAGCCCATTTGATTTTTGATGCTGTTTACAAGTCTCACGGATATAGGCACTAGCAGTGTAAACATGAAGTTCCGAATGCATTACTTCAGTTAGACTGTAGCTATTCCCTTTCAAGTCTTTTTCTTTACTTCACTTTCTTTGTGTAACCTGTTCAGTAATATTACCTCAAGGCATGTTTCATTCTGTTCCATGTCATATTACTCTACATCTCTCTGTATTCTTTTATCGTATTCAATGCTGCCTGGCCTAGCCGTTTCACCTTGCTACATGCTTTTTTTCTAGCCATAGCCTCTCCTTCCCTAGTCAATATGTGTTTTGCTCTCCTGCTTTTTCTGTTTTGTCTTTTGTCCTTCTGTCCTCTTCTGGCCTTTCCTTCTCTCTACTGTTCTCTCCTATCCCCTACTGTCCCTCTTGTTATATCCTGTCTTCCCCAATTATCTTTTGCCAAGTTATGCGTTCCTGCCTCATATGCTGTCTGCAAACATTCTTATTCTCCTACAGATTTTACTTATCCAAAGCTCACTCTACACCAGTAAAACCTTTGTGAAATATTATCTATGCTAGCAATTTTTGTAACCTTTCAGCGAATGTTTTGTAGTACGTTATTTGTAACTTGTACCGTACTTTCCTTTGGCTATAAACACCAGTATCATAAAGCTGCTTTCAGTTGTAAAACGGCTAAGCAGCATATTTCATAAAATTGTTATGTAGCTTTTGTACTCAGAGCTGTTCGAGAATATTGCTAGATAGTTGAACTTAACTTAAAAATTCAGTGTACGGATATTGTCATATCTATTAGCATAAGTTATTTTCTCTGTTTTTTAACCGTCGCGAGCCTGCTATTGAACTGTGTTTGGAATTACCATAAAGAACTATCAATATATTTTCAATGGTTTCATCACGGATGAAAAATATGCTATGTTCCACTCTATATTTATGATTCATTGTGAAGTAAAATTTTACTAACTGAGAGGAAATGCGAGGAGTCAGTGGGCAAATCATCAATATGCCTCGCAGATAAGTTATTTAAAACTTAAGATACTACGGTAGAGCATTGGTATCGTCAGCTTACAGAACCTGAAGCATCACAGAGGATTGCAGATATTGCCAGAATTGTAAAGTTGAATTTCAACCTTAGTGGAGATTTTATCAATTTTGCTATTGAATATTTGAGTACAATGTACTCTGTTTTTCTACGCCACCTTACATCATCATAATCTTAGTCACAGTCTAGTGAGCTGCAGTGCAGTGTTCAGTAGGCTATAGCTTATACCTATGCGGTTTATTTACGACAGACTTTAAATGCCTTTCATTCTTCTTCTTACTTGTACTCTGCATTAAAAAAGCGAGCACGGAAGTTGTACACACATTGAGCTGCCAGTGGACAAGCTACCAGCTGTGGTTAGTACCTAGCAATGAGGTCGACGCATAATCGAAAGCATTTTGGCCTTCTGAATTGCAGTCATGAGAATTTCTGGTTATTCTCCTCGAGGAAAGTTACGTCAAATAGCACTTGCAACGGTGTATCCCGCCACTGATATTGGTTCATGCATTACTATATCTATAATATTCACTAGTCAATCTAAATAACTGTCAATTACGTACAGAATCTACACATCTGGTTATAAATCGTTTGTTTCTTTGTATCAACAGATTTACGGCACATACATCATCTGGATTTGATGCTCTTTTCTTTCGGCAGATTTCACCATCGTAACCCTAACCGTAATGGTCACCAGTTTTCCTACCAGCTTGTCTGCATTGCTGGGCAGAGTATGCTGCATTGTGATGGTCGTGTTTGTTCCCTTGGGTAGCACTACTGAGCTCGGGTTGACACTAGTGCTTCCGTAGGTTGACGTTATTCTGAAATAGTATGTGTCTGCAGCTGCTTTAGAATAGAGGTAAAGACGGATTGGTGCTGTTCTGTTGCTGACTGTGGCCGTGTAATCTAGCCCGGCTGTTATTGTCAACAGGACAATGTTGGAGGCCATGAAACTTGTTTGCGATAATCGTGTGAAATTCTGACCGCTTTTCGTTTTCCCTTTCAATTGTATCTTGAATTTCTCGTCTGGTGTCTTGATTTTTCCTCTTAGAATACCTCTCGCACCTGGCATTAAATCTATCGGTAGATTCTCCTGCAACAATCTTCCGGATTCACTTAGAATGTCAATCAGCATAGATTCCGAATCGAGGAGTTTGGAACCGGACAGCTGAAGCATTGTTGTTGAGTTCTCTCCTGTGTCAAAATATGAATAGTATCATAAGAAGTGAATTAGGCAGACAAACATAACAAAACGCTTCAACTGCAGCTAGCATTATGAAATCATAGCCTACGCGTTTTTTGTAAGGATAGTTTTTATTGTCCAGTACTGAAACTTGCTTCGTTTTTACTTGATCTAAGTGCTAACTTTCCAAGGACTTTCTTTGCAGGAATGTTTAAGTTTGCATAATACTAAAGTTTTATACAGACAGATGGGCACTACAGAGACATAACAGTTGGATTCATAGATTGTCACAAGAAATCTATACAAATGAAGTAATAGAGATGATATCCGTTTATGGATAATGGGATTTTTCGGGTGTGTGATTTATCGACTTTCTTAGGCCTCAGAAATCTAAAACTGAACTTTCTTCACTTTTTGAGCAATCGAGTAATACTTTCCTGTTATCCACTTTTTATAAAAATGTGTACTCATTAACTGTATGAAGAAAGCCTGGGTTAGATATCGCCCCGTGCATCGAATTAATTATCACTCTTCTATACCAAACTTTGTTTTCTACCTTCATGTTCTGTCTTTCCTTGGACAAAAGCCAAGTTGCTCTATGTTAGTCGCATATGTAGTGCGTAAATAATTCCTTTGTTCTTTGTGAGCCTTCTAGCATCGTTTTTGGTAAAAGACATTGGATGGCACATAAATGTGATGACTTCAATACCCCTTGCCCGCAGAGTTGCACCACAATTGCTTACAACATAGTCCTACGCCAAAACGTTGCGCCAAAATTTCCCCGACTTGACGCTCTGTGCCGAAGATCTTCCGGAATATGCCCTCGGATTCTCACAAGTGAAGTCAACTTCAGTTTAAATTCAATAACTGGAACTCTTATTGGAAATCGAAATTTTTCCTGGTTATAGAATGCTGCTCTCATCGTGCAGTATTTCTACAGGAAACCTAAATGAGGGGGTTTGAAAATCGGTTCGTTTTCGAATGTGTGCGTTCTCGAATGCCAAATGTATTTACAAGAACATGTTACAACATAATTTTACTACGAGAAAGCTGAATTGCATTCACGATAAATTACTTTGTGCCAAATTGTATTGTCAAATTGACACACTGATATCATATGCTCTATAAAGTAGAATTTCTGAAAAGTGCTAAGTGAATTAAAGCTAGAAGGAGTCCCTACCGAGTTTTGGTGATTTCACCGACAAAACCGGGCTACCCTCGGTCTCTTCGTGTAGAAAGTACGTCGAAAAGTCTATCGTGTTGTTCCCGGCAGATTTTCCTGAAAACGATTTTACCTCAATTCCAGCCGGGTACTTCATGTGCCATGTTCCGGGCATCGGGCGTAATTGCTTGAAAATACATGTGTATGTTGTTACGATGATCGGTGACAGCAGCTCTCCAAACGGATCGACAAGCTTAACATACCGCGCTTGGTTTGCCTGTTTTACTTCCAATGAGATCAGCAGCGTCGTTATTTCCCCATCTATTGTGATAAAAATGTCCGATCCACTTTTTCCCTCTTTGATTATCACACTGTCCTTCAGACAATCGTCGACATAGTCCTTGAATTTTTCTATCTCGCTATCTGTTTTGAGCGGGAATATTTGTCCCGATGTGTAGGATGCTATGTCAATGAATGCAGGGTGTATATCCGACCGTCCACAGCCAGCTTTAACAAAGAAGTTTATCGTTGCAGAGAAATCCCTGGCATATCTAAAATGAATTCAATGGGAAAATGTTATGTAGATGATAAAGAATTTATGTGGATATTGATGTCAGAGTACTAGTTCTATCGTTAATTTTATGGTAACTTAATGTGTGCTGTGCTGTTTCTGTGTTCAAGTTGGCTCCTGTTTTTTATAGTCATCCACATTTCAAGATATTGTATCTTTATTCGTTTCTTCTTGGACTTAGATCTTTTTCTCAAAGCTTTCGTCCTGGCTTGTAAATATTGAGCAGAACGATTATGTGGCCCTCGGTCGTTATTCTTTCTGTCATTTACCCGGCCCGCTGTAAAAAACCGATGTGTGACCCAGGCCTTATAGTATAATATCAAATACATGTACCAAATACTTTACCATATAGATCCCATCATTGCAATATCATTTCACATTTTCATATCATAGCCTATCATACCCTATCAAGAGACATCAGTGAAAGTTTGCGATGCAAATGGACATCAGTAATCAAATAAAATTGGCCATTATAACAAATTCTTCATCTGTGGTTGCTTTTGTTACAAAGTATATCTTACCTTTTCAATGTTTCTATATTACTACTGTAAGCGTCTTTGGGCGTTGCGTCCGTGAAAACAAACATTGGCGAATTAATTTGCGGTTCTGGTCTGAAGGCATCCAACATCCCTTTGAATGCTAGCTCTGGGCAATCGCCACCCCCATTGGCTCTCAGACGTCCAATGGCAGCTACAAAGTCTTCCCTATCAGTCTGAGTTTTGTATGTAACCGGGCCTGTGGCTGAAATACAAGATTTGATGTCATTTATCCCCTATTTTATGACTACAAGTGCATGACAGAACATAGAACGAAAGATCAAGCATGTATGAAAACAAGTAAATCCAAATAAAAATGAAATATGTTTGCTCGAAATGTGTTTGCTAAGGCCTTGCCTAAAAGTAAAGAACGCAGTCCTATTTTGACATCACTGTAGATAAACAGCATAGTTCATACTTTTCAAGGTATGCTATGGCACATTTGAGTTTTCACAGATCTGCCCTAATTTTAAATCTGATGGTGAACAATACGCATATAGACTTGACACCGACTTTAAGCGATTGGAAACAAGAGCAGTGCAAAACATGGGTTAGGGGAAGTGTTTTCCTTCCAGAAATTTTTTGTTGGTAATGAAACTTATCTGTATATGGGCATGCTGCGAAACCTGACGGAAGCTGTGGCTGGGCGTTTACTTTAACTAATATTTCGCTGAGGTCTATATCGAGCATCCCCATATGAGAAAGGTGCAATTGCTTTGGCCATTTGGTATCAAGTGTGATGGTACATTCCTCCTGGAGTGACTCGTAAATAACAATCGAAAGGTTTTCTCCAGAGCGCACTCTGTAGGATACATCGTTTTAGACGACCATTGGGCATTGGTAAAAAAAGTCTGAAGTTGCAAAGCCTGAATATATCGCCTTAAGGTGTCTAATATCAACTTTCAAGAGGAATGTAGCTCTTTCTAAGACCACAGACCAGTAGTGTTTGTATTGCAAAATTCCTAACCACATGTTAGCACAGTCCTTTAAAATGCGTAGGATTATTTAATACAGCTATATTCCTTTTTATCAATATTTGTACATAATTTATGAGAATCTTTTACCCATGTAAAATATTTGCCAAAAACTACTTGGCTTTATAGGCAACATGAACTATATCTGACATAATCAACGCGTAGCATTTCCTTCCCTTTTCCGTAAAGAAAATTCCTGAAAGCTGATCAGTTCATAAAGGGCCTAACGTTTAATGATAACAAATAAGGCCTTCCAGCAATGCTGCGTGCCTCTTAAACCCTGGATAAACGATCCAATATTTGGTCCGAAATTTCATGCAACATTTGATGTTATGTTTGATGATATTTCGTGTAGGGATGGTCAAATAATACAGTATTTCACTAAACATTTGAATGCAATAGAAATACTGGATGAAATGTAGGCTTGTTTTTAATCCCAAGCAAGTTCTATTCAACATCGCTTAACACATTGTTGAGTGACTGAACATGGCGGTCAAACGATCGAACATTTCACTGAGCATGGATATTCAGGGAATGTTGGGTGAAATGCGAGATCGTTTGACAGAGGCTTAACCCTAAGAATTTGAGTAAGGCCTGAACCAGAGATATTCTACAAGACCAA
Organism: Mastigias papua; assembly: GCA_964019165.1. NCBI lineage: Eukaryota > Metazoa > Cnidaria > Scyphozoa > Rhizostomeae > Mastigiidae > Mastigias > Mastigias papua. The sequence continues at coordinate 4,742,655 of OZ025280.1, read as the reverse complement.
GGGCTTATCTCCTGAGGCCAAATGACAATTTTCCTGCAACTCTTTTCAGCGTAATGTACTTCCTTTCTCCTGTTCTTTTTCAAGTAAATTTCATATCTTGAGTATCTACTACTTCTTACACTATTCATTTTCATTTGAAAACCACTATTTCAATTTATCAGATCATTTTTCATAGCTTGGATCACCGTTTCTAGGCCCTGATTTTGGGGCGATTTCGGACATAATATGATAGTTACTGATTGAAAGACACTCCAGGCTATACTAAGTCTGTATTATACGTAAATGAAAGGGCTTCTCAAGCACAAGCGTTCCTGCACTGCATGACACATAAATTAAATGAGATAATTGCAAAGCAATCAATGACCCTTTAGGCAGCAGCGGATATTCAATTAACGATCAACCGATCTTGGAATCTTGTAACGGATCAATTTAAATCCGAGAAAGCAAGAGCGTCTGCAATACGTTGGACATGAAGGTGATGGCCCACACCCCCACCTCTCCTCAATGAAAGGAGCAAAGGGGCTCTAGATGAGCCTTCATTTTTTCTTTTATCTTTCTCTTAAAGCTTGCAACTGTTTATAGCTCCTTGATATCACCGTTCAGAGTATTGCACAGTAAGCTTACTCTAAATGTAAGCGACTCCATGTCATATATCATTGCTTTTGTCATTAGCAACTTGCAGGGATTTCTAATTCTGAAACAATAGTGAATTTCTTTCCCTTCATGGAGGTGTCATGTGTATGATGCATTTATATGTCTTAGTGACTTATAAATTCATATCCACAATTTTTGGAGATTATTTGAACAATATTTGAACTTCGAAAAAGTTAATGTGCCGTTTTGAGTACATATTACATTACCATGGCAATAACTTCAGGAATTTATTTCAACATTTCATTTATCAACTAGCAGCGTACATCCATTGTTTTCGGGATACTTTAACTATAATTATATAATTTATTCAATGTTCAGCGTTTTCTTTGTAAGAAAGTGCTTATAAAAAAGGTATTACTGGACTGCTCAGAAGTGAAGAACATTCTGTATTCGATCTTTGAGATCTAAAACTGTTTATAAGTCATAGGACTATAAAGTTAAAAAAGTTTCAGTATTGAAATCGTGAAAAAGCGAAGAAAATTTAAGTACTAGGCGAAAAAACCCTCTTATAAACAGCATGTACTTTCTTCCCTACCTACTTACCATTACACACTTGGAAATAGAAGATACAGATACACACATACAATTACATACATACGTGAAACATACATCATAAATATATATATATATATATATATATATATATATATATATATATATATATATATATATATATATATATATATATATATATATATATATATATATATATATATATATATATATATATATATATATATATATATATATATATATATGTATGTATGTATATGCGTAGCCCTGGCCTGACAAGCAGTGGTCTTGACCGCTAATAGTGGTCTTTAAAATGCATTCAGTGATCTTCAAAATTCATCTACTGGTTTTAAAAATGAATATATTAGTGTTGTAAGACTTGGTGGGTACTGCAGTGTTAACGAAATTTTCTTGAGAAAAGAGCATCTTTTATATAAAATGGATGTAGTCTTGGAATTCCCCTTCCAGGTCCCCTTAAATCTTATCTTCTGCTATATAATGGTCTTGTGAATTTCTCGTAGTTTAGGTCTTGTATATATGTATGAATGTATTTGTATGCATGTATTTGTATGCATGTATATGTAGGTATGTACCCATTTGCAAAATCAAAAGTAAGAGATATAAGTCACGATGCTTACATGGATCATTAAATGGCGATAAGATGTAATCCACTGGAAACTGTCTTTTTCTATTCACTATTGACGTAGCAATAGCCTTCGCAGCGTTTATCTCTTGTGCCATACTTCCAGTTGTATCAATGGCGAACATAAGGGTTGCGCCTCCACCCTCTGAAATCAGCTGCGAGAAACTATCCTCGCCGATTGCCATCTTTATCTTTTCTAGGTATCCCTGTGCTCCTCTCGCTATGTCTTTTATAGGCATCCCCTCATCAACGACTTTCTAAGCAAAAAAATTTATGATATTACAGACTAATAGTATTTTTCTCATCACAGCACCACACTCAGAGTATTACTGATTCACACCCCTGTTTATAAATTTTCGGCTTTATCTTGTACCCCGTTAAGAGGCCCAACGAGAGCTGTATTCGGGGTCCGGGCCAATGAAAACAACGGGCAATCATGACATTATTATAAAATTTAAAAGTTATCATTACATAGCTTTTGGGGTTCCTTTCAGGTTTGAGGCACCACGTTATGGCGTCTCCATCCCCTTGACTTTAACGGGCTGTTAAACTTGTTACACGCTGCGACTATTAACACTTTGACAATACGCCTTTGTTCCACTGTTAGAATATATTCTTCATCAGGTACTCAGCTATTTCTCATGACTACTTGAATTGCTGAACGTTTGGAGAAATTTGAAATAACTTATCAGTAGTCTGAACCGCTATAACCTTTGACTTTTATAATATCCACCCATATGCTATAAGATCCCCTAGTGCTCCGTGCCCTACGTATTCTCATAGAGATAATCACATTCCTTTTGTCTTTCTTCGATAATCAGTTAAAGTTAATAGCCTACATCTTATGTCAATCCAAAATAATATGGTGCAGTAGTATATTCATAATGAATGTTTGAGATTGTTTGACTTGTCTAGTTTTATATTTAATACTTCAGCATATTGGTCACTTCCCATCATTTACTGCTGAAAGCAGAACGTTTCCTTCTTCCTTTTGACATTTTCCAACTGGAACAGGTATCAAATTACCTTAAATGTATCCAAACGCTGGGTGGCTTTGCTTTATATCAAAACATAATAAATTCAAGAAATAAAAATTGCTTTCACGTTGAATTTCTTTATTACCTACACATGCTTACTTAGCAGTGAGCCTAATTCGACCAATGCTTCGTAGGGGAAATCTGTACAAGTTTCTGTCTACCATCCTATTCCCTCCCACAACTGTGTATGGTCGGACTAAATTCAATATTGCTGTGCATCCAGCGAGCCAATGTAATAGCATACATGATTTTTTATAAGGAACCTACCTCAAGGCCTTGTTCCAAAAGTTCCTTATTTTTGGACCTCCAATACTCAAATTGTAATACTAAAAGTTCCTTACTAGTTCCTTAATTCTCATTCCACATTTAATGCCATTCATATGGTATAGACACAAGTAAACATTGCAGTTCTGAATTTTGCCTTTACTTTTGGCTATAACTTAAGACCAGTGAACGTGAAACACTTGATACAAGTGTAGCAAGCAATCTATGCGGGCTTTGGCTGCAAATGAATGAAACCGGCTTCCTATTGCTTGATTGTTTGCTGTTATAAAAATTTCTCAAATTGAAAGTTCCTTAGGGAATTTTCCTTTAGTAGTATTAGTTCTTTAAATATTTCAGCATTCTACATATAGGTTCCTTATAAAAAGTGCTTTGATTTCATTGACTTGATTTGGCTTGATTTTATTTGGTCCGAAAGGAGGGCAACCCTTCAGTAAGTACTGATTTTTAATGGGTCTTTCATGTGTTGATTAATCTTACCTTGATGTAGACGTACAAGCTCTTTGCAAATATTGACCTTGCGAAACTCTTGTTTGTCCTATTCACTGCTATCTTGATTATCTTCTTCATATCCTCTAACCGTTCGCTTGAGCTTCTCACTCTCCCATAAGAGGTATGAAAGCTTCCAGAATCGACATCTCTTCTGGACCGGGAACCGGACGGTTCAAATTCTTCAAAAGCTTGCTCATTGGCTACATCCCTTTGCATTGTAAAGATGACTTTCTGAAAGCGCCCTTTGAGAGAGATTCAAATATTAATTATGATTATGATTGATGATTGTGATTGATCATGATTGACGATGATGATGATTGATGATGGTTATGATGACTGACGATGATTATGATTATGATTATAATTATGATTATGACGACGATGACGATGATGATGATGGTGATTGATGATGATTACGACGATGGTTTCGATTATTGTCACGATTCTGATGCTTGGCGATGATGAATAAGAAAGACAATCATTATCATCATCATGATAATCATGACAGATGAAAATGATTGTAATCAAGATGAATGATCTATGAATAGCTTCATATAACACGTTTACGAGAGGCGACTAATTTAGCACCAACTCAACAATACCCCTGAATAGGTTATAGTTAAAACTCCAGTGGAGATATGACCGTATATACTTAAGAGGTCTTCAGCACTCACTTCCATATATACACCTGCCTATCCTTATAGCGCTATCTTCCAAATGTCAACAGACACCAGCAGAACATTCCATGTTGCTCCTTTCTAATACGAAAAGCTTCACTACTTTTATTGCAATTTATATATGTACAGCGTATTTCGATGTGCTTAACAATAAATTTTGACTATGTCAATACCTGATGATGTTAAATTTGACTCGGCCTGGTATGTCAGCATTATGTCTTGAACGAGCTGCTGCGTCATTGAGATTCCAGCTGATCCTAAAGCAAGAAGAACCATTTGCCCTCGTCACAACATGGGAGTTATTTTCAAAACTCTAATACTCGAGCTTGGAAAGGTCTAGGGCATTCGCTCGAGAAAGAGAATGTTTATTTGCAGGGGTTACTTTCGTAGAAGTTTAAGGCTCGAGTGGACCATATAATTATTAAACACCTTATTCGTGCATATATCCGGCTCAGTGGACCACTTTCTGATAAAAAAGTTTGCAGCTTAGGACTCCTTCTTAGCAGGCCGACACACTGGGGATAATATTCCATACAATGTCAATATCATTAAAATAAATTGGTAGCACTACAAACAGCTGTTCTTGTTACCTATACTGTGAAATCAAACAGTGCTATATTACATTTGATGAAATGGCTATTCGAAGTTCCACTCTATATTCAAGAGATACCGAATAAGATAGTTTTCCTTTCTGATCCACTTCTGTGAATCGACATAAAAGTCTGGAGCACCTTGCTTTGACTATCAAAATAGACGGTAGAAGAAGAAGTTGGCAAAGGAATAACATTGTAAGAAAGTTTGAACGAATGGTTGACAGGAAAAACCAGCGTAGTAAAAGCGTTTTGAGAATATCTGATGGAAGAAATCACTCGCACGCAGTGATCGCCGATTTCTGTTGCAGATATGGCATTTGAAGAGGAAGAAGATCCACTTCCCTTGCACACATTTAACACTTTGTATAAAACTTCACAGCCATAAAGTCGTATTGTCAAGCTTTTCTGTGTATAGTTCAGTATTATTGCAGTGGCATGGAACGAAAGCAGTGGCCAGAACTTTCCACTTCTTTTAATTATTGTGATGGAGATTTTTCCAAAAAGGTAATGAAATTCATGGCGTGTGTGTGTAGGGGTGGAAGGGGTAGCCATACTATTTAGTTCTGTGAAGCAATTTGGGCGATATGGAACTTGTGGAATACAACAGTTTGTTGGAAGTTAGTTACAAGCAAATACTGTACCATTTACGGTAAATAATTGAAAATTAAATATTAAGGAAAAGTGTTTGAATGAAAAGGCATTTTTCTGCATTGTCAAGAATGCGAAGGGTGTGGCTAAAATCTTAGTTTGTCGTCCTTACCCCTCTCCCCATTTCTAGAGCCATGGATACACCTCTGCAGCCTTATCATATGGTATATTAACCTACCTTTGCAGAATATGTTCGCACACGAACGTAGTTCCACAGCTGGTCCTTGACATTGCTTTCCTCCATTCCTCGGTGAAGGATTGTCACATTTTCTTTTCCACGTCATAGTGCCACCCCCACATGATCTAGTACAAGAACTGACTTGATACCAGCCAGAGTAAGATCCATCAACTAGAAAAAGTATAGAAACAAGTGCATGCGAGACAGTGACACAACACAACTGCATGGGACCCTTAGGAGTATTTATATAGGGACCTCTTTAAGCTTAAAAGGTATCCCTATACCTATATAAAATAAAGGATAAGAGTTGTTATTATTAAATGGGAATGTACGCTTATTAAATGTCTTTTCGTATAAGTAAATGCAAAATACCTGTCCCTTTAATCTATGGAGCCTTTTTAGAACCTGAAAAACTTAGGCGCCTTTAGGGGTTGCGCAAACTTAATCTTTTGTAGGTTACGCCACTGATATGAAAGCCACCATTTTTGTGGAATAAAGTACAACATAAAATCCGACATAAGTATATTACACTTGTATTATACTCTAGCATTATGAATTGTAAATAGGTTACAGCATGCCCCCCCCCCCCTGAAAACCGACCAATATGGCTGGTGAGACCATCGTCCATGCTGGATTTTTTAAAAGAAAATCAAATGAAAATGAAATCAGTGGGACAGTGTTTACCCCTTTGTTTTCTTATAACTCTATTTTGAACAGGATATTATTTTTATATTGATTCCTTGCTTAGAAAGCTCAATACACCTCTACCTCCATGTAGGCGAAACTTTCAATGGTTTCTTTGAATAACCTTCACAAAAACATTCCCACATCCGTATTGAATCAAAGCAAAAGATCCCTTACTAGCGATTTGTCTCCTTGTCATATTCTAGGATGTTTCCAACTATCCGCGCCAAATTACTAACATAGCATATTGTCTTAATTGAAAACGCACAGGTTTGCATTAAAATAATCTACGTATTCCAATTTCAAAAGCAAATTGAGTTAAACTCTCTACACACAATTCAAATTTAGTGTTTTTTCTGCTTTGTATCAAAATTTAACTTTCGCTGTGGGATTACTTTGATACAGCATATATATGTCAAATAGCTATTTGGCTTCTGTGTCTCAATTCAGATTGTCAATCAGCTAAGCTTACGACACATTTATAAGACCATTAGCTTCTCATTCATAGCTGTGCTGACTATTCCCATCTCACGTATTTCCATTTCAAAGGCAAATTGAGTACACTCTTCCTGTAAATACAATCACGGTTACGCGAGATATATCACGATTCAAATACAAACATAAAACTGCCAATCTCGATTGTACGCTTCAAAATTGTCTTCAAATACAAGTGAGTGAACTCAACTACTCTGCCGTACTGTCCAATTCCAGTTCAATATACTAACCTGACTTCTCTGCAATCCACACTGACACCGCGATGATGACTGTCAAAATCACAAGAACACACGCAGTAGCAATGGTCAGTTTTCTTGTGTACCAAGGACCTTGGCTAAATGAGACGGCTTCTGTTTGCTTCCCTGGTTTGATTTTAGGCATGATATATATCTTGTTACTAGGTAAAGCGAGGAGAGTGTGCTCTGCTCTTGATATCACAATCTCTTAATGAGAGCGAAATGGTCCATTCGACCCACTTCAGTCATTTTCGTACGAGATGCACATGCGCAACGACTCAATCACATACCTACCACGTCGATGCCCACTCACCCCACTCACCCACTCATCAAAATATAGTTCACAAACCAAATAGTTCGCAATCAATCGGGTCGATCGAAGAAAACCGGTGTCGGCCTAAAACCAAATGGATATTCGGTGAGAGCTCTTTGCCGCTACGTGGGTTTGAATAGTAGGGATGGTTGGAAGTTTCCTAAGCACCCAATAAACGGGGTTTCAGTTGGAATAAATGGAGTGTGACGAAAATTTCTCTAAGCATAGTAGCTATGGATGGATTTTACAGGGCGTTTGAACTGTAGACAAAATGCCTTCATCATACATCTCCACAATCAGGCCCGTCGGAACCGGGGGGGCTGGGGGGGCTTCAGCTCCCCCAATATTTTGCAACTATTTGCTCTTTAAAATTTCGAGAAAACATTGCAAAACCATACTATAAATTCTCAAAAATATTAACCAGTTCAGTTGCCAGTTATCCCTTTCAATCATTTATTGCGTGTTCAGAGAACCAATGTATACTTGATCAGGAACGTTAAACAGTATGAGCGAAGAAAGTGAAGTCTTGAAAACTGAATATGTTATGCGAAGATGCTGGGAGGGCGTGTTTTAAGAGGATCGTTAAATTTTATTTTGGCAGTGTTTATGATTTCTTAAGTTGATTGCTGGCGTGCATTGCTCGGAGACAGCACGAAAGTTTTGCTGTCAATGACTGCAAAGTATTCCGTTAGCTTTTTCAGCCACAGGTAATGTTAGTAGATGACTGCAAATACATAGATTCCAGCCAATTTACAACTTACATTTCAAAAATTATCTTAATTCTGTAAATAGTAATTCGTCCATTAAAAGTGGCAATTTGTATAGCCAGGTTGGTTTCCAGCAATCTAAGGGGCGTTGTCGAACAAAAATTCTCCCGGAGCCCAGTGCAGTTTGCATTATTCACAGCCCCCCCCCCCAATATCAATTTCGTTCCGACGGGCCTGACAATCAAGTAGTACAAAGAATAGTAAGCGGACATTTTAGGCCATGTCATCAATACAAGGTAGAATTGGGTAGTAGCTAAACTCTAAACCATGCCCAGCTCTTGCGTTTCATATTTGCTGTTTGAGAGAAGGACGAAAGAACTATTGTTACGTTTCGCTAATTTGCTCTCGCCAACAATCACAGTTTCGTCCTTGAACATCTAACTTGAGCGGTCTTTTCAAGTACCGAAATATTTCTTCTGTTTGACGAATAAAGACCGCTCTGCTTGCAAAATGGACTTTGTTGTTTGAGCAGTAAGATTCTTCTGTATAAACAACAAAGGTTCTATTTGAAAAATGTCGGATTAAGAAAAGAACTAGGCATCTCTAAATTACTGGTGGCTGCAAATGAGGAATGGCAGCTTGTGGCACTTCAGAAACAAAGACATAAAAAGGGTTAGGGGTTTCAGAGATGTTCCCAGAATTCTAGCTAACAGAAGCACCAGAGGAAAAAGCTATGACATATCAACTTACTTCGATTCATAAGCTATGCGTGTTATCTTAACACTGACAGACCGCAGAACTTGATTCCTCTACGCCCAAATACTTCAGCAAAACGACACCTAGTGATGTGCGCTACTTAGGTGTCCTGTAGTATATGTTGGTATAAGAACAATTTATAAGAACAGCTTTGTAAGAACACAAGCCTCAAAATTGATGGGAAACTGTGAGCAAATTAAGAACAGCCTGAAGCACCGTCGTAAATTTTTTTTTGGACAACGATGCATGAGACTTTCAAAAACACATAGACATAAAGTTTAATTTCCTTGGTAGCCCGAGGAGAATTGACAGCTTTGTCACATCTCCTCTTGAATTTTCGTGAATAAGTTGCCCTTGGTGAAACATCTAATGCTCTCTTGTATATTGCCTAGTGTCTAAATTGCCTACACCTCAATAATTTGAAAACAAATTAAGAACAATTCAGCCTTAAAATTCAGGAAAAGCTAAGAACAGTCAGCCTGAATCTCAATATAACTGGTTCTCATAAAAAGAAAAGTGTATTCGATATATTATTCAAGCAAAACAGCGCTTCCCTGTGTCTTTTCCATACCTACATGATCTCACATCAGTAGCGGCGCGAAGGGGGAACTGGAGGGTTATGTCCCCTTGTTCTCTTCTGGATTCCAATTTTCGAATTCGTTCAAAATTCAAGGAGAAAATTTTGGAGTAGTTAGCAGATTCCTACAAAATCTCTATTGTTCGCTATTTCATAACATTACACCGTATCATACTTTTGTTTCATCTTGTATTACTATCCGTTGAAGTGGAGGGGCAGTCCCAAAGGGCATGGCCCTTTATAGGACAGCTCTCTGGAGTCCCTTCCAATTTGTATTGGCTGACGATATCCCTGACTCAGATAGGTCGCAAAGACTTGCATCTTCCATTTTGTGGTCTATCAGCATATGTTAAAGTAAGAAGAACAGAGCGTGTACGATCTCATTGGTTTTATCTTTTGTAGCGGAGAGTGTCGATGTCATCTGTTAAAAGACCTTGGGAAGAGTCAATAGAGGAATCTGGAAATTCTTGACTTGTAAAGACAATTTTTTGTTGATCATCTCTCCAGGAGATGTGCTGTGTTCTGCTCAGATTGTTTGATTAGAATCCCAATCATTGATATCGTTCAAGAAAGGTATCTACAAAGCATTCAGAAACTGTATGAGTATCGCTTTTTGATAGTTGGGAGGACAACTTCAACGCGAAAATCATTCCTAGGTGAGCGTCCCTGTGAAAGAAGGGCTTCCGAAACTCGTCAACTGAAAAGACCAACGAATCTGTGCTATAATTTCTAAATGGTAAATTTCATGCCAATGAAGATCGGAATAACTTTGAGAAAAAATGATTAGCTGGGGGGGGGGGGGCAGGAGTGGAGCATGATGTGGGTGTAATCCTCTGAAAAACATTTGGGGCCACACCTTTTACTCTGGCCTAGATTACATTTCCCAAATCTCATCAGTGTTGATAAGGAGCTTTGATAGTTTTCTGACTGATATTCTATACTCGTAAAACAGAACTCTTGAATGAAAATTGTTGAATAGCAGTCCTTCAGTTCGACCTTAATGGAATCCCAATGGCCATCTTTCGATCAAAAGCTGGGGAGGGGAGCAATTGCCCGACATATCCCCTTGGCCATGCCAAATGATGATAGAACAATCCTAAAGAGCACCACCCTCTCCTTGAAAGTTTCTGAATAGGCCCAAATAACTATGGAAATTAACCAAAGAACTAAGGGATTCTGTAGGTCACCGCTGGGGAAGGACTGGGCCTACTGGAGATATTTCTCCCAAAGTTAGCAAGTTAAAACAGGGCCCGTTCATCATAGCACGATAGGTTTGATTTCTACACAGGCATTGCGGATATCATCATCAGTTCTGTCCAAAAGGTTATCATCACACACCAGAATGATATGGATTCAATCAAAATGGTACAATTTCATTTTATTTATCATTACATTTTCCTATCACAGATATGACTGCAAAAGTTTGAGTTTAGTGCTGCCCCACTGCATATCAAAATATACAAAACACACAGCAGACCTGCGCTGCTAAAGAGTATTCTTTTGCAGTGCATGCAGTTCTTTGCACCAAAAAACGTCTATATTTATACAAAAAACCATTGCGAATCGTGAAATTTCCTTCGCAAAGTAGCTTTAAGTTCAGGTGCATATACAGCTTTGTAATAGCTTGGAAATGGCTCACAACCCTAAGATTTTTAGCTAAGAAGTATATACGTTAAACTAGTTGCATTAGGAGGAAACTGACCTGACTTTGTTGCAAACCATACCGACACTGCTATGACAATAGCCAAGACCAAAACAACGAACGCGATTGCAATTGTCAACTTTCTCGTATACCACGGACCTTTGCTATATGGGGCACTTGCCAGCATCTCTACCTTGTTCTGTTGCATTTCTCCAGCCTCCTTAGTAGAGTTCAAATCAAAAGCACGGTTGTCGAGTCCCATTGGTCCTTCCCTTCGCCAGGCTCATTCGGATTGCAAGTATAGCAGGATTATGCAATACTTGATATAAGTATGCAATGTCAAATTCACGCCTACATACAACGTCAATAACCAAGTATACGGATATCCTTAAATAGCAACATGGAAAACTTATGATGACCCATAGGGGACATGCAGCAGTTGCTAAGTTTTGCACACACAATATCAGATTGCTGCACACAAAATCGAAAATCGTTTAAAAGGTGATTGTTCACGCACAAACTCAAAGTTGCTGCGCAAAACTTTGATTTGCTGGATAAAAAGTGTGTGCTGCAGCACATAAATTCAAACCTGCAGTTTACAAAATCGCCTGTGCAGCATACGATATAAGCCTGCAGAATACAAAATCTGACTATAGCACGAAAAAGCGGGAACATTCTTTAGGCATACTGAAAAACTTTTTTCGTCGGGCACTCGTCAGAGTATGAAACGTCGGACAACGACCGAAAGGTGAATATATTTCAGTTCATATCGTATGCATTATTATGTGAATATATTTGTTTGTATCGTATGCTGCAACAGCGATTCTGTATGCTGCAACTGCATTTCTGTATGCTGCAGGCTTATATCGTATGCTGCACAGGCGATTTTGTATACTGAAGGTTTGAATTTGTGTGCTGCAGCACACACTTTGTATGCAGAAAATCAAATTTTGCGCAGCAACCTTAAATTTGTGCGCAGGAACCTTGAGTTTGTGCATGAACAATCAATTTTTAAACGATTTTCGATTTTGTGTGCAGCAATCTGATATTGCGTGTACAAAACTTAGTAAATGCTGCGTGTTCCCTATGGGCCATCGTAAGAACTGACACGAAGCGTCAATGCATAATGTAATTCTGAATTTTCGGGGGGAGGGGCTATCCTGCCATGAAGCCCACATTTTCGGGTGAATCGAACAAATGTGTTGTTGAAATGCAAAAATAATTTCTTAATATATTGATCAGTTCTATGGACGTGCCCAGACCAGTTTTCCCAGAGATCGATGTTCTACGTTTTTGAGATGTGTTGAAATACGTTCTTATGTACATCTCCAAGTTGGAAAGTTTGCTACAAATCAGCGTCGAGAGTGACCTGATCGGTAAGATTAGAATGGACTCTTCACTTAGTATGGGTATTTATAAGACTAGCAGTAATAGAAGATTTCCATTGTAAAATGAACCTTTGAGGATATCGGTTTGAGAATTTCAAATGAATTCAAACAAATTCTTCTTAAAACTGTTGTTACTTCTACTCTTCAAGCCTCTGAAAGGCTTACCCCGTATATTTTGTCTGGCAATGCCACTGAATTCTCTATCCCACATTTTCTTTGGTATTCAATATGTCATATCTGTTGATTTTTTAAAAAATAGACATATTTCTCAGTAAGGTTCAATCTTTTAGGCAAGGACTTTTTTCGAGGGAAACATCATTCTTACAGTATATAAAGCAAGTTACACAGGGCAGCATCAAGTGGAGTACAACTAATTTAAAACAACGCTCCATCTGGTAGAAAAGAGTGGTGTGGTCGGCATCGCTTCGCAACTGGTTGGCTCCTGCGCTGCGCTCCCTCTCGTACAACTATTATTACAATTATCCGTTTAACTAAAACAGTCCCAGTTTCTTTGTAATATTTGTAGTGGCCACCTTCTACAAGCTCTAGGCCTATACCAGTGCACATTCCCCTTACTGATTTTCTTATCTGGCTTAATGGTTTATATGAACTTTGTGACACAGTAAATACACGCGCATTTTGAAATGAGCCTGCCAATGTTCTTATGCAACGAAGTAGTTCCAGTAACCATGGTGCATGTTCTAAGCACTAATCTTATCCCTGCAGACCTTGCTTTACACAGTTGTGGTTGTAATGTTTTTTGGAGCATACTCTCGAGTCCTGAATAGACGTCCCCCGATTATTTGTTTTTCAAAAAATACACATCAGGACATTATTATTCTAGTCGTATTATACAGAAATCCCTGCCCTGGGAAGCAAGGCTGACTGGAAACAAGGCATGTATGCACCATAGTTTTTAGCTCTTCCCGGCCCTTTCAGTCTGGCTATGAGAAGCTTCCAACACGGGGTAGCTCGTTTCACTATCAGAAAATTTTTATTCTTTGTACGAATCTGGGGTAACATCCCTATCGTAGTTTCTTGGCCCACCGGGGCCAGCTTGCCGCGGAACCAAATGAAAAAAATGAAATGAAAAATGAAAAAAATGCGTTCGTGTAGCCGGTTGAAGAGAGTAGACTTGAGAAGGGTTGATCCTCTTCACTGAGTTGGAGCCAACAAGGATCTGTGTAAAAAAAGGCTTTAGAGTGTGAGCTTTCTCTTGTGTGAAATGCGAAATTGCGCATGATGAAATATTGACAATCCGAAGCAGCTAGGTTATCTCCTCACTTCCTTATACGCAGGTCCTTACTGGCAAATTTGACTAGGATCACTTACTGAAATATTATTTGTAGGTTTGAGGATCTTTAAATCGTAGAAAAAAATTCCTTTTATTGGGCATATACAAAAGGGAAAGGATATAACAGTGATCTATTTCTAGGAGGGGTTTTATGGGAAGAGGAAGACGAATTGTTAGATATAGCGACACTATCAAAGAGATTGGTGGTAGAAGAGATGTGGTTCAGTTTTGCAGAATGCTACAAGAAATAAGGACATGGAGAGCCATGGCGGTTTATTTTGAACCTCCCATTAGATGATAGTGAAGAGTCTGCTGTACCAGCGTTAATGTCTTGAACTTTTTGGGCCGACCCATAGCTTCTACATCTACACGTCTTTTTGTGAAAAAAGCTTTCTCCCTTCAGCCAGGATGTTTCTTAATGTTTTGTCAAATCCAGCCGTACATGTTTCTTAAGTGTTTCTTAAAATTCTTGAAATTTTCTGTAGCTACAAGGCAGCAGTGTCAGATGAGACATAGAATTTTTAGCTATAAGCACTGCAGAGACGGATGTTGGTTGTATTTTGTTTCCAGTGCTATAACACATTTTCTCGCAAAAATAGATTTTTCAAGTTTACTTTCGAAACCCAGCCTACCTGTGTTTCTTTAATATTTCTAAATTTTTGCCCGATTTGAGCCTCATGTTTCTTATATACCCGTTTCTCATAAAAAACGTACGTAATATAAACAAACCTGTCTGCCAGGACGTCACAGCAAAGAACATTATGATGAAAATCATAACCAAGATGCACGCTAAAATTATAGTCAAATTTCCCCCATTGCATATTCCTTTGTCTTTCCTAGAATCTTGTGAGTTAATCGAACAGCTGTGCTCAATACTTTGACTTTTGTTACACGAGGAGGGTTCGTTCTTCACTTTCCGCTTGACAACGGCGCTTTCTTGTCCACTCTTTGCTACAGGAGGCTCCATTGTCCCTGGAAGGACACTTGAATGAAAAGAGGTACCCTGTTTGGATAAGATGAAGTTGAACTTGATGCAATTCTTTTATATTGTCTTACGCAGCGAGATGTCTAACGGCCGATTGAAGTAAGAGAACCAGTTGATTGTATGTGCCCACACTGAAGCTCCAGGTAGCCAAATTCGGATATCCCTGATTAAATGCCCGTGCTCTGCTCACATTCCTAGCTGCAAAATATTCGGTTGTCGTGTGTGTTCTTTGCAATACTCAATTTATACCTTCTGCTTATGTTCCAGAGAAGTCCCATGGCAACAAATATCCGTGCTCTTAGGGGATCTACCATGTCCTTCATGACATCATCATAGGTAACTTCATGGGTAATTTGCTATTAAAAGCCAAATATAGGCCCTTTTTGACTATGCTACTACATTTAGCGGCATTATCTGACTATACTAACATTTCTAGTGTATTTTCTTTTGAAAGACTTGCTAGTACTTTTTCCATTTTTGCTATCATGGATCTTAAAGTCAGCAGTCAAAAAAACACAAGAATTCAGAGTGATCGTCCCCGAACCAAACTGATTATACGTTCATTTCGAACGTTTTTCTCGCCCAGTGCTGAACGTGCTTAGCGCCTCCACGATTTCAGTACAGAAACTTTCTTTAAGACTTTCTTAGCCAGAATATTCCAGTTTGTGTTCCCGGCACAAACAGATAGGCACTACACGAGTGTAACACAAATCTATGTAAATCAAACAGAATAGACGGGGGGCTTGCTTGAAAGTTGGAATTTCAGGTGTGTGCCGCTTTCTTAAATACCACTTAAAAGATCGCATATTTTGCTTGTTTCATCGCTCTTGTAAAACACAATATACAACCCCTCTCAGGCCAGTTCTCACTACCTCGAAAATTTCCCAAAGAGCATGCGATTGTAGGTTGGCAGTCAGGGGTTAAACCTACGTCCAAACAAGATGACATCTGTTAGTACCACCACACCATCTCAAGAACTGAAGGCAGTTAAAGGACATCCTGACGGACCATCTCCCCCCACCACTGCTAGAATTAAAAGATGCCTTCAGTATCGAGCAGTTCCTAAACTCCGGGGGTTTAGACATTGCTCGATACTGAAGGCATCTTTTAATGAGTAAGCATATGGTGCTATCGTTAACTACCTTCAAACCAGAATCATGGCTTGGTACAGCAAGCGCTAGGCAGGTGCCAAGGACTTACAATACTTGTAGTATAGCCAATTTTTGACTGTAGGCCAATATTGAGAAGATTTAGAACACGATCACATATTCCAATAGTAAAAATAACTCCATTGGAATTACATTTTTGTATGTCTTCCTTGCAATAAATTAGAATATTTCTGGTACGAAAATAGCATTTTTCAAAAACTCGAGCTTCTTTTGAGCATTTTGTTATTAAAACAGAGGGATTTCTACTAGCATTTGATGCCAGTTTTACTGCCACAGTCGGTAAGGCCTAGTCCAGTGTGTCCAATGCCTACAGTGAACTTAGTGCTATACATTGCATTGTGGGTTGTACTGAATCACTGAACCATTGAAAAGAAGGAGCAGCCAGCCAATTGGAAGTAGCTTTAGATTTTTTGCAATGCAATTGGTTCTTGGAAATAACTATCGATGCAAGATTGTGTACTGGCAAACGGGAAATCCCTTGGATTTTTGATACAGACTGGAAGTAGCTTCCAGTACAGGGCGAACTAAACGCAGATTTGACTCATATATCGTCATCGGTATGCAGTGGACAAGAGAGAGACGGCAAATACATGTTATATGGAAAGTCATTTCCATGCTACGGAATACATTAACAGGTGGATATGCGATGTTTGTGTGTCAAAAAAGGGTCTTCACTATGTTCAAGTGGAGGTACGTTCACTGGCCTAAAATTTTTAACGGAAAATCCCTTTGTTGCCTGCTTATTCTGTCAACAAATCATGACTTTCCGATGTTTTTAGACCAATTAAATCCGGTTAAGTCGTACCCTGGATAAGTCAGACTTTTGCTTAGTCGGACTGATCTTTTGTGGGGTGACTGGCCAAGCGGTTCAGCTAGCGACTGTTAGCTAGCTGAAGTTTAGCTTGGCTCTGTTAGGTCAGCAACTTTCTCATTCCCCTTGGGTTCACTCTAACTTATTCAAACACTCGGTTAACTCGGACATTCGTTAACTCGGACCAATTTCAAATCTCCCTTGAGAGTCCGACATAACGGGATTCTACTGTACAGTGCATGGTTTTCATTGTAACGATATCAACGCTGCAGCAACCGAGTATTTTTCTGTAATATATATAATTGCAATGACAATGACATACATTGCAATGTTCATCGATGTTTAGTCTTCATAATGGATACCTTTAGGCCTAGGGTCAACGCTGGCGGTTAATTTGCAGATAACAGGGATAAATATATGACAGACACGCTTTTTCTATAAGGAACCATTTTATAAGGAACCTACATGTAGAATGCCGAAGTATTTAAAGAATTTATACTAAAGGAAACTTCCGTAAGGAACTTTTCAATTTGAAAATTGTTAGAATACCAAACAATCAAGAATTAGGAAGCTGGTTCCATTCATTTGCAGCTAAAACCCAAATACTTGTGTTAAGTCCTTCATTTGTCATTGATCTTACGTTACATCCAAAATGAAATGCAAAATCAAGGATTACAGTGTTTTACATTTATCTGTAACATTTTTAGGACAGTAATTATGCGCTGAAAATTAAGGAACTTTTAAAGAACTCTTGGTACTACAATTTGATCATTGGAGGTCCAAAAATAAGGAACTTTTGGAACTAGGCTTTCAGCTAGGTTCCTTATAAAAAATTCATGTACTGGTTTTAATCTTTGGCAAACTGATAGAACCGGGACTGTGCAATTACTCTGTCAATTACGGTGACCATTATTATGGAAAGTACGAACATATAAAGAACTATCCAAGGATGAAGCACTATTGCAAAATGATTTGAGATTGATTTAAAACTTTTTAATTAAGCTCTACAACATTTTCCAAAAGTCCTCGAAACACTCAAATCATCAGTGTGTAAACAGCTATAAGTGTACCAGGACATTTAGCAAGGACTATACATCTGTAAGAACGTATATCTTTCATCTTCTGCTTATGCTATTAGAAATAATACCTGTTTCAAAAAACATTCCATTGTTCTCTTGTATATTGTGTAATGGCTACATTGCCTATACCCCAGTAATTAAAATTTAAGAACTGATTAAGAACAATTCGGCCTTAAAAGTTTTGAAAAATTAAGAACAGCCAGCATGAACCTCAATTTTACTGGTTCTAATACAAAAGGAGTGTAGTTTCCTGCACTGGCTTTCGCATTAAACGTCCGCCAATGACCCATTTCAGTCTACAATATTTTAATCAGCTATTATGCTGAAGAGTTTTACGCTGAAGAGTGTCAGCTGAATTAGCTTCCAGTCTATTTTGGATACGCTCGCTTTTTGCATAGATATGAGAAATTCAATCTATTCACATTTATTATAGCTGATAGCTTTAATCCCTGGGTTGATTTGTACTCCTATCATTACCACCATTTCCTTCAAACAAGGATTGTTATGATTTCCTATAACCTATTATGTTTTAAAAGCTTCAGTCACGCCCAAGATCTGCTATTGGACAATTTGGATAATTCCCAATATGTGATCATCTACATACTTTTTAGTAAGAATATCCAATTTTTGCTGAGCCTCCATATTCTTTGAATTTTTTTTATCTTAAGACTAAGAATATTCTTAAATTGTTCTTTACTTTTAGTCATTTTTGAGCATTAATTCTCGTATAGACTATATTACTATTATAAAAAGTGTATTACTGACACCCTCCGAAGAGTTACTAAGCTGCATCAAAGCATAATGACTCAGAGACCTGATAAGTGAAGTTCACACTTTTTGTTTTCTAAAGAAAACTCAAATCAATACAAAATTTAAGCCTTCGTGAAGCTTGAGCCTTGCATTATTTTTGAATTATTCTTAAATTTCTGTGAATTTGAGCCTTGATATTCGTATAGACTGTATTCTTATAAAAATTGTGTGCAGTTCCAAGTAGAGAGGGCAAATATGTGTCCAATGAGTTGGATATCCTTGGTAGAAAATCTAGAAGTGATTGACTGTATAGTCATTGGAAATTTTCTGACACAAGGTCAGTAGGAATTGTACTGTGTCCTCGGAAGATGTATTGTGTTTGACCCGTATATTCCAACAAAATTTTCTTAAAGAAACGAGACTTTCATATATTTTCATAGTAAGAAACGGGAGAGAACGAGAGATTAAAATCTAACAACGGGATTAAGACAGGAGGTATAGAAATGCTTACTAAACCCAATTTTACACCATGAAACACATTAAAACACACGCTTTCTTTTTCTCACTTTGCTTAGTTTTATTAAGTGTGAATTTATTCATTTATAATCTCTGTAACTTGCAAAAAGACTTGAGCGAAACGACCAATCAAACTCTTATAAAACCGACCCACCATAAATTGTTTAAATGATCAACATGTTACTCAATAGCTGCTTTCTTCAACTTCACAAGCAGCTGTTTAGACGACTCCAATTTGTGGCACTCCATAAGACCTTGTCTAGCATTCGCTGACCTTGTCTTAACCATCCTGCTTTCCAGGTAACTGTTATAGGTCAAAGCATATTTTTTCCAGCTTACTCTCAAAAATGATGATAACAGATTAAAAATTTATCTGCGATTATCAACTCTTGTGTGTAGTGTTTTCAACAACAAGCAGTGTTGTCTTTAAAAGCATGCGCAAAAATAAAAAGTTGCGGTTTAATTAAAGTACGTAAAAATTGCCCTATAGTGCCTTTACTAAAAAGCACTAAAAAGCGTCCTAAAAAGCTAGATTCTGATCAAAAACGGGAGAATGGGAGATTTACTCAATAAAACGGGAATCTCCCGGAAATAACATTTCATTGAACTGAGTGTAAATCTACGGATTTTGTCCAAGGACGGTTTTGAATGATACTTTCAGAGTGATTTGCAAAGCAACAGAGCCCGCTTCAGGACCTGGTTTACAACCGCTTGGTATTGCATCATAACGCCATATACGCCTCCAGACATTCCCCTCTCTCCACCAATCGTTAGCCGGCAACTTTGCATGTGCATCTTTGTCAAATGTCATATTACACACGGATATCATTACAACATTTTTCACAAGTACGGAAGGAACTTCGAGTGTACTTTTCTACTTCCATGAGGACATAATGACGAAAGTGTCTATTAATTGCTGAAATTTACGAACAATAGGTACTAAGCTGGTTGTAAATATGCCGATTATATAGCTGCTTCTTGCCTTCTGAGTTCGTTCGCATCTGCATGATAACACTTTTCGGACCTAGTCTTTGATCTCAGAGCTTATCCCAATGTTTTTCTGTTCATTGATTTTGTACCAGTGGCAAATCATTGTACTTTCTAGCAGTTTTTCCTTATCGGGTCTAATATAGATTTCACAATGCCTAGTTTATCCCTACAGGTTTCAAAACTGGATTCCTCCAAGACCTTCAATTTAATCCCCTTGGGCGATGACATGATGGAGTTCGATATTACGTAAAACAGTATTGCTCAAAAGTATCTAGTGGACTTGTGACGACACCAAAAGATACGTTAAAAGAATTGAGATAAACAGACAGAATGCAGAGTATGCTGAAATATTCCAGACTGACAAAGGTGAAAATATCTTCCCAGCCATTTCTTTTCATTTATATAAATAGCTTTATTGAAAGTTTGATATGAGGAAATTATTTAAGCGCGATAGAAATGCGTGGGAAGGCCTAAGAACTTGGCACTCGAAAATTGCTAGTAACACGTTGGAATACCCGTCTCACACCAAACATTGGCTATTTGAAACACCCCGTAAGTAAAGTAGTTCACTGTTACTAAACAATAATACTGTCTGAGAAAGAACTGTGCAGCTTTTTTAAAACACTTCAATTTGAATACGTCTTGTTTATGGTTTACCAAGCAGTAGTCTGGTTGGTGATTTGCACATTTTTTTACACGAAGACAATAGAAGAAGACAATTCGAAAAGCGGGAGGTTCTCTTTTATTATGGATATTTGTATGATTTGAATGGTTAAGAATTTCTTGCTGTTTTGAATTGTCTTATTCTTTGAGGCACCACAGGTACTTTCGTACAAAAGATTCACTTTCACTTTACAAGTACTTAGATAGATTCATGGATTCCTTGTTGTCCTATCGGAAGTGTCCAATAATATCCATTTGTTCTACATGGTATGGAGCTACAACACGAGATGATTTATAAACTCCTATAGGTTGTGAGACGAATAGTAACACAGACAGTGATAGTAAGATTGAAGTGCTGGCCAGCCGTTGACCAGATGACATGGCAATTGTTTGATGGATTAAACTTAGAGCATTGTTCTATATGATAAAAAAGAGATTGTGGTTTTCTAGGCAATTTTTATTAACCAGACGTAATGTGGTAAGAACCCAGCACATGGACACACAATCTGTGGAAGGAGGGGGGACTATTAGGTGTGAAACCCACATTTTCTCAACTGTTTGAAAAATATTTGTGCATTGAAAAAATTCAGAAGGATTTTTATTTTGATCCAAATGTGACCTCTAACTTTTTGTAGCTTTGCGATATAGGCAAGATAGTATGCCAGTAATGCATAGGTTCACTATAGCACGAAAAAGCGGGAACAATATTTTTAGCATACTGAAAGCTTTTTTCGTCTGACACTCATCAGAGTAATGCATATGTATTATATCAGATATCTCAAGCAGTTTTGGCACAAACTATACACTCCGTTGAAGCCTGAAAAGTTGCTCATCATTTAGAAAGGTAACATAAGATGGTCGGAAATTACTATCCATAAACCTCATATAAATGTTCAGGCTACATCCCTGAGCTGGGCATAAGATGGTTGGACATTACTATCCTTAGAATTGGAATTAAAGGCCTACCTTTGTTTGTATGATGATCTTGATAAGAAGAGCTCTGATGGTCACCTTCAGACACATAGCCAGGGGGTGGCTTAGGGATTATGGTGCCCCTTGTGGAGTTTCAAAAATTGACTTGGTGATCCTCCCCTTAGAATAGGGCACTCAAGCATATTTGATACTTCCTACACTTAAGTTCTGAATCAGAATGTCTTGCTAGTTTTCAGTCTTTTGTAGTCTTTCAGTTGTACTACTGGAGTGAATACTATTTTACTGATTGGAATAGTGACTAACCAACTAAAGGTAGAGTTGTGTGTGTTGTGACCCCATACCCCCCAACAAAGCCACCACTGTCCTCCTAAGTATCCACTGATGTGCCTCAAGAGAAGAAGAGAATGTATAGTGGAGAGACTTTGTTGAAAGTGCAAAGTGCAGTGCAAGATCTCATTTCAAACCATTGCGGCAATGTCATGAGAGACAACTCACCATAATTTCTCTTTTAAGCCCTTCTCAGTTAAGCCCCCTCTCCAATTAGCCCCCATTTGTATAAGGGTCATTCCATGTCAAAGGGGGACACCTATGTAACCCACCAACTCAGAATTGGCTAATTTTTGGTGAGGATGTAATTTTTCATGAAACAAATATAACCTGAAAATTTCAGCTCAATATATCAACCTGTTCCAAAATTAGATCCAATTGAAATCTGTGCCATTTTGGGCCAATTTTCGCCCGCTCGTTTATGCGCAGTTTTTGGACATTTTGTTGTGTTAATATTTGATGAAGTAAACAGAATTGTACCATGCAAGTTTCATATATGGGCAAATCAATGCTCAGGAACTCAAAAATGACATCAGAAATATGCTAAAACAACTAGAAGAGCACTTAAATGGGTGGTATCCAAGGACCACTAGTTTCCTTAGCAACAGAAGTGCCTCAAAACTTGGCACATTTTAATGATGTAGCGAAAATGTGATATCCTCCAATTTTGTCATAAAGGTTTCTGAAGGTCTAAAGCTATTCTGTACAAAAACTCACAATAGGTATATCTCCATATCTGGAGATATCTTGATTCAAAAATTCACATTTTGAGGAAGAGTTTGACATAATTTTTGTTGGCTCATCAAGAGTTTTAGCAGTCAAAGCACCTGTGTTTTTAAGTTTGGAAACAAGCATATTCTATGTGGATGTCAAAATGCTTTAAAATAGTGAAGTAAGTTGTTATATATAAATAAATAAATAAATAAATAAGTATATATAGTATATATATATATATATATATATATATATATATATATATATATATATACACTTCTGCTTAGTTGAAACTTGAAACTCACTTCAAGAGCTTTTAGAATTTCCTTTCCGAATATCCGCTTGGAGTGCTCTATATTGTGCATTCACCTTTTCTAAGGTAGTGATATGTGCCTACAAAGTTACATATCATATATTGAATATATCATATTGAACATACATATCATAACATGTCATATATTGAACAAGCTCAAAGTTTCATTGTGCCAATTGATGTATGTACAGCAACAAAGCAATGTGACATTGATAAGTTACGTCCATTGTGTCCAATGAAGACTTTCCTCGATTCTTGACATATCACTGGTGTTGAGATGGTATTGTCTTCCACTTCTGGTTGATGGCACTGGCATATCAACTACTACCAAAACATTAATATCAGGCACCCAGCATACGTCTTCTCTGGATGGCCACTCAAATGAATGCGTAGGGAAATGTGGGTGCATGAATTTTATTTGCACATCTTCATTGTCTTTGTCAATCTGAGAAACAACTCCTAACCAATGATGACTGTCATACATTGAAACAACAAAGCTTCCTGGTGTCAAGTTATGTGCCAAAATCTTGTCAGCTGGTGAAGTAGTAAAACTAGAAATCAAATCAAATTGCTTGTCTTCTGAAGCTCTCTTGGCACCAATTCTATTCTGTGTTAAAGAAAATCCCCATGTGATGGTATCAGGGGAACAGTTAAGAGAGTGACTGCAAAGGCAAGTCTACAACGATCCATAGAAGATCAAATTCTAAACGCAAAGCTGATGCTTGCATATTGTGATCAGGAAATATTGGGAATCGAATTTTTCTATTTAGAGAAATCAAGGGTAGACCAAACAAGAAAAAATCTTGAGGAACGTATGGGGCTGGCAAAAACAATTCCTGGAACAAGAAGCTTCCACCAGTTCATACCTTTAACATAGAATAGAATTGGTGCTAAGAGAGTTTCAGAAGACAAGCAATTTGATTTGATTTCTAGTTTTACTACTTCACCAGCTGACAAAATTTTGGCACATAACTTGACACCAGGAAGCTTTGTTGTTTCAATGTATGACAGTCATCATTGGTTAGGAGTTGTATCTCAGATTGACAAAGACAATGAAGATGTGCAAATAAAATTCATGCACCCACATTTCCCTACGCATTCATTTGAGTGGCCATCCAGAGAAGACGTATGCTGGGTGCCTGATATTAATGTTTTGGTAGTAGTTGATATGCCAGTGCCATCAACCAGAAGTGGAAGACAATACCATCTCAACACCAGTGATATGTCAAGAATCGAGGAAAGTCTTCATTGGACACAATGGACGTAACTTATCAATGTCACATTGCTTTGTTGCTGTACATACATCAATTGGCACAATGAAACTTTGAGCTTGTTCAATATATGACATGTTATGATATGTATGTTCAATATGATATATTCAATATATGATATGTAACTTTGTAGGCACATATCACTACCTTAGAAAAGGTGAATGCACAATATAGAGCACTCCAAGCGGATATTCGGAAAGGAAATTCTAAAAGCTCTTGAAGTGAGTTTCAAGTTTCAACTAAGCAGAAGTGTATATATATATATATATATATATATATATATATATATATATATATATATATATATATATATATATATATATATATATATATATATATATATATATATATATATATATATATATATATATATATATATATATATATATATATATACTATATATACTTATTTATTTATTTATTTATTTATATATAACAACTTACTTCACTATTTTAAAGCATTTTGACATCCACATAGAATATGCTTGTTTCCAAACTTAAAAACACAGGTGCTTTGACTGCTAAAACTCTTGATGAGCCAACAAAAATTATGTCAAACTCTTCCTCAAAATGTGAATTTTTGAATCAAGATATCTCCAGATATGGAGATATACCTATTGTGAGTTTTTGTACAGAATAGCTTTAGACCTTCAGAAACCTTTATGACAAAATTGGAGGATATCACATTTTCGCTACATCATTAAAATGTGCCAAGTTTTGAGGCACTTCTGTTGCTAAGGAAACTAGTGGTCCTTGGATACCACCCATTTAAGTGCTCTTCTAGTTGTTTTAGCATATTTCTGATGTCATTTTTGAGTTCCTGAGCATTGATTTGCCCATATATGAAACTTGCATGGTACAATTCTGTTTACTTCATCAAATATTAACACAACAAAATGTCCAAAAACTGCGCATAAACGAGCGGGCGAAAATTGGCCCAAAATGGCACAGACGTCAATTGGATCTAATTTTGGAACAGGTTGATATATTGAGCTGAAATTTTCAGGTTATATTTGTTTCATGAAAAATTACATCCTCACCAAAAATTAGCCAATTCTGAGCTGGTGGGTTACATTTTCAAAAATTCTGTCCCCTTTTAATGTGGAATGACCCATAAGAAAAGATGTATTATGTCAAAAATGTAAATGTAACCAGTATACACTTTATGATATTGATGAAGTTCATTAGTGCTCAACAAAAACCACTCAAGCTCAAGTGTTTATGTGTGGCAAACATATGATAATAGCTGATGAAGATGATGATGTTATTGATGAAGATTTCTGAAATACACATATTTTATCACCATAGAAAATTTGTTCATATTTCAAAAGTAGTTTAGGCCCCCCTCTCAGTTAATACCCCTCTCCAATAAGCCCCTCTAAAGTGCACAAAAACAATAGGCCCCCAGGGGCTTATTAGAAAGTTTACAGGAGATATTGTCCAGTATTTTCACACTTTTATGTTGGATCATTTGAAAGCCTTTTATTCTGCCTTTATATTAGGCTGCATATTGGAATTTCACCTCATTTGAACTAAATTCTAGTTTCCCTAGATATTCCATTCAGGCCATCTGGTCATCCACACAGGTCATTTTGGAACCTTTTTAGATGATACATATTTTTCCAAATCGCCTTTGTATTCCCATCTATTGACACTAAAGTAGGATTGGGTACCTTTTGTAGTCTTTATAAAAGCCCATGTAATTTGATTTTTTACCGAATTGTATAGATTGCAAGTGACAGTTGTAAAGCACCACTGTATTAGTTACTCATAATGTCTTATTACCCTCATTTTCTGTGTTATCATCCATTCGTTATTCCAGTTATTCAAATTGTCAATATTTACCCCTTTCATATCAATCTGGACTAGATTCAATGCTGTATTAGCCAAAGTTCAGTGATGTGCTTGAAATGCTATTGGTATTTTGGGGTATTTGATGATCCTATTGAGAATTTCTCTATTGCAAAAGAAGACTCTCTGAAGAGTATAAAATACCAGTCTACCAAAATTGAAAGAAACCTAGCAGAATGTATATCTGATTGTGAATCTAAATGTGCCAATCAATGAGATATATTGTGGCAGTTTGGTCAAGCCGCAGATATGCTGAGTGAGTGAGAATACGAGTTCCCCTTCTGTAGCTGGAGGAAGCTTTCAGGAAATCTTAGTATACACAGTCATTATTTGCATTCTGGTTTTGAAGTATTGTCATGTTGTTGCTAGTATTTGAAAGAATGTTTGCTTTTTGCAGAAAGTGCTTGGCAGTCTTAGCAAACATCAGGGATGGACACGAATGATATCTACTCAACTCAATGTGAGTATGTATATATAGATACATGGATGCAGATATATATATATATATATATATATATATATATATATATATATATATATATATATATATATATATATATATATATATATATATATATATATATATATATATATATATATATATATATATATATATATATATATATATATATATATATATATATATATATATATATATATATATATATATATATATATATATATATATATATATATATATATATATATATATATATATATATTTGATACATATTTGATGGGTTGATTAATTGATTGATTGATTGATTGGTTGATTAACTGATTGAGTAATTGATTGATTGATTAGCGTGTTAAAATCACATTTAAGTTTTGATTGCTTATTTATTATTCATCTCTTATTCATCATCACAGGTTATTTCCATATTTTCATATATTGATCAATTCCCTCTTTTCAATGGCCATGTGCTTGATTGAATTGATTGATCATGCTTCATTGAAGCTCAATGTTATTGTAGTAGGACACTACAACGGAGCATGCGTATTTTTGATAAAAGAATAACTTGCTAGGTGTTTCTAGCCGATTATTTTTGCAGTTTTCGTGCACAGTTCTTATAGTAAGTATGGAATGAGAAGGAATTGTTTTAAAATGAAATATTCAATTCGATTGTGAAGGAGAATTATTCTCTGAAGAAACTCCTCACTGTAGAATTTTTTATATTACATGAAAAAGTGGGACCATTTTAGAGCATGCTTTTGCTGCTCACCTCTCGTTTATCATCCGATGTTTCTTACTCTGATGAGGTCACTGTAAAAGCGTTTTAAGTAGATGTGATGTTTACTTCATCTGCTTACGACGTAACTCTCTATCAATTTGATTAAAAGAAGAAAATGAGAGTTTCGAAAACACCTCTAGAGTTCAATTTTATGAATAAACTTCCTCGTATTTTGCTATGTTCCTATTCTCCTTGTAAATGAAGAGCGAGTGTGCGTTTACTGGTCAAAACAAGTAGCCAGTCAGGCGCACTATTCCAGTGTCACATGATTTTGGTCCGCTCCTGACTAAATCGTCCGTTCATTTTTTGACCATTGTCCAATTTCTTACTCTTATAGAAAAATGCTTCCAGTATTCGAAAGATTGTTTTCACTTTTCGTACAGTACTGATGTTTCTTTTCGCTCTCCTCTCCCCTTCTATAGTGTATTCCCCCTCTCCTTAATTCTCTCTTTTATCCTGTTCTGTTTTCCCACCTTGTTTTTAATCTACCTTCCTTCCAATCCTCATTTACACTCATTCATGTATATTGGTGAGTGGAACGAAGACATGGCACATCTTGATTAGCAGTTTTGTCTTATCCTTACTTTTCCAGTCTGGGGATCTTGTCATTAAGAAAACAACATCGCCAAAGCAGAAACCAAATGACAGTGACTTGGTTTTTGGTAAAACAATGTCTGATCACATGTTAGTAATTAACTGGTCAATGACTGAAGGTTGGGACAGACCTGAGATTGTCCCATACGGCCCGTTGTCCATACCTCCCAGTGCTTCCGTCTTGCATTATGGACTAGAGGTAATTTGCTCTATTTGTTTATTTTTTTATTTGTCTATCAATTGGCTATTACCTTACTGGAAAGAGGGTAGTCTCAGTTTGCTTAGATAAGCTGCAATACATTTGATTGTACAATGCTACGTAAGCCCCAATAGTAGACCTTGATATCCTGGGCGCGTCGTCCTTTGGAGGTGCTTAAGGTATCGCCGTATCATCATCGTAGTTGGTTGCGGCAGTTTGTTGTTGTTGCTGCGAGGCCGACACATCCTATGCAAGGCCTGTCGCTTACCTTGCATACGAAGCCAGTCAGAACAGCAAGTTGACGCGCCTTTGTTCTGATTATATTATGTATTAAAGGGGACTTTTCTCAACTGGCAGGTAGGTTTAATTCTTTCACGATTGAAACGATTTTTCTCAATTTATGAAGCTGGGATTGGTGCGTAGCTATCATATTGAGAATATTGAGCGTCAAAATTTCTATATGTGGACACAGCTTTATCAGTACCAACATGTTATTGGCTGGAAGATGGTAGCTACTAATCATAATTGAAATCTAGTGTGTTGAATCGATTTGAGCCCACAGGAATATACGAAGGTCACTTTGGTGTCTGCAATTTTTCTTTCACATGGTAGACTTGAGAAGTTTTATTACTGTTTACATAAAGTGTTTGGATTTCATTCTGCTTGAGAGTTGCTTCATTTTGAATATGGTTTGCTCAGCTTTGCAGTTTCTGGCCATAGTGTAATTATTTCCTGTATTAATCTTGTTATTTCTCGTCGCAATCTCGTTATTCTTATCTTTGCTTCTGTCATACGTATTTCTGAAGTTTCGTCTTCACCTAAAATATTTTTGTGGTCTTTTATAAAGCCGTGAAGATCGAAATGGTGTTTCTTTTAATATTATGTTATGTTGTGTTTTGCTGTATTGCATCGTGTGATATCGTGTTGTACTGAGTTAGGTTGTATTATTCCTTGTATTTATAGTATTGCATTTGTTGTGATTTATTTGTTATAAAGTGTTGTGTTGATTTGTATTGTGCAGTGTTGTGTTGTGTCTTGTTTCTGTCGTACTGTATTGTGCTGGTTTGTATTATGTTTTTATAGTGTTGCGTTTGTATTTTGCTGGCTTCTGTTATATTATTTGTGCTGTTCGTGTCGTGTTTGGTTTATTGTGTAGCAATGAGTCGCAAACTAAGGCATTATGAGAATAGGAGACATGATCAAAGGTTCCAGTTGCTTAGAATATTTACTGCAATACATCGCACTGTAATTAAAGTCACTGTTTCTGTATCTTCTTGCAGTAAGCATGGTAGCAAGATGTTACAATGATTGATGTCTAGAGCAAGCGTTAAACTCATATCAGTTGATCTGTTCTCATTTCATAGGTGTTCGAGGGGATGAAGGCCTACAAAGGAGACGAGGGTGAGATACGATTGTTTCGTCCAATGGAAAATATGTCCCGACTGTTGAAATCAAGCCTGAGGCTCAGTCTACCTGTAAGTGAACAAATTTATCATATTTCAGCCATTCCACAGAAAATGACGCATCCGTGTCACACGAGGCACACTAGATGAGTATGAAAAGTTGCATCATTAGTGTTAGTGTTAGTGTTAGTGCACAAAAAGGCTTACAGGAATTCCACTAATGCATCAGAAATTTGACACAGGATGCAGAATTTAGTAGTATGTCATACTTATCTAGTATGACTGATGTGACATGGATGTGTCATTTCTGTGGAAAGGTTGATTGCAGGATTTCTGTATCGCGTGAACAGGGGAAAGTTCCTGTTGACAAAACAAAATTATGGAATTACAGGTCTACAAAGACTCCTTTGCCCCATGCACGTTTTTTATAAGACAAGAGTTTACAAGAAAATTGGACTGAAAAGGCAAAAATCTTAAGAAAATGTTAAGAAAATTTCAAAGCTCAAGTTCCAAAGTTAATCTTTGTTACGTGCCAGAATTGGATATTAGCTCATTCTCTGTAGGCTCTTTAACAAAGATCGAAACTTTTCGTTGATATTGCAGGATAACAAGGATCAAAATTTTTATAACCTCTTTTAGCCAGTTTGCTCCAGTAAAAGTTCAGAAAATTTTAAGACAATCTTGGCCTCAATTTCGGGAGACGTTAAGAAAACTGAAGGAAACATCCCTGCCAAGATGGTCTGAAGAAAGATTAGTGCTGAAATTGTTAGAAAGCTAAGAATTTCAATACTGTGACAGAAATCTTATTCATAAAAACTGTTCCCGTTCCCAGATAGCTAACAGTTCTTCAAATCCACTCGGCATACTACAAGGGGTAAATCCTGCGCTGCTACCTCTGATGACAATGGAATTGACTGTTAATGTTTGCTGCTTTCTGTGATTTCCATACAAGTTATTTATGCATTACGAGTTACAATCCACTTCTTTATTCTCAAAGTTTTTGTTGCTTCTTTTTGCCTTACCATTTAGCCCCCTTTTAGGGATTTGATAAAGCCGAGCTATTGAAATGCATATCCAAGTTGGTTGCATTCGACCAGGATTGGATTCCAAGCTCTCGCGAGTGCTCTCTGTACATCCGGCCAACTTTGATCAGCACAGAGGTATGTCGGTATAAGCAATTCTTCGTAGTATCAGGTGAAATCCTTGCTTTGACAAAGTAGCAGGGCTTATTAAAACCGCTTTGTGCCTGCGAGCACTTATTTTTCATTTTTTTCAATTTTAAATATTTATACAGGTAACAGATTTCAGTTAAGTACACTGCTTTGCAAATCGACCTGTGTTAAAACTAGAGTAGCCTAAGTTAGAGATAATTAATTACATAGTATCCTAGAACATAATAAAATTAAACATGAAATTAAAATATACCTCTCATAAGGATTTTTTAAACATCGTCAGGGACGGAGCCAATTTAGTTTCCCTATTCAGCGCATTCCATAATTTTGCACCACGATATGAAAATGCTTTTTGGCCTACAGTGCTAGTTCTTAGTAGAGGTATCTTCAAGTTTGTTTCGTTATAGCGAAGAATACGTTCACTGCCCTCAGAACATTTACTGAAAAGCTCCCTTAAATATCGAGGAGCAAGTAAATTCAATGCCTTATAGGTCAGCGTTGCCGTTTCCTTCCTGATTAGATCTCTAATTGATGGCCAGCCAAGGTTTTGGAGCGACTTATCTGAGTACAAAATGTGCACCTGCAAGCTAGAACAGGATATTATGTATGGATAACTTGCAAACCTGTCTTTTATTGAGTTGCCAGCTGTACTTCGCGCTGTTACACTAACATGAGTAAGTGGCAACAATCAATAGGTACATTTGGGTTAATAGTGCCTGTATAAATTCTGAGTGTATCACTTTGTGTCTACGGTGCACTCGCGCGTTCTCGTGCGCTTTCGTGCGCTTTCGTGCGCTTTTGTGCGCTTTCGTGTATTAATGGGCTATGCATAGTAGGCATACAGAATTTTGCCTTGACGACTTTCTCGGTTGAAACTCTGCAGAATACAAAAGATTTGCTCCAGAAGCAACCTTTGTAGCCGGAGCAGCCTCCTGGGTGCCGGTTTCCGTGCCTCTCACAATCCTGAGTTGCGTACCGTATACTTCGATTAGCCTCCTGCTTTTATTGAAGCCAGTAAGCTTTGTTTATAGTGGACCTTTCCTGAATTTCCTTGTTCCAGACGGATAAGTTCTAAAACGTTTCTTTAATCTATTTGCTCTTTGAAGGGTTGTATGTTTCGGTATAGTTTTCGCACAGGGAGCAGGTACAGTCTGCAGTTACAAACTGTGCCCTTGCTCTTGCCCCTGGAATAGGAATTGACTTAGAAAGCTGCTAGTAGTACCAGAGTGGACCCAGTGTATCCTAGAAATCATCTTGTAGTGCCCCCCGAAATCTTGCTTGGTATAACTGGAATCGTTATTGGTACCTCTGAGCGTATATGATGTGTAGCCTATATCTTAGTGATTACTTTACTCAATAGACTAAACGGATTATGACATTGTATCGTTACAAAATAAGTGTAGTACTTTCAAGCGTAGCGAAGCGCTGTCTACCGTATTCTACTGTTTTTGAGTCGAGGAGGGAATGAGCCAAGTACAATATACTGACAAAAATGCTAGTCTTGCTGACAATTGTGGAAAGTATTGAAAGGATACTGAGCTGGATGCCCCCACTCGGTCTGCCAGAATGAGGCAAATTTTTTTTAGGGCTGTTTTGGATGGTGGCAGAAAGATTTATCGCCATTACTGACCCTTTATCGTTTGGTGAAAAGTAAGGGCCAATTTCGTAAAGTTCCACTCGACTTTTTAGCGTGCAACAGGGTGAGTTATTATGACTTATTTCTTATTTCTAATTTCATTTGAATTTTGGCATTTAATGCATTTATCGCGATGTCTCACGTAGTTGAGGATGGTAGTTGCTGCGGCGCGAGCTTCGAGGTCAGTAGGCCTACATTTGAATGTGAAGGCTGCTTGCATTATTGGTGCTTTCTTTGAAACATGTATATAAATTATGATACATCTTTGACTTTGCCAAGTGAAATTGAATCCTTTTTCCAGAGAATAGTTAAATCTTGCTCTGCGTATTGATGTACAGATCATTTGTCTATAGTAGACATGACAATTCACTGTATGACACCAGATGACACCCCTACCTGTAAGCAGCTAGTACAGAATGTTCTTGTTGTAACCTATTAAAGAACTTTCTGAGTGATAGAAAGCCAGGGCCATAACTGGCATTAACCTTGTAAGACATGTCAGGAGCAAGACGCAGCAACTGCGGCAACTGCCACTGGACCCATACACTTACT
This sequence comes from Mastigias papua, assembly GCA_964019165.1. NCBI lineage: Eukaryota > Metazoa > Cnidaria > Scyphozoa > Rhizostomeae > Mastigiidae > Mastigias > Mastigias papua. Next base: position 4,709,686 of record OZ025280.1, on the reverse strand, counting down.
GTAAACACCGGAATAATTTCAAACTTGATGAAAACATCAGAGGTAGTTTATGATAATTCACCAATTTGCACGTTAAACATCAGTGTGGAACTTCACGAAATCGGCCCTTGCTTTTCACTAAATTATAAAGGCTGAGTACTGGCGATAATTGTTTTGCCACCATTCAAAATGGCCGTCAAACAAAAATTTGCCTCACTCGGAGCAATGTACAAACCCCCTGAGTTTGGCATGTATTGCCTTCGTCGCTTCTATATCATTGGGTCCATGTAGGTAGTCCCGAATATGCCCGGCGTGGGCTTAGAAAAATGCCATGGCGTACGAAGCTACAATCTTGCTTCTCGGCGTATCGGCGGCAGAAAGCCCCCCGGATGACTGAGTTTTTAAATTCATTGGCATATCATTGTGTGCATTTGTTTGCATCCTGGATACACATTTCATAATACTTCTATGCTTCAAATTGTTTTGATAATTAGCTAATTGTACAATAGTTAATTTGCAATTAAAGTGTGTTGGTTGTTTTCTTATCGTTCCTTATCCTCTTACGATGAAAATTCAAGGTGTCTTTCTGCGACTCGTCTATAGGATTCGCAGAATGACACCCAAATTTTCGGCGTTTTGCCGGGTACACCTCTTGAAGTTGACCCCGTTATGGCCTTATAGCAGAGTACTGAGAAAAATGTCCGGCATAGGATAATAACTGGAAGAAACTATTTCTGAGCTACCATCTTTATCACATACACGACCCCACACTTGCATATAGGAAATAATCACTAGGAGACCATTAATTCTGAATGTCCTCCAAGCTGCTATTCAAGTCACCAACAAGCACGTTCATTTCAATTTGGTATTTTATCTCAAAGCCAGACATCCCCTTGAGTGTAGTTACACATTCTGACATGATTTGCCTTTCCATCCACAGCACAAACAAAATTCTCCCACTACTGGAGTATTCAATGGCTTCCAAAATGCCCTTAACAACATGACATTTTATTGCGTCCTTGTCTAGCCCATATATATTCATTGTTATCATTGGGGTTGCCCTCATTTGTAAAGTATGTCCCCATGCACAAAAATGAAACAACAGCCTTTGAACCGCTATTTCTGCCTACACATTCTGTTAACAGTATACGGGTGTTCACTCTTTCTTCTAACACTGCCCAGTTCGCTTTGCAATTCAAGCGAAATATGTCACAGTGAATCTCCAGTGTTTCATGATCAAACAAAGATCTTACGCCTTCATTCCTTTCGTACAGCTCTTTAAATTTAGACCATGTCACAAATCCAACTTTCCATTGATTAGCATCAATTTCTTCCTTGCATACCTTCACATCACAAAAAGATTTAACTAAGCCTATCTTCCTTATAATATCACATCCATCTGGAACTCTTACATTAGCAATCTCTATGCGATAGATAAGCTTGACATCCAGACACCTTTCTCTAACAAACCGTAGAGCATACCTGCAGAGCGTCTTGTATATGCCGCGTCCTCTGTAATCCTTATCGACTCTTGAACTTCGAATGTTCAGACTCTCCCCGCCGTCTGTTAATTCAACAGCCATAAAAGCAATAACCTTTGCTTCGTGTATCTCCCCAACAAACAGAAACCATTCATCACTATTTAAACAAGCAGGAAAATTGTGCATAAGAGTATCGGTCCTGCCATAAACACCCTTGGATAGTTCTTTAATTCCTCCATGGTCTTGATAGGTTGCCTTTCTCATATGGACCTCCATGTGTCCCTTTAGTCAGGGTCACTGATCAGTAGAGTTCACGAGCTGCAAATAGAGAGTTCAAGCAGCACATACCTTAACCTTAACGTTAACGTTATTTCGTCATCATCTATTGCCTTGTCATCTCATTGATATCAACACCTATAGAATCATGTGAGCAGCCAAGTTTCAAGGGGGAGGACCTTAACGTTAACGTTTCTACCCATTGTTCATGACCGTTGAGCCAAACGTTAGCTTTGAAAAGCAAACGGTTTTCATTAAGATAAGAATAAAGCTGTTATAAATCAATTTCTCAAAGAGTCTGGAAACAACTGACAGGACAGAAATAGGCCTGTAATTAGATCTATCATCAGTTGGACCATCTTTATAAATAGGGCCACCATAGCTACCTTCCAGCTATCAGGAAATTGTGTTGCTGACATTGACAATTGTAATAATTGACTCAAAATGCTAGCTAGAGTAGGCATACCTCTCTGCAGAAAGAAGCTAGATTTATTATCTCCGCCAGAACCTTTAGAGGTCTTACATGTAGACATGATCTTCATGAGCTACTCTGGTGTTAACGGCGTAAAGCGAAAGTTAGTCCTAATATGCAGCAAATTTTCATTAATAAGCGTGTTTAATTTGTTTAGAATGTTGTTACTAAGCTGCTGTTCTATACTACAAAGCTACTTGTTCACAGAGTCTGCTATGCCATTGGGCTTAGTGACAAGTACATCATCTTCTAATATTGAAGAGCTGCTAGTAGTCTTATATCGTTTATTAGCTTATTTATTGTTGGTCAAGTTTCCTTCAGATTCCTTGCACAGGATCGAATTTTCATTGAGAAATACTGCTTTCTAAGCTTTGTGTTAAAGGCATTGGCTTTATTCCGTATTCTTTTGCATGCCTCCACCAGCATCGTAGACTTAGCCTTTATTGCTGCTGCTTTTAGTTTGTCTCTTGTTATCAATATATACTAAATATCAGAAGTGAACCAAGGTGTGTGCTTCTCGATAAAAAGTGATAGTAGCACCGTCTATTTTAGTACCACTTCATTTATGTTCTGACTGCTATAGAGTACATGTTTCCAATTTACATTAGCTAAGTCTCTAAGAAATGGCTCCTCATTACATGTTTTCATCTGTCGTGTCTTTATATATTTGTTATCATAGAAGATATTTCCACGAAATCTCCTTATGGCATACAGTACGCAATGATCACTAGGCCCCCAAATTAATCACACCAGACTCTAGGAATAACGCTAGATACAAAGCTTAGCTTCAAAAGTCATGTGTAGTCACTTTGCAGAAAAGCAAGCCAGAAGCTGCACGCATTATCTAGAATTTCGATTTTCATGGATTCAAAAAAGATAAAATTGATGATGAATACCTTGGTATTGTCACATTTCAGCTATTGCCCTCTGATATGGATGTTTCATTATATGAAGATTGAATACACAATAAATGAAATACAGGAGAGGGCTCTTAGAACCGCATACAGAGATAACACTTCTCAATTTAAAGAGCTGTTAAAAAAGATAATTCGGTATCTATTCATCAGAAGAACCTACAGATACTGATGACTGAGATTCACAAAACCAGAAATCGGTTGAATCCTCCGTTTATGATAGAAATGTTTGACGATAAGGCAATACCATATTAGCTAAGAAGCACGAGTAAACTAAATCTATCAAAAGTGAGAACTACAAACTATGATACAGATACAGTACGGTTCATGGGCCAAAGAGTGTTGGCAAAATTGCCAATAGAATCGAAAACTTCCAGCTCTTTGACAGTTTTTAGAAAACATCTGAAGTCAGAGCATTTCGGACATTGCAACTGTAGGATCTGCAAGACTTTTATTTATGGATAAGGGTATTTATAATTTTCATATTTTTTTCTTTTTCCTTTCTCTTTTTTATCTTGTAAATAGTTGGCCTAAATTCGCTATAGTAGCTACTATAAACAGCCAATTTTAAATTAAAGAGTTAATAATAATATGATATTGCGTTTATTATTTACAGCAATATGATCAATAAATGTAGAAAGCCTCGACCCTAATCCTCATAAAACTGAATTTATGATCGAGGATCGAGAACTTTCACTTGCAATCTGACGTCCTAACCTCCCAGTAACCCTGTGCTAGATACTCACGGCAAAAGAGGCAATAAAATAAGTGAGTGATATCAGACTGAACGAGTTACAGAAATTTGAAGCATCAATGAGGTGCTTTAAATGTTGGTAACTCACCTAGGTTGATAGGTGTATTATTCCAGTCCTTAAAGGCCTGATAAGTGTATAGTGAAACTCTTTGTAGTGTTCTATCTGAAGAGCAGCCAATTGGTTAAAAAGCCTTTTTTTCATAGATCTTTTTGCGCAGTCCACATCTCTTCTTATTCTCCTTTTTCCTAGCAGCTCTTAAAGGTTATTGGTTATTCTTTGCGATGATTGCTGTTGTTCGATGCCCAGTATACTGCAGTATAGTGCATCTGCGACAAGCGATATATTTATATCTATATATCTTCGTCTTCTTCTTCTAGTGTCATGGCATCAAATACCGTAGACATTTGATGGCGGTGCTCTCTCTTTCCATTTTTTTCTATCTCTTGCAACATTGCTTAGCTGTCTACAACCTTCAACTCTCAATCTCTCCTTCATCCAATCTAGCATCTTTAATCTCTGTCTTCCTCTTGCTCTTTTCCCTCCCATTTCAGCCTCCAAGATATCCCTCTCTATGCCTCCTCCTCTCTACTCATTCCCAATATACCTCCACTGTCTCCTGATAGTTATCAAAAGCTCTCTTCCTGCTCCTAACTTATCCAAAACTACTTCATTTGCCAGTTTCTCAGTCCCATGATATCCTCATCATCTTTCTCCAGAACCACATTTCTGCCGCCTCAAGCCTTTTTCCCATATTTTTGCTTAATGTCCATGATTCACATCCATACAATAGCACTGACCAGATGTAACACTTCAATAAATGCGTCCTAACTCGAAATCCTAAGTTCCTTGCACATAATACATTTCTCATATCCATAAACGTTTGCTTTGCTTGACCAATTCTGCATTTAATATCCATATCAGATCTCCCATACGATGTTATCCTACTGCCCAAGTATTTGAAATTATTCATTTGCTCTATCTGCATGCTGTTAACTGTCACACTACATACCGGGGCCTGTGCCTTTTTACTGGCAACCATCACATACGTTCTTTCACAATTTAACTTTAACTTAAGTCTCTCGCTTTCCTTTGTTATAACATTCAACAACCTCTTTAGTTTTTCTTCACTGTCTGCAATCAATGCAGTGTCATCCGCGTATCGAAAGTTATTACAGTTCATTCCTTCCCGGTCGACTCCATCACACATCCTTATTTTTCTAAGGGCTTCCTCACTATACAGATTAAACAAATCTGGTGAGAGAATGCATCCCTGTCGAACTCCCTTCTGTATATCTACCCATTCACCTAGCTCTCCCATAATCCTGATTGCAGCTTTCTGGTCATAATACAGGTTTCTTATCAGTCTAAGATCTTTCCCATCAATACCCAACCTCTCTATCAATTCCAGTAGCTTATCATGCTTCACACAATCGAATGCTTTAACATAGTCTATGAAACATATATACAATTCCTTTTGCTTTTCAATGCATTTGTCTATGATTGCCCTCAGACAAAGAATGGCATTCCTCGTTCCCTTCCCAGGCTTTTATCCAAACTGTTCATCCGATAACTTTTCTCTGATGGTACTCTTATTCCTATTTAGCATTACTTGTAGGATTCTCTTTGTTACATGACTCATAAGGCTAATGGTTCTGTGACCTTTGCAATCTATTGTTTCTGGCTTCTTCGGCAAGGCAATGAAAATCGATTCAATCATTTCATCAGGTATGTTTTCAGAATCATACACATAATTCGCAATATCAGTGATCTTTTCAAGTCCAAAACTTCCTTAAGCCTCTATCATTTCAAACGCTATTTCATCCTTTCCTACTGCTTTTTTCCTCTTCATCTGCTTCATTGCATCTCTTATTTCGTCTCTTCGTATTGGATTCCCAGTCGTCTGTTTCTGAATTGCTGGTCTATCTTTTCTTTCGGTATCTGAATACAAACCATTGATGTACTCTGTCCACCTTCTCTTAATTTGGCCCTGTTCCATCAACACAGTTCCATCTTCATCTTTTACCCAACTAGATATATACCATTTCTTCTTATTAAGAACCGCTTTCACTCTGACATACATTATTTGAACGTTTTTGTTTTCTAATTCTTCAATCTCCTCACATTGTTCATTTAGATACTCCTCCTTAGCTGCCCTACACATATTTCGAATCTTCATGTTTATCCTTCTGTACTCATCCATGTCTCGTTTTACTCTGCGTCTCACTTCCATCTGTTCCAGAATCTCTGATGTCATCCATTTCTTCTTAGCTGTCATTCCACATTTAGGGATACACTCTTGAGTGCTATTTACTAATTCCTTTTGTAAAGTTTTCCACTTATCACTATCTTCTTCACATTGTTTGTATTGCTCTTCTACTTTCTGATAAAAGTTGGCCTTGACATCTGTATCTTCTATAAGTACTTTCCATTTCATCTTAGGTTTCATTTTACCATGCCTAAACGTTTTCGGATGTATACGTATTTTACCCATCACCAGAATATGGTCACTGTCACAATCTGCTCCTGGATATGTCCTTTCTCTTGTCATAGCATTTCGAAAACGTTCATTTATCAGAATATAATCTATTTGATTTCTACATGTGTCTCCAGGGCTCTTCCAAGTATACAAGTTTTTCATGTGTTGTTGGAACCATGTGTTCGTGATTACACATCTGTTTGTTGTGCACCAGTCTAACAACCTGGTACCTCTGTTATTCCTCTGACCTAAGCCAAAGGGGCCAACTGCTCTACCATCTCTCATTGCGTTGAAATCACCCATAACTATTCTAATATCTTGCGATCTGCACTGTTTTATTGCTTTATCCAGTTGATCATAAAACCTGTCTATTTCATCATCAGTGTTATCAGCTGTAGGTGCATAGCACTGCATCAAAGAGATGTCAAATGGCTTCCCTTTCAATCTCACCGCCATAAATCTTTCAGAAATACACGAGAAACCACGTAAACATTCTGCAGTTTCCTCATCCAAAACTATTCCAACACCATGCTTGTGTTTCGTTCCGCCTGAATATATAAATGTAGTTCCTTTAGATGTTAGTTTTCCAGATTGTGTCCATCTTACTTCACAAACGCCTAATATACTAATATTCATTCTTCTCATTTCCACCAATATGTTATCCATCTTTCCACTTTGATACATTGTCCTAACATTCCATGCTGCAATGGTTTTATTAATTTTACTATTTCTGCATACAGTCGCAGTATAACGGTCGGGTATCACCTGTAGCACATGATGGTCCCTACAGACCCAGACCCCACCTTTAGGATCCTTCACGTTGTTGTCTTTCCTACTGTTCACAAACACTACCATGATTGTACAAGGCAGAATACGACAGTGGCTTGCCATTGCCTTATGTCAAGTGAGTTTACAGAGATCACCACCTCTCTTCCCAGAGAGTCCTCTGCCTGTAAACAGCCATTGCCCTCTGAGAAGAAAAAACATAGGAGGAACAGAAGACGAACTTACGAGTTGTGGAATTTTTGAGAAGAAAGCGAAGTTGATTTTAAAGAGTATAACAATTTTGTTGAAAATATAACACTTCTTCAAGCGATATATTTATATCTATATTTACGTACATACATATATATATATATATTCTTTACAGTTGGGTTTACAGGTAGTTCTAATTGAATTATGAACTACTTAAGACCAACTATTTACTACAAAAGGAATACGTTGCATTCCATGATAATTTGCAAAAAATATCCTATTTTCAAAGCATGATTATGAAGAAGATATAAAAGTAATAACCGTTACTTACAAATGTTGCAGAGGCATTTCTCTCCATACCATGTGTTTATAGGGTTCTTGAAGGAACAAACAAAGGTGGCAATTTTTGTATCCTTTGGCAGGGAATTCTTTAAGACGCTGCCTCGAAAAGATAAGATGTTCGATGAAGTCCCTAAAATATTCCTATATTCCTTTTGATTCGTCCTAGATTTTCCATCTTCTGAGATTTTCTGAATACTACTTTTAAGCTACTCCTCTCTAATGAGGGGCTACTAGGATTTTGGTGTAGTCCTTGGCATTTGTATTATCTGTGTTATCTCTATTACTTTTTGCTAAGTGGCCATTAGGTAGTTATGCCTATCATACTCTCAATGGCATCGTTTTTTGTTTGTAGAAGTTAGGTATTGTATGTTGTATTGTATTTTGTATTGCTTACAGGCGTAAAAAAAGTTCCTAAAATCGATGACTTGCAATTTAGACAAATCAAATCTGCTAGAGATGTGCAATTGTGTGCCCTATCATATTCTAAATTTGGTACTTTCTTGCATGGCGTAAAGTGTGACCCAAAGTGGCGGTTGGCCAAATTTTTCCTTAGCGTTGTAAGGGATGGGCTGGCGTTGAATTAGCGCGGGTATAAAAAGGGCCAGTAGGGTATTCACAGATCTTGATGTACAGAACTCATCGCGTATTATTTCTCTTATGCCCAACATCTCCTCTGTTCATAGTTTCGTTTGGGCTTGTGACGTTAGCCGTCGTGATGTGAGTATAGATACGTTTAGGTGTGGGGGCGAAGCCTTGAGACAAGTTGTTAAGACCATACCACTTCAATCTTAAGGAAGCGCCGTTTTCAATATCATTGAAGCCCACAAAGGCCCGTGATATTTGTTAGTTGTACCGACAAAGTCCCGGGACTCGACCTCTCTCTCGATGGGGCTTGTTGAAATCCCTTAGGACTTCATCCCCGCATATATCCTGGATGCGGTCCAAGGAGCAAAGACAGAGACATTGCTAGCGGGGGTGTGCGGGCTACAAACTCCATAGTATTTCGAAACAGTGAGAAAATTCGGACAGATATGTTGAGCAGCTGAGTATTTTCGTTTCATTTGCGGCTTTGGAAGTGCTTCCGAAATATGATAGTAATTCTTTTATATCGATATCCCTTCAGCAGTACTTGCATACAGAAACCTACATTCATACAGTTAACTACAATCAGAATAACAAAGAAATAAAGCCATTGATTTTACAGGGCATCTTTCTTTGAGAGGGCATAGATTAGATGTCATTACTCACCAAATATCTTGTTAGATGGCTTTTAATTGAATAGACTTGGCAATGACAGTTCTCTTATATAAATTGGTATATCATTCCAGGCCCTAATACCAGCATATTAAAATCCTTTCTTTGAAAATCCAAGGCTTTACTATTGGAATATGTAGATCTTTATGATTTCTAGTATTATCATTAGATAAAGACAATCTAAGTTGGAACATATTCCATAGGCTTTTAGTGCATAGCTGGTTGTGAGAATCTTATAAACCAAAACAGAACGATCAAGGCGAATAAGGTTCTCAGTATTCACAATGAAGAAAGAGAAAGCCATGTTATTTGGACTATCTTTATTTTGTTACAGCTCGATCATTATTGATTGTCCTAATATCATGTACCAACCCTTCTAGACAAATACTTGTCGACATATCCATAGACATCTACTTTTAGACAACTTTTCGTCTCTTCAGCGTAAGAATGCCACACTTTCTAAGACGAAATTCCATTCCAATATCTATAGTACAAATATTGACTGTGTTTACAAGTGAATCTATTTGTTCTTCATTCTTGCCAAACAACTTTAGATCATCCATGAAGAAAAGATGGCTTCCTTCTTGCCCCATTCATAATATGCAGTTAATTTCCTAAGAAATAAAGAGATTGGAATCACACTTAATACAAAGAACAAAGGTGACAAACTATCGCCGCTATATATATATATATATATATATATATATATATATATATATATATATATATATATATATATATATATATATATATATATATATATATATATATATATATATATATATATATATATATATATATATATATATATATATATATATAGTACTGATGAAGGCATGTGCCGAAACGTTTGAAATGGAGTAATTTTATTACTTGAATTCTCTTTCTCTCTCTCTCTCTCTCTCTCTCTCTCTCTCTCTCTCTATATATATATATATATATATATATATATATATATATATATATATATATATATATATATATATATATATATATATAAATATATATATAAAGTCTATAGCCTTTCCACTTAAAATTTTTAAAAATTTATCCAGACTTTCATAATAAGAACAACTGTTTAACGCTTCGCGTATAGCTTCATCAGAAAATTCTTACCTTTACGTTACAGAGCGCACATATATACATAACCAAAATTGAATAAATACAAAGGAAACACGTAAATAGAAACAATACCTTAGAAAAATGATTAACGAACTTCACACCATCTAACTGGAGGCGTAAAAATTGCACGTAGAAGAAGAGAACAATAGAAGAATAGAAGTAAAAAGAGTAATAGGAGCTCTAATCCTGAGGATAGAGAGCAAGTGCAAAGCACACAATAGATGTAGTAAAGAAAGGAAATGATAGGGTTTGAATGGAGAGATGCTGCCTGTAAATCCATACAGATATAGGAAATCAGTAAAAATGAAACATAAAGAAAAAAGTTGAGTAGCACCTAGCAAAATAGCTATACTAAGGCACAATGCCGAAGACACAGAATAAACATAAACCGTGAAAGCCAGAAGAGGTGTAGGTAGAGTAGAGTGTAAGACAAGAGAACAAGAAAACTATACTAGCACAGAAATACCCAACTGAACATCCTATATATATATATATATTGGCTGTACCCCCCTTGCGAATTCAAGCTGGCTACGGGCCTGTATTCAATCGTTTCGTCGTCTTTTCTCCAATGGCGTTCTACCTTTTGGAATGTTATAGAAAGGTACGTTTTTCTTTTCTTTTTCTTTACGGTTTGTACAACCCACAGCACAACAACTTTTTGGAATGGTGCTCTGAACCAGACTGACTGAAACCTAGCGTTCACTTTCTGTAAGCTTCGCTACAGAACAGTTTGTTTTGCCTACCCAGATGCGCGCGCATGACTTTAACTTCTGTTCGATGTCAACATTGGCAAGTGGTCGAGCACATGTCGTGTTGTTTATTCGGGAAAAGAGAGCTTGCAACTGCCTGCTATTAGACCACAATCATGAGAGTGTATTTTAGAGAAGCAAAAGACAGTGATCATGGAGGAATAGTAGAATTGTCCAGGGGAATTTATGGAGACGCGGATACCCTTGTGTATAGCTTTCTTGATTGGTTGAAGAGTGATAGATGGTTTCAGTTTGTCGCTGAAGACGACCAACAGAAGATCGTTGCTTTTATTGCTGCCAATATGACAGATGGCATGGACAGCATGAACTTACGATGTGCAAGAGTTCATAAGGATTACAGAGGACACGGTTTATACAAGGCGCTGGTAAATTATGCAGTGAGGTATGTAAGAGAGAAAGTACGGGACGTTAAATTCGCTTATCGTGTACAAGTAGTAGAAGTCAGTGTGCCAGATGGGTACAATATTGTTAAGAGGATAGGATTGATAGTGATGTCCTTTGGTGATGATGCCAAAGCATACATTGCCAAGAACAGTTTGGTTCAAGCGAATATTGTGTTCATGACATGGCCTGAGTTCAAAGTGATGTACAACAGATCTGGTGAGGTGAAAGAATTGTTTGGTAATTCAACTTTGGAAATTGGATGTGACGTTTTCAATTTGAATTGCAAAGCAAATTGGTCGTTGTTGGAAGAGCGTGTCGACACCCGTATACTTGTTACAGAATATGAAGATGTGGATGGTAAGAAAGAGATTATGGTCTCTTTTCTGAGACTAGAGAAGTTTCTAACAAACGAAGGTGTTCCAATGACAGCAATGAATGTTTACGGGTTGGACAAGAGAGCGTTGAAATGTCATATTGCAAAAGGCATCTTGGAAGCTGGTAAGTATGTTGGAGGTTCGAGATTTTTTATGGAGTTGTATTCAAGAAGCGAAGTAATGGTCGATTGTCGTAACATTTTGATGGAGATTTGTGGTAGGAATGTCGATTATGAAGGGGTGTCGTACTTGCTTCAATGCAACTTGAGAAGTGGTGTGAAGGACAGGGGCCATTTGTGTGGAGTTCCTATTGACTCTATTGCAATTTTTGATAGATAAGATTTTTGTCATATAACTGTATTCATGTATGTTTGAATATCGTATAATGTCTATAGGAATTTAGTTGTGTTTATCTTTATCATACGTTGATCAAAGCGGTTTTTGATAAGTCCAAGCCACACTAGAATGCAATCTCTGAGGGTTTCCCGGCTGCCTTTTCAGCTTTGTTAGTCTATACGCCCAGAGCTTCTATGCAGGTTATCATATATAATAATCTATTAGCATAAAAATGGTAGAATTGTTGTGCCCATAGACAAACAAACAAATATGAAAACCTGCACTGTTATTGATGAATAGGTTCTTTGTACCTAGACTCTGGGTGTATTGTTTCAGAGAACAATATCTTGTTGGTTGGATAAGTGTTTATGTTAAGTGGCAAGAGGGTATTTCTTCCTCTTTTGCAATCTATTGTTAAACAATGACGACGACGGGAATGAATAGAATTGTACACTATACAACACTAGTTTAGAATCTGGGAGTTTATTAGAAACTCTAATAGGGAGTGGGGTATTGTCGCAAACTTTAAGACCATAGTTTTAAGATCTTTCTAGTACAGTAATTAGCCGTATATAAGGAGCTGAAGTTTAAATTTAAGCTAGATACTTAGGTCCTTATGTAAATTGTAAAAAGGTAAAGGTGAGTCCCATGTACAATCCCTTACGTTGGGGGAGTGCCCGTTAGAGGGACACTTATCCTGAGCCGCCGGCATAGTGATGTAGGGTGGCCAGTTCCTTTCCTCGCCGCCTTTAGCTTCCCCAGTGTTTCCACGAGGTACCCATTTGCTGCTGGGTGGACAGTGAGCGAGCATCCCAACTATGATCCGAGGGTCCAGCTCGAACCATCGATGTTTCGCATAGCAGTCAAGCGCTCTAACCACTTGGCCACTCAAAGCAAATTTAGGCTACAAAAGTTCTTAAAATAGGTTCTTAAATTGTTTCATCAAGTTCATTTGAATATACTGAGTATATTTTAATCATTATAATCTCATTATGCATACAACACAGTACTTAAGGTTGAAATGGAGCTTATGCGATAATCCAGCTGTTTACAGCTACAATAGTGGACAAAAGTCCTTGGGACACTTAGAAGAAATAGATAAAAAACCATTTTCCTCTACATATTGTCATAGTTGCTACAAACATGCACCCCCCTTCCCCTTAGAACAATGTTGATTCGTTTGTGGTACATTTGAAGTTGGCGTGCACGCGAAATTTTCCCATTATCGCAGGTACTTCTCCAGAAAACCAACATTGTTTCAGGGGGAGAGGGGAATGAAAGTTTGTTGCAGACTGCAAAAAGTGCAAAGTGTCCCAGGACTTTTGTCGGGTATTGTACCCTCCTGATAGGAGCCTCACTTAACATTTTAACCTAAGTAGGTTCTTGAAGCTCGGGTTCTTCTCCATGAGCTGTTTCTGTAAGTAACTTAAGCCTCCCTTGTATATTTAAAACACACTCCAATAGACGGTCTTTCTCCGGATAATGAAAGTGCCTACGTTGCTGTGCATATCTCTTTGAAATAGCAACTTGAGGAGAATTCTTGGAAATGGTTGAATTTTTTTATCATACTTGTGTGCAGAGGGTTTTACAGCGGATCTGTTGTGCAGACTCTCAGAAAATAGCTTGAACCAGTGTTGGTCGCTCAGTATTTTGTAGTCTGCTAAAACGTTTATTGAAAGTACGTGAACTCAGAATTTTGCAGAATGAAATGGTTAGTTGCAAGAAGGTTTTACTTGAATTATGTATCCAGTAGAGTGAAGTTGGAATTTCCAATTTTTTTCTGCCACCAGTAGGTGTAAGTGAGTTGCTGGCCGGTGGACTTTTGAGTGGGGAGGGGGGAGCTGCAGCAGAAGATATTTGCCGACAGGTTTAATCGAAGATTGTTTAAACTATTGTCACACTGGGCAATTGTTTTCGACCACTTAGGAATGTTTAATTTAGGAAGATTTCTGCACGTTGCAATGATGTCTAAAACTTGCAACGAGTTCTACAAGTTGCAACGAGTTTTGCACCTTGCGACAACTGGTGCCATAAAAACCCTAATGTGCGCTTGTGGCAAACGTACAGTCACGTTGCAAGTTACAAAAGTCGATGTTACGCAGCCCACTGTCTATTTGCAATGGCGGCAATCGTTGCAAAATGTAGAACAGAGTTTTACTTCAGGCAACCGTTTTGAGAGCAAAAACTGCGTCGTTACACAGAACAGAAATAACATTCCACTTGGTAGTTGGTTTGCAACTTGTATAGAAAAGGAATTGGGACACTAATTTGCAGTAGAAATACCTCCTGTATCACTAGCTTTAGTGTTCAAAGCTAAATGTCTGCATTTTGCAGGAGACAAAAACAATACCAATTTAAATGTAAGTAGGCAGGTTTAAGTGATATCTTCCCAGAATTACCTACAATCCATGATCGTTATGCCAACTTTTACACACATGACAGGAAGAATAGACAGCTTCTTCAAAAAAATATGGAGCTATGAAATACCACACCGCTTACTTCAGTACACCCCTGCTCTTGGTGTGAGTGCTGATCTAGAACCAATTTATCTGCATTGAAAATCAGTCAGAACAATGAGCGTCTGAATTTACTTTTGTGAATCGATCCCTATCGCTTTTTTGCTGTCGTGCTGTTACATGGGCCAGCTAAAGTTGGATTTGTTGGATTTGCTTCACTGGATCAGACATTTCTAGTGTTTAATGACATATTCTGGTGTTTATTAGCTTCAGATATTGTGTGGTATAATTTTGCTACCTGTATGCGAAGATATACATACATGTATATATATGTGTATATATGTATATATATATGTGTATATATGTATATATATATGTGTATATATGTATATATATATGTATATATATATATATATATATATATATATATATATATATATATATATATATATATATATATATATATATATATATATATATATATATATATATATATATATATATATATATATATATATGTATATATATATGTGTATATATGTATATATATATATATATATATATATATATATATATATATATATATATATATATATATATATATATATATATATATATATATATATATATATATATATATATATATGATAAGTCAAAGCCGCACTAACTAAGTGTATAGGTAAAGCATAGAGAAATTCACGAATATACTGTCTTGTGTAGTAAGCATTTCGATTTATTGTCTTCATCAGCACTAAAATTACAATGATGCGAGGCTACTGAAATGTCCTACTTAGCAATGGAACAACAATAGGTGTTAATAGGCAGAATCCCCTTGGGTAACACCTGTTGTTACCCCCATTGTTATATAGGAAATTTAGGTAGGCCTTGTATCATTGTAGTGTTAGTACTGATGAAGATAATATATCGAAACGTTTACTACACAAGAAGGTATATTTCTGAATTTCTCTATGTTTTACTTATACACTTATATACTGGTCAATTATGCGTGAGGTGTGAAAGAGAGAAAGTATGAGATACTAAATTTGTTTATCGTATGCAAGTTGTTGATGTAAGAGTGCCAGATGGTTATAGAATCGTTAAGAAGATAGGAGTGGTAGTTGTCTCTTTTTATGAGATTGCTAATGCATACATCGAAAAGAGTTGTTTGAATCAGTTGAATATTGTGACTATGACATGACCTGAATTCAAATTGTTATACGGGAACACCAGTGCGGTAAAAGAATTGTTTGGTAATTCAACTTTGGAAATTGATATTTGAAGAAAACAATAATCGGCAATAATCTTGTAGGATTTAATTTTTATCAATAGTAACTATATATATATATATATATATATATATATATATATATATATATATATATATATATATATATATATATATATATATATATATATATATATATATATATATATATATATATATATATATATATTAATTCGGCTAAGGCTGACATAGGTAAATACTAAGTCATGAGTGGGCTACCACAATTGGAAAATTTATTTTGGCCCCAGTGCGGATTCGAACTCACTATGTTTAGATCAGAAGACTCCTGTGCTAATCAATTGCGCCATCCAGGCACAAAAGAATAGCGGTGGAATCTTAAGGTCATTCTACCATGAGTCCCTCAACGCATCTAGGGCCTTCTCTATGTTTCGGCTATAATGCCTTCTTCAGCGCCAAGCGTACTATATCATATTAATTCGGCTATATATATTATATATATATAGCTTGTTCTCATCATGCCGTGCCTTAGCAACATTAGATCTTCATTTGCAGCATAGTTTATAGTGTAGATAGAGTTAGAGGAGAAGGAAATAATAGTGGCTATCATCCCCATACATATTTACTTTTGAGGACTTGAGTGGTTGAGGTAGGTCACTATATATATATATATATATATATATATATATATATATATATATATATATATATATATATATATATATATATACAGATCTCTCGAACATTTTGCGGCTATGCTTCATAAGTAAAGATAAATACAATTGACATTCAAAAGGAATCCTAACCGATTGAGACTTGAAAGTTCGTTCCAAGTTGCGATTCTTCGAGTTATGGGACAGTCTGGTTATTGAATGGAATTCTGCTGCATCATTCCGTCAAGTAAGTAATGTGGTGACATACAAAATTAGAAAATCGCAAACAAACCATTATCGGAACTTGTTGCAAGAAAGTTCTTATAGACCAAGAGACTGTTGGAAAAATATAGAGAAGATATTCCCTGCACAACCCAAGTTGACTAGCTTTCCATCAATGATGAAAATTCCTGGATAAAAGATCTTCGGCAAACAAATCATTGCAAGGCGCTTTTCCTCATTTTCGTCAGAAATCGGCTCAAAGATCCAGCAGCTAACAGCTATAAATGACGTTATCTGGAAAGTGCATAGATAGATCCTTTGAGAGTAATCGCATTTCCCTGGCTAAATATTTCCACTTTAGATCTGTTACACCTCCATGTATCGGAAATGTATAAGTTCTGTTTAAACCTCGAAACCATCTGGGCCTGATGATATACCAGCTTCTATGCTGAAGGATGCTTTTAGAGAAGTTGCCATTCTAGAGAAGTATGCCGATGATACAGTGCTTCTCTTCTCCAATCAGAAATCATATGAAATAGAGAAGACACTTGTGTGGCAAAATGAATTGCTGCTCACATGGTTTAAAATATCCCTGTACCTAATTTCAAACCTGGAATACTGAGGTTGTTCTCTACGGCGTTGCCACAAAGCTAAAAGCTAAAGCGACTTTTGTTCTCGGTTCTTTCTTCAAACAATGAAAATAAGCACGATTGTCTTAAATAGCTCTAGACCACCATTTAATACTGACAGATCAATCTTCATAGATCTTGAACAAAGTATCTCACTGTATCAAACTGCTGAAAAGAGTTTGATGAAATCTCGGTTCAGAAACAGCAGCCACAATATATTACACAATGGTTCAACCTGCAGCGCCATACTGTGCTCCATTTTATCACTGTATCACGTCCTACCATTAAAAGATCCCACGAGCAGAAAGTAAAGCTTACAACATTATTGGTGATGATTTGAAGATCTTGTTGGTAGCTTTACTTTTTACTCGTGCTATCTTTTGATGTTATGTCGCGATACCGTGATAAATTGGTGCGCAGTATAGCAAAACTCAAAGAACGCTTTGCTTCGCAGAATTTTTTAGGTAACTGAATGGCACAGGAAAGAGCAATCTAATTCAGTTCCAGTAATCCAGTCACAATCTATCATCACCAGGCAAGGGAACCCGGCTAATTATCCGTAGAACAAATATTGCAGCTGGTAGATGATCTGTTTCTGTTCAAGGTACCATACTATGCATTGAGCCCCCAGAAACGCTCAGAAATGAAACATCCCTCAACAAATTTGATACCTGCTATAGTATTACAATTTTAACAGATACCAACTTTTAGCTCTTGTATTACACACACACACACACGCGCGCGCGCGCACACACACACACATATTGTCTAAACTTGCAAAGGTGGTTGTTTAGTTTGCAATGTGCAGCTAAACAGGCACCTTCGCTATCTTATTTTAAGCAATTACTGTCTTGATATAACATAGGTTTGCTTTGTTGTACTCTAAGTCTGCTATTTATTTTGAGAACTAACTTCAACTAGCGTTTTTAATAGTTTTTACTTAGTACTTTGCAGGTCCCTTTGACAACCAAATGGCTGAATGTGTCCCTCTGTTGGGAAATGCGCAGCGGCATTGATATTGCTGCAGTATGATTTTACGTATACGTAATCAGGTATTGGTGATCTGTTTAGATTCCGTTTTAATTTAGACTCCGTTTCCACTGATACGGATAAATACGAAAACGGAGGAGGGAGGGAGGAAATGGAGGGCCCCTTGTAAACCAGCATTCGCTGAAGGGCCACCCTCCTTAAACGTATGAAAATGAAATGAAATGAAATGATAAACATTTATCCAATTCGGCCTTGCATTCCCACTGAAACGATGAAAAATGGATATTTTTGAAAATGGTGCCTAGAGCGTAAATTTTTGAAAACGGATAAATTTGAAAACGCATCGTTTTTGTGGAAACACTCTGACCTGGATATTTTTAAAAACGCTGCAACAGTATTGCCTTTATCTGTCTTACTTCATTTAAGAAGATATCCCTTGCTTCACTTTGCACAAATGAGTCAGTGGAAACAAGCGATAACGATCAAAAAGTCTCTCAAGCGTTCCCATTAATCTGCTCCCAGAAAAAGTTTCAGCATATTAGTTTCAGTCGTTCCACAGCACCTCCATACCGAGTTTGAAGAACTGTTGTCTTTATAAACAGTCAGACAGTTAGGCATGTATTTTTGAGTCTTTAGCTCTCAATCTGCCCTAACGATGACAATTAGTTTCGTAGTGCTTTTTTCACCGTACGTCTACAGATTACATGAGATGTAATCGATGGCCAAGCAATGCAAAAGGCATGCAAAACTCTGACTGTTTATAAAGACAACAGTTCTTCAAACCGATGGCAATACAGTCAGAGTTTACGAACTGAATGCTTCCAGAAGGAATATAAAACCTTTAAAACCTATCGTCACGTTTCACGAAGTCAAATAACTAAAATTACAAAGTTATTTGACAATGACTGTGGTCAAGCTTTCCTAGACATGAACGACTGTACAGAGTTCAGTGTGGAACTCATTAGCACATATAAAGTCCTGTTGTTTTTATGAGAAAATGCTGCTACTGCATGAATTTGCTATAGTATTTGAACTGAGATGTCTAGAAATTACTCAAGACTTAATAAATTGCCGGCGAATGTTAGCAGCGGTTCAGTTTTTCAAGGCCAATTACTTGCGGTTTAGACATTGGCTTTCTTTGCAACACATTGTTTTGCCCACCAGACCGAATTGGCCAATCATAATCGAGAGTACGTAATGGCCATGGTAGCACTGCAAGTACCTTATTCAATAAGTAAGAGTTTTCATTCAGTTTTAGTTAGCATGTACGTTTACTTGAGTGACATTGTAATGAGTGATGTTGAAATGAAACGAGTGTCGAGTTTTGTCTGAGGTTACCTTGGTCTTCCTATTAGCTACTTGAATAGAAATGAGATGAAACTCAATTCGATGAAACTGGACAAAGTCTCTATTGTGTTCAGTTTATGTCCGAAGAATGAGCGTCACAGAATAGGAATACAGAGTTTCAAAGCAATTGTAAAACCATAAATCTCAGATCAACCAGCCAGTGACGAGCTGTTTGTGGGCTTGTCCGTCCTTACTGCCTATTGCTTCACGCTGTTGATTTGCTGAAATTTCTTCTTCGTGGAATCCAGATATGAATGTGAATTTTCGAGAAACAAGTAACCTGGACTTAGAAAGAATTAGAGAACTGTCCAAGGGCATTTATTCTGGTGCTGATACCCTTGTTTCTGACTTCATCGACTGGTTAAAGAGCGATAATTGGTTTCTGTTTGTTAGAGAGATACACGAAGGAAAGATTGTTGCCTTCATTGCTGTTGAATTAACAGACGGCAGAGAGAGTCTGAACATTCGAAGTTCAAGAGTGGATGAGGATTACAGAGGACGCGGCATATACAAGGCTCTGTTCCGTTATGCTGTAGTATATGTTAGAGATATGTGCCCAAAAGTCAAGTATATCTATCGCATACGGTTAGCGGATGTAAGAGTGCCGGATGGATATGAAATTGTAAAGAAGAGGGGCCTTGTTGTAATGTTTTGTGATGGTATGGTATGCAAGGAAGAAGTCAATGGTAATAAATGGAAACTTAAATATATGAAATGGCCTAAATTTAAAGAGCTGTACGAAAGGAATGAAGGCGTAAGTTCTTTATTTCACCATGAAATGCTAGAGATTCACTGTGACATATTTCGCTTGAATTGCAAAGCGAACTGGGCAGTGTTAGAAGAAAGAATGAACACTCGCATACTGTTAACAGAATGTGTAGGCAGAAATAGCGGTTCAACGGCTGTTGTTTCGTTGTTGAGGTTGGGGAAATATTTTACTAATGAAGGCATCCCAGTGACGGTAGTGAACATTTATGGCTTAAACAAGGAAGCAGTGAAATGTCATATTGTTAAAGCTGTTTCGGAAGCCATGGAATATATTGGTGATAGGAGAGGTTTGTTTATTTTCTGGATGGAAAGGGACATCATGTCAGAATGCGTATCTACACTAAAAGGACTTTATGTTTGTGATGTGGTATATCACGAAAGCATGAATTTGCTTGTTGGTGACTTGAATGGGAGTGTGGAGGACATAATGAGCGAGTAATCTTAGAGGTCGTTACGTTGTTACAGCCAGTTTGTTAGCTGAGGATACTTATTTTAACTGCAGTGTGTTTTGAAGCATTTAGATTTCCCATGTTATTGTATCGGCTTCATGGTTTAGTTATGGATTTCGACTGTTTGTTTTGGCTAGATTGCCTATAATTGATTTGAGAGATCGATGGAAGCCTAGCACCTTATTGGCTCTTTTTACGCTGGGTCTTATTGGCGTTAATGTTCCTGAAGCGGCTTTAAAAGGGCTGGCGTAAGAAGGGCCGACTTTTGCAGTGCTCAATCAAAAACCATGTTATGTTTCTAGTCCATTTTGAGGACTTTATGGCAAAGTGTAAAAGCATTTTGGCAAGGGATAGATAGTTGGGGCCTATGCTTGCTAATTATCTCTGCAACAAGTGCTAGCGAGTGAGGATCATGTACTGTTGCGGAGCCAGTTCAGAATTAAGGAAAGTACAGTTGTGTGTAGGGAATAAATATGTGTCTTACCATGAATCTTAGTAGGTACAGTTGCCGTCCTTAATTCATATGTTCCGAAACATAGTCGTGTTGGTAAAAGTTCTCTAATCTGTAACAAACTGTTTGAAAAAGTTGAAGGATAGAAACTTGAAGGGGCTGAAGAAAAACATAAGAGGAAAAGAAAACGAACTTAAGATTAGTGGAATTTGGGGAGAGAGCTATGTTGATTTTAAAGAGTACCGTATTTTCTCGTATAGAAGCCTCCCTCAAATAGAAGCCGCCCTCGAATAAAAACCACAGATTTTGACGAAAAAATATTAAAAGCCGCCCTGAAATAGAAGCCGCGTTTAGAAACAATAATGGAGTAGCCGCCCTGAAATAGAAGCCGCATTTATTTATCAACGCTCTCAGGCAGGAAACGGAGTACCTACGGGTAAAAGAATTATAACGAAAAGTAGTAGCACAGATATGTTAGTTCAATGTACACTTTTAGAATATCAATAAGCTGTTTCATGCAGCGAATATGTTGATTATGCTGTTTTCTAGAACTTGTTCAGTCAAGTCTGCTTCGTTTTCAGTCATAATCACGTCATCGTTGGTGTACTCTGAGTCTTGGAGTGATGCTTGCGCAACAAGCTCAATGCCATCATTTGTTTCATTTAAAAGGACGCGACCCTCTTTGGTTGGCTGACCGGCTGATAGGCAATGGATTTTGTGTGGATCGCTGAATGTGATGCCACAAGTGTCATGATTTGGTGATAATGTCTTTGTCGATCTTTTTCCACAACCCAACCACCCATTTTACTTGAAATTCAAGGTACGATACTATGCGTCATAATATTCTCTATATAAAACCTTGAAAGGTGCATTGATTGAAACGTCCAGTGTCTGTAGAAATTTTGTGCAGCCCCCTGCAATAACTTCCATCGTTGTTTTAATTATACGCAAATGTTCCTTTACATCTTGAGATAGGATCTCTTTTACTAGGAACTCCACACTTCGTTAACCCAGAGAAAAGTCAATTCATCATTCATCCATCCATTCCTTGAATATTTAGCGACGGCTCCACCGATCGCAGCAACTTTCGATTTTAGTTTGACACCGGACAGAACAACAAATGGCTTGATCTCCGTGCCATCTGCCTTACCAGTCAAACACACAGTGATGCGCTGTTTTTCATGACCAGTTGTTTTGATGGGAACGATTTTTGCACCTTGCTTACCGACTGTTGTTTCACTGGGCATTTACGCCCCTATGGGGTTTCACCCATATTGGCTATATGGGCTAATGAGAAATTAAATTTGTTTCTCTGCTTCTCACAAAACTTTACAGAGCTAGCTATTTTTGACAGAGTATCTTTTGGCATTGTCTTGCCTGTTGTGGCGTATCTTCTTATGAATAAATTCCCTTGTTTTATAAACCTGAACAACCAATCTCGACTTGCTTTAAAGGCCTCAATGTTATGGCTTTTCAGCAATATCTAAAGCCTAAGCAGTTATCAGCTTGCAAGGAACATGCAAATGTCTATCTCGATCATCGATTATTCTTTGGAGCAACTCCTCTTCAAGATCTGCCAGTACGGGTTTTATTCCTCCTCCAAAATTTCGTTTTCGTTTCGATAGTTTTCCCAGCTTTTGCTGCAAATCACTCGTACCTATCACTTTCCGTGACCTCCGTCCCATACTTTCAACAACTGAAATTTTCTTGTTGCTTCACAATTGGTATTTTCTCAGCATACTTTACCGCAGCTTCTTTGAACTGACAAGCATAACACTTTCTCTTGCCAGTTTCTGCCATTGCGACAACACCAAAAAGTTTCGAAAACTAACAAATTTCAATTTCAAACACTTTACGCAGTTTTTAGCAAATTCGAATGCAATTTTGTGGGTTCACATGTGTGAGTGTCACTTATAATGCGACTGAGCAACTCTTCAGGGAGTGTCAGTTCTTTTTATTATAAGAATATAGTCTATATGAGACTTAATGCTCACAATCGCTTACAAATTTAAGAATATTGTAGGAACATTCTTTGGCTCGAAGTCCATGAATTTTAAGAACATTAAGGCTCAGCAAAAATTTTGGTATTCTTACAAAAGTGTGGATGTGGCTTGTTCTCACTGATCAGTATTTTTGGTTTTTGTTTTTTTGTGAATCACGTCTCAGTCAAATAGCACATGGGTTGTGTTTTCGGTGGGAAGCCCACCATTGTGATAAATATTATTGCCAGACCAACGACAGAAATAGTGTTATCTCTTTTGGTATTAAGAGTATATGAATTATTTCCATTGATTAGTTTTCTTGCTTTCATCGTACCAGCTCCTGAGATTACTCTTATCTGTTTGGCTCTCAGTGAACAGATTATA
The DNA here is from genome assembly GCA_964019165.1 of Mastigias papua. Lineage (NCBI taxonomy): Eukaryota > Metazoa > Cnidaria > Scyphozoa > Rhizostomeae > Mastigiidae > Mastigias > Mastigias papua. The sequence goes on along the minus strand of OZ025280.1, from coordinate 4,686,202 downwards.
TTTAATATAGATTATGTGACTTTCCTAGAGTTGGCGGCGATGGAGTAAGTATGCGATCATTTCAATAAATGCTTTCCTTTGGTGCTTATTTCGAAAATAGGCTTATATATCGCTAGCAATAGACACATATGCCTCGTTTCCATTTAACAGCACAGGGTCGCTAGTCCTTTGCAACGAGGTTGAGATGCGTTGCAGAAAATCTTGATGTGATGTTTTTATTTTGCGGCGAATGATCAGAGGCGTCGTGAGCCTCCAGATTTTGAAGGGGCCATGGAGGAAGATTTTTCGACGAATCTTTTTTAATTATTTTTTCTGTATAGAGCTAGTATGTTGGAAATGTTCTGACATGTTGGACAAATCAGACATAAATGTCAACTGGAAGGCTACTCGTCAAACGTACATATTTAGCCTGGAGAAAGCACTTGTCTCTTTGTTGACTTTTCGCACAGATTTTAGCATGCTTACCAAATTGAGCATAGCCGCCAAGTGGTTGACAACCCTGTCAAGTCTATTTTCTCCCAACCTAATTGACCAATCATCATGCAAAATGGGCCTAGTCTTAGCATGTGTGGTCAGAATCCTGCATGGTGATTGGCCAATTAAATAGACCTGACAGGGTCCTCAAACATTTGGCGGCTATGTTATCAAATTGTAGCTTATTGTCAACTCCTAGGAATTTTACTTCCCTTGTTGCCCGTATTTTAATACGGTTTATATTGAGGCGTAGATCTCGTTCGGCCTTCATCTCAAGGAACATCAATTGAAATTTTCTGGGGAGTTCACTACCACGGCATGTCATTTGAACCATTATAGCATTTTACATAGATCATCCTCCAAATTCACAGATATTTCGTGTGCGTCATTCCCACAAGGGATGGTAGTGTTGTCATCTGCAAGATTACACATTTCGGTACCCAGTTCAAAGCGAAACAAGTCATTGATGAAAATTTTAAATAACATGGGTCCGAGTACTAACCCTTGTGGAACCCCTACTTGTATTTTTTGCGGGTAGCTTCTAACGGAGCCAATCAGCACCCTCTGACAGCGATTGTTCAAGTAGTCATACATCAGGCATTCGTTCCGAATTGGTGTCCGCTTTATGGAATTGTCCATTCTGTAGAGAGAAGGGCGTTTTAGTGGGCAAACGTTCCATTCCTTTACTTACTGACAGTTTTACAGCGGTGACTGCTTTGTGGTGTGCCCGACTTAAAGAGATTCCACTGTACATCTAGTAATACGAGTTGCTAGGGACTACGAAATTACATGATATAGAGGCTAATTACGTAACAGCAAGTACTATTCAAAAGTAGCACATTTCTTGTTGTGTAGTCTGCAAAAGAGAGCTTGCAACTGCCTGCTGTTAGACCACAATCATGAGAGTGTATTTTAGAGAAGCAAAAGACAGTGATCATGGAGGAATAGTAGAATTGTCAAGGGGAATTTATGGAGACACGGATACCCTTGTATATAGCTTTCTTGATTGGTTGAAGAGTGATAGATGGTTTCAGTTTGTCGCTGAAGACGACCAACAGAAGATCGTTGCTTTTATTGCTGCCAATATGACAGATGGCATGGACAGCATGAACTTACGATGTGCAAGAGTTCATAAGGATTACAGAGGACACGGTTTATACAAGGCGCTGGTAAATTATGCAGTGAGGTATGTAAGAGAGAAAGTACGGGGCGTTAAATTCGTTTATCGTGTACAAGTAGTAGAAGTCAGTGTGCCAGATGGGTATTGTATTGTTAAGAGGATAGGATTGATAGTGATGTCCTTTGGTGATGATGCCAAAGCATACATTGCCAAGAACAGTTTGGTTCAAGCGAATATTGTGTTCATGACATGGCCTGAGTTCAAAGTGATGTACAACAGATCTGGTGAGGTGAAAGAATTGTTTGGTAATTCAACTTTGGAAATTGGGTGTGACGTTTTCAATTTAAATTGCAAAGCAACTTGGTCGTTGTTAGAAGAGCGTGTTGACACTCGTATACTTGTTTCAGAGTATGAAGGTGTGGATGGTAAGGAAAAGATAATGGTCTCGTTTTTGAGACTAGAGAAGTTTCTAACAAACGAAGGCGTTCCAATGACAGCAATGAATGTTTACGGGTTGAACAAGAGATCGTTGAAATGTCATATTGCAAAAGGCATCTTGGAAGCTGGTAAGTATGTTGGAGGATCGAGATTTTTTATGGAGTTGTATTCAAGAAGCGAAGTAATGGTCGATTGTCGTAACATTTTGAAGGAGATTTGTGATAGGAATGTCGATTATGAAGGGGTGTCGTACTTGCTTCAATGCAACTTGAGAAGTGGTGTGAAGGACAGGGGCCATTTGTGTGGAGTTCCTATTGACTCTATTGCAATTTTTGATAGATAAGATTTTTGTCATATAACTGTATTCATGTATGTTTGAATATCGTATGATGTCTATATGAATTTAGCTTTGTTTAACTTTATCATACGTTCATTTAAGCGGTTTTCCATAAGTCCAAATCACGCCACAATGTAACCTCTGATGCTTTTCCAGCTTCTCTCTCATCTATATTATCTGATACGCCCTGACTAGTTATCCAGGTTATCATATATAATAATCTATTAGCATAAAAATGATAGAATTTTTATGCCTATAGGCTAGCAAACAAATATGACAACCTGCACTGTTATTAGTGAATAGGTATCTTTGTACCTAGACTCCTGGGTGTATTGTGTCAGAGAACAATAGCTTATTGGTTGGATAAGTGTTTGTGTAAAATAGCAATGGGGTATTTCGTCCTCTTCTTCAATCTATGGTTAAACATTGATGACGACTGGGATGAATAGAATTGTACACAATATAACACTATTTTAGAATCTGGGAGTTTATTAGAAGCTCTAATAGGGATAGTTATGGGGATCTAGAGTCCTATCCTTTTGTTTTACCAAAAGAAAGTGGCCTCTTTCTCTGAAGATTTGAAACAGTTCATTATATTACTTGTGAGTAGACCTTAAGTAATTCTTGGTGTAATCATCCTGGAAACTAGAAAATACTGTATTAAGCTCGTTACAATTCTTCCGTTTCTAAATCTAAAAAATTCTTAATCCGAGCTATTCCTTTTGTTGGTCCTCTTTCAGAATTTTTTTAGTGCGCCATTTTTGAGGATTAAACTCCTGCCCTCGAAAATTCCTTGCTGCGCTCCTGGAGAGATACTTTAAGAAGAAATTAGGAGATACTCTAATAGCTGTATATTTCGTGGCCTACGTCCATGGTACCCTCCATTATGCAGAACTCACTCAGTGGCGGGGCGTGTCACCATCATCTTTACCAGGTCGATTCGTTTAACGAGGGCCTTCGTTGTCTCAGGATTTTTGTCAACCGCTCCGCAAATTGTCCTTGCTATTGTAGGAATATCTTGCATTTCCTTCCTTGTCCAGTGAGATCTAAACAGTGGTGAGCATTATGCACTTGTTGTTTGCTTTACTCTACATCTGCTACCTAATTTAAAGACCAACTTCAACTAGCTTTTTTAATAGTTTTTGCGTAGTTTCTGTGTTAGGAATTGCATATAGTTTAGTGGATGTCCCTTGGACAACCATATGGCTGAATATGACATTCCTTAGCCATCTCAATAGACATGAAATGAAACTCTATTGGCTGAAAATGCATAATACTTCTGTTGTGTTCAGTGTATGTCCAGAGAATGAGAGTCGCAGATAAGAGTGTAGAGTTTCAAAACATTTGTAAAGCCATAAATCTCAGTTCAACCACCAGCGACGAACACTTTGCTGTCTTGTCCGTCCTTTCTGCCTATTACTTCACGCTGGTGATTTGCTGAAATTTCTTCTTCGTGAAATCCAGACATGGATGTGAAATTTCGAGAAACAAGTGACCAGGACATAGAGAGGATTAAAGAACTGTCCAAGGGTATTTATAGTGGTACTGATACCCTTGTTTTTGACTGCATCGACTGGTTAAAGAGCGATGAATGGTTTTTGTTTGTTGGAGAGATACACGAAGGAAAGATTGTTGCCTTCATTGCTGTTGAATTAACAGACGGCAGAGAGAGTCTGAACATTCGAAGTTCAAGAGTGGATGAGGATTACAGAGGACGCGGCATATACAAGGCTCTGTTCCGTTATGCTGTACTATATGTTAGACAAAGGTGCCCAAAAGTCAAGCATATCTATCGCATACGGTTAGCGGATGTAAAAGTGCCGGATGGATATGAGATTGTAAAGAAGAGGGGCCTTGTTAAAATGTTTTGTGATGTGAAGGTATGCAAGGAAGAAATCGATGCTAATCAATGGAAAGTTGGATTTGTTACATGGTCTAAATTTAAAGAGCTGTACGGAAGGAATGAAGGCGCAAGATCTTTGTTTGATCATGAAACATTAGAGATTCACTGTGACATATTTCGCTTGAACTGTAAAGCGAACTGGGCAGTGTTAGAAGAAAGAATGAACACTCGTATACTGTTAACAGAATGTGTAGACAGAGATAGCGGTTCAAAGTCTGTGGTTTCATTGTTGTGTATGGGACCATGCTTTACTAATGAGGGCACCCCAATGATAACAATGAATATATATGGGCAAAACAAGGAAGCAATAAAATGTCATATTGTTAAAGGTGTGTTGGAAGCCATGGAGTATATTGGTGATAAGAGAGTTTTGTTTGTGCTCTGGATAGAAAGGGAAGTCATGTCAGAATGCGTATCTACACTAGAAGGGCTTTCTGGTTGTGATGTGGTGTGTGACCAATGCATGAATTTGCTTGTTGGTGACTTGAATGGGAGTGTGGAGGACATACAGAACGAGTAATCTTAGTGCTCGTTGCGTTGTTGCAACCAATTTGTTGGCTGGTGATACTTATTAACTGGGGTGCATCAGCTTCAATGTATAGTTATGGATCTCGACTGTTTCTTTTGGCTAGATTGTCCTAGAGAGATCGATGGAAGCCTAGCACCTTATTGGCTCTTTTTACGCTGGGCCTTATTGGCGTTAATGTTCCTGAAGCGGCGTTAAAAGGGCTGGCGTAAGAAGGGCCGACTTTTACAGTGTTCAATCAAAAACCATGTTATTTCTCTAGTCCATTTTGAGGACTTTATGGCAAAGTGTAAAAGCCATTTGGCAAGGGATAGATAGTTGGGGCCTATGCTTACTAATTATCTCAGCAACAAGTGCTAGCGAGTGAGGATCATGTACTTTTGCGGAGCCAGTTCAGAATTAAGGAAGGTACAGTTGTGTGTAGGGAATAAATAGTTGTCTTACCATGAATCTTAGTAGGTACAGTTGCCGTCCTTAATTCATATGTTCCGAAACATAGTCGTGTTGGTAAAAGTTCTCTAATCTGTATCAAACTGTTTGAAAAGTGGAAGGATAGAAACTTGAAGGAATTGAAGAGAAACATAAGAGGAAAAGAAAAAGAACCTAAGATTAGTGGACTTTGGGGAAGAAAGCGAAGTTGAATTTAAAGAGTATGACAATCTTGTTGAACATATGACACTTAGACGAGCGATGAAGTTCCTAAAATCGATGATTTGCAATTTTAGCATATCAAATCTGCTAGAGATGTGGAATTAAGTGCTCTGTCATATTCTAAATTTCGTACTGTCTTGAATGGTGTAAAATGCGACGCAAAGTTGTGATTGACCAAGTTTTTCCCTGGCGTTATAAGGGATGGCGTAGAAAGGGCTGGCGTTGAATTAGGGCCTGTATAAGTGGGCCAAGATCTTGATGAACAGTACTCAATGTGTGTTATTTCTCGTATGCCTAACCATATCTCCTCTATTCATAGTTTCGTTTGAGCTTGTGACGTTAGCCGTCGTGAAGTGAGTATAGATAAGGTTAGGTCTCGGGGCGAACCCTTCCAGGAAAATTTTTAAGACCATACCATTTCAATCTTAAGGAAACGCCGTTTTTCAATATCATTGAAACCCACAAAGACCCGTGATATTTGATATTTATACCGATAAAGGCCCGGGACCCGACCTGGCTCTCGATGGTGCTGGTTGAGTCCCTTAGGACTTCATCCCCGCACATATCCTGGATGCGGTCCCAGAGGCACAGACAGAGACATAGCTAGCGGGGGTGTGCGGGCGACAACCCCATAGTATTTCGAAACAGTGAGAAAATTCGGCCAGATATATTGAGCAACTGAGTATTTTCGTTTCATTTGCGGCTTTGGAAGTGCTTCCAAAATGTAATAGTAATTGTTTTATATCGATATCCCTTCAGAATTACTTGCATACAGAAACTTACATTCATACAGTTAACTTACATTCATACAGAGAACTAGAATTAGAATAACAAAGAAATAAAACCACTGATCCGACATTGTCCGGATCGTTCTTTGAGGGTGCATAGATTAGTTTTCATTGCTCATCAAATATCTTTTTAGATGGCTTTTAGTTGAATAGACTTGGCAATGACAGTTCTCTTATGTAAATTGGTATATCATTCCAGGCCCTAATACCAGCATATTAAAATCCTTTCTTTGAAAATCCAAGGCTTTACTATTGGAATATGCAGATCTTTATGATTTCTAGTATTATCATTAGATAAAGACAATCTAAGTTGGAACATATTCCATAGGCTTTAGTGCATAGCTGGTTGTGAGAATCTTATAAACCAAAACAGAACGATCAAGGCGAATAAGGTTCTCAGTATTCACAATGAAGAAAGAGAAAGCCATGTTATTTGGACTATCTTTATTTTGTTACAGCTCGATCATTATTGATTATCCTAATATTATATACAAACCCTTCTAGACAAATACTTGTCGACATATCCATAGACGTCTACTCCAGGTTTTTATCGGGATTATTGTACGAAAACGGATTGGTATCACGTTAGATCAATCTCCAGGCTCCCCGATTATTCCGACCGCCGCTTGTTTCATGTTGAGAATTTTGCAACCGCCCAGCTTATTGTGAACCCGACTTTTTCGTGACCTAAGTGTAGGCCTCATTCAGAGATAAATCTGTTTCATCTCATAACTTCATTGAATGTTGGTGAATTATGTGATAGTTATGAGCCCTTTTATGAGTGAATTATTCTGTTCACAAACCAACCAATATAATCTCAGAAATGATCGCGGTTTTACTATAGGGTAGGTTGGGGTGGGCCACAATGGATTCGTGGGGTAGAACGGACCATTTGGTTAGTTAAGAGTATACTTCCTGGCAATATTATTTGGGAAGAAGTCAATTATGTGTCATGTTTTCATGGTTTTATAACCATGCATTTCACCAGCCTGTTTTGTCTTTAAGGATCAGAATAATATACCAGAGCAGAAAATCCTTTAGTGGGTATGTAGTTTAGTGCTTGCATTTTGTAGAAACTTAAGTCCAGAGGGGCAAGTACGTATAGGATAGGTGAATAACATGTTGATTTTTAGAGATCAATCACTCCTGGTAAGGCTTGTACAAAACTTAGAAAAGTGTTTTGAACATTCTTAGCAGTTAATATATAATTGTTAAAAGTGGGCAAAATGGATCACTGGCCATTTACGTACAATGCAATGATCTTATTAAAGCATTGCATTGCTTGAGAGTATCCACCGCCATTTGTTGTGTATAAAGGTCTTAAATTGTATGAAAATTGGACTTTTGATGAACGCTCTTGTCGCATAGTACACTGTTACACCTAGTGGATGGATGCATGATGTTTCGTTTGAGAGCTGGTTCTGCAAACTAGTTTGTCAAGAATGTGCATGTCTAAACCTATGCAGACTAGTGTGCCAAAGTTTGTCAACTGGTCTATAATACTTTGGAAAACTTTTGTTTCCAAACTCGAAGCTGGTCAAAGTTAGCCAGTGTAGACTAGGCTTTATAATCTACCAGAACGTTTATTGGAAGAGCAAAGCTCGACATTTGGAAGATAGAAATGATTAATTACGAGATGGTAAACCCTGAATAATATATATAGTAAAGTAACATCACATAGCTGCTCTGTAAAATGCTTATCAGGGGATTCGTGTATCATTTGACAGATCCCTACACGCTTTTTATAAAAATATTGTTTATATTGATATTAAGGCTCAAAGTCACTGAACTTTGAGAATGATTTAAGAATAATTCAAGGCTGAAGCTTCATCAGGGATTAGATATTTTGCTTATTTGAGTTTTGTTTAGAAAACAAAACAGGTGCGAGCTTCACTTATTCAGTCCACGAGTCATTATGCTATAATGAGACTCCGAAAGTCTACCGCTGTATCAGTTAGACACTTTTGGTATGGGAATTTGGCCTATATGAGTGTTAATGCCTAAGATGGCTAAGTTTTAAGAATAATTTAAGAATAACCTTAGGCCCAGGATAAGACGACTCTAATTATACGGAATTTTTGTATAAAAATATTGTTTATAGGAATATCAAGTCTCAAATTTTCTGAAATTTAGAATAACTTTAGAATAGCTCAAGTTTCATCAAGGGTTAGATTTTCTACTGATTTGAGATTTTTATTTGGGAGGCAATGCAAATTGAGCTTCACTTATCCTGTGTCTGAAACCCGCTACACTACGATGCGACTCAGTAGCTCTATATGGAGTGTCAAATACACACTTTTTAGTAAGAGAATATAGTCTATGCGAGAATTAATGCTCAATATCGTAATACTTTGAGAATAGTATTAGAATATTCTTAGGTTCAAAATAAAAAAATTTTAAAAGTTTGAGGCTCAGTGAAGAATTACGTATTCTTATAAAAAGTGTATTAAGGCTCACCGAAAAATTAGGTAGTCTCTTTAAACGAGTTATGTATTGTTTATCTGTCTTCTTGGTTTTACATGATAGAAGACATCATGGCTTAATCAACGGATAAAACACACTCATCATTAACCGTAGAGACTAGGGTTTTGTTAAGATTTATAGAAGACTGTCGTGCATCACGAGTTTAAGACAATATAGTTAGCTGAATGCACATGCTAAACTGAATAATGGATCCACCGTAGTATTTGTGCCTTAACAAATAGCATATGTGTTGTGTTATCACTGATAACCATTGTATTTTGATCTGACTGTCTTTAGAGATTTCTCCGTCTCTTTCATCATTATCAGAAGCATGTATTTACTATAAATCACATGTCTTCATTGGAATCACTGAGGTAACAAAAGCTAAAATCACTAGGCGAGAACGTCACATTATTAACAGCCAACCGTTGCGTTGCGTCTCGTCTATAGACTTGCGAATGCAATGAAATACACACATATATAGAGGCCCATACCATATCAGGTAGTCACAGGGTATCGCCCACTAGCGCACCAGTAGCTGGACAGTCGACAGAAGGGGGTCTTCGATTTAATACTATTAACATAGAGTCATAATGGTGAATTTTCGAGAAGCAACTGACGATGATCATAAAGGGGTAATAGACCTATCAAAGGGAATCTATGGGAAGACAGACACTCTCGCATATAGCTTTCTTGATTGGTTGAAGAACGATAGATGGTTTCAGTTTGTTGGTGAAGATGACCAACAGAAGATCGTTGCTTTCGTTGCTGTTCATGTGACAGACGGCACGGCAGGTCTTAACTTGCGATGTAGCAGAGTTCATAGCAGATATAGAGGACGCGGTATATACAAGGAGCTGGTTAGTTACGCCGTGCGATATGTGAGAGAAATATTAGGAGATGTTAAGGTTGTTTACCGTATACAAATAGTAGATGTCAGGGCCCCGGATGGATATAGAAACGTAAAGACAATGGGACTGGTAACGATGTCCTTTGATGGCAATGCCAAGATTTACATTGAGAAGAATGGTTTAGTTCATTCGAATATTGTGTTTAAGACATGGCCTGACTTCAAAACGATGTACGAAAGTTCTGGTGCGGTGAAAGACTTGTTTGGTAATTCAACTTTGGAAATTGGGTGTGATGTTTTCAACTTGAATTGCAAGGCAAATTGGTCGGTGTTAGAACAACGTGTCGACACTCGTATACTTATTACAGAATATGAAGATGTGGATGGTAAGAAAGAGATTATGGTATCATTTTTGAGACTAGAGAAGTTCTTGACGAACGAAGGCACTCCAATGACCGCAGTGAATGTGTATGGATTAGATCCAAAAGCGTTGAAATGTCATATTGCTAAAAGCATCTTGGAAGCAGGTAAGTATGTTGGAGGATCGAGATTTTTTATGGAGTTGTATTCAAGAAGGGAAGTAATGGTCGATTGTGGTAACATCGTGAAGGAGATTTGTGGCTGCAATGCGGAGTATGAGGTGGAAATGAATTTACGTGTTTGCGACTTGAATTAGAGTTGAAGGACAAGCTCTTGATGTAGATTTCAGAATGGACCTCTAATTAGTTGATAGTAAGATATCGTACTTTATCAATGCTGCGTATTCGAGACATTGAATATCTCTGCCTCTAGTTCATCTCAGTCGAGCTGACATTCCCTTTGATTGGCTATGCAGAGGCTGCCCTTTTGCGAAGGTGTTCGATTCTCAATATGCCGTCCCAGAGACTCCTTCACAGGAAAATTTACAAGTCTTGTTACTGACATACAAACTTACAAACTGAGAAATGATGTCCTTATTAACAATCTTGAATTAAGTTGTATGGAGATTCAGCTACCTGAAAGTTAACCTTATCTCATCATTTCGTGGTACAGAACACCTGGTGACTGCGTAGGGACCTTTGATAAGGTTGAAAATGCCCTTTCATATCTCTACAAAGAGGGAAAGGAAACTCTCCTTCTTGCAGATACAAACTGTGATTTCCCCATTAGGATCCCTGAATTCTCTACTGATAATAACTCTAAGCAGCATATTTGCAGTCTCTACTAGCTCTTTAGTTTCAAGCAGTTGATTGCGGAACCCACTAGGGTCATGCTAAATAGACCACCCATCGTGGAGGAGTGCACAAGCTGTTCATGAGTGATCACTATATTGTTTTTGTGTTCGTAAGTTTGAAGGTGCATTGAATAAGGATAGCAAAATTGCTATAGCCAAATCTGTGAAAATCTTTGATAAGTATGTATTCTTTAACAATGTCGCTGGTATTTGTTGGGAGCAAGGTTTAAATGAGACTGATGCTGTCAATATTCTTGCCATTCTATTTTCCTCTATTATTGACAAGCATGCTCCTATTTTAAGTCAATTCGGGTTACTGAGCGGTACTGCCCATGGGTAAATACAAATTTGAACAAGCTGATGCGAAACAGGGATAAGATTAAGAGAGCTGCTATTAAAACAAGTCACCACTTCTTATGAGCTCCTATACACATATTTGAAACAAAGTAAAAAAGCTAAACCCTGCACTGAAAAAGCAATACTTTTCTGAAAGAATCTCTTAAGCTAAATATAACATGAAGAAATCATGGAAGACAATTAATCAGGCTCTTAACAAAGGATCCAAGCCTACAAACATCGATAAATTGAAAGAATCTGATGGAAATATTGTAAATAAGCAGGATATAGCTAATACCATGAATGTCTGTTTCTATACCAAATACATTAGTCCCCGGGAAATACAGTCGAAACCCTCACAATAAGCACTTCAATCTTACGGCAATAGGGGTACAGGAAAGCAGAGAAGCAATGGTTAAAATTGAAATATCAAAGAACTTTGGAAGTGATATAGTATCTAGTTAACTTGTAAAGCTTGCAATTCCTTTTGTAAAGCTCAGTAGGTTTCATTTTAGCACTTCTCTGGAAACTAGCAGTTTTCCTGACTTGTGGAAAACCCTTGCATTGCACTTATTTTCCGGGAAAGTAGTAAGGCTGAAAAATTAAATGACCGTCCAATCTTAGTTCTCCGTGTAATTTCGAGACTATCCGAGAAGCTTGTTTTTAACCACTTGTACATTTGATACGCCCCGGTCAATCAGGATTTCAGAAACACCATTCTGCATTGACACGTCTATTCAAAATTATTGCTAACTGGTACAATAGACTAGACAATGGTCAAATGGTGGGTTCAGTATTCATCGATCTTAAGAAATTTTTTGACACTGTTGATCATGACCTTCTCTGCAAAAAATTCAAGCACTTTGGTGCTCAGTAGCGGGCACTATCTTGGTTTCAGTCTTATCTCTATAACAGAAAACATTACTGCATAGTTGGAGGGTGGAGGTTGATTCCTTAACTGGAAATATAGAAGTTGGTGTACCTCAGGGTTCATGTCTTGGACCACTTCTTTTCTTAATCTACATCAATGACTTCCCAAAAGCTGTACTCGACTGTGTCTATTTATGCTGATGATACTACCTTTTGCTTAAAGGGGAATTCCGGGGTCAGAACAATTTACCTTCTTTTAAAAGTATACATACCAGTAATAGCGGAATGGGTATTCTTTTTCTTCAAAACTACTCTGGTTATGATCCATCGAGAAAGAAAGTTGTCTTATTCAACTTCTCTTGCCGGACGCCATTTTGCTATTATATCAACTGGTTCGGCTGCCAGCCTCTTTCTCGTGAAGAGGATTTTGACGTCATCGCCGTGCAACTTAAATTTAAGCGGGAACCTGTGATTACTCCTTTATTAAGCTCAAGTGATTTGACGTTCGAGCTCCGGAGATGCCGACATGTATGGTTGTTGGGTGCAATACCAAGACTGGTGTATGCCCAAACCTGTCTACATTCAAGATTCCCAATCCTTTCAGATTTAAGGACCAAAACAGTGAAGAATTTAGAAATGAAAAGGAACGGGCCCAGAAATGGTTGCACTCCCTAAAACGTGGATTTAAGATAGGTACTTTTAAGTTTACAAAGGATAAAAGACTTTGTGAGAAGCTCTAAGACAATGGCTCCAAGCGATGGAAAATTTCATGCTCCAAGCAAACAAAAACCTGGAGTGCAAAACGTATTCTTGAGGAGAAGACATATAATTTTGTGCATGACCTGATGGTCTCAAGTGCCAGAATGAAGATGTCAAAGCCATTGGTGAAACCAGAGAAATCAACAAAGCCAGCCAATATTCCCACAAACATAGCACCTGTACCAATGCCACCAAAGGAAGAGTTGTTAAAAAAGCGTGAGCTACAGGACATGAAACAAATCCAATCAAAAAAAATAACACTTGAAAATGAAATTAAAGTAAAAAAACTAATGGAAGCAAAAGAAGAGTTAGCAGGAAGGGAGAAAGATGGAAATGCAACCCAAGCTGTTGGGAAAAGGAAAAGAAAATATTCTAAAGAGGAGCCCAGTGAGAAAAATACACAGACAAAGAACATAGAAATAAGACCTAGAGGAAAAAGAAAAACACCACATCCTCAAACATCAACACCGAAGAAAGCAAAAATGAAATGACAACAGAAAAAGAGGAGAGAGAGAGTGAGTAAGGTCTGATATCCAAATGATACAAAAAATTGCCAAAATATGTTTGCCTTAAGTTACAGTACTAGTATACATTCCTCCATAAAGCATTTTGAGTAAGTAAATCAATATCCACAAATAAGAAATGCTTTCCTTTCATAAAAAAAAATATTTGTCCTAAAATTTCTTTAACTTATTATATCTGCAAGTTCTAAGATCCAGCTGGAATCATATTCTGCTTGCTCTTCTGTGCCATCCAAAAAACCAGTATAATTCCCATTTGGATCAGGGAATTCTTTACGAATGCAAGTTACCACACAAGAAGGGATAATTTTTCGATTTCCTTTGCCAAGCTTGCCATGAACCCAACAGGTGAAATTTCGGTATGCATTTAGCCGGTAAGCCCTGTCATGGTTGAAATTAAATGAGTCTGTTTGTAGTAACATAATAAATATGTTTCTATATGGTTTTGCTTATTAGATTCTAAACTCTTATAGACAATAGCCCTTTATTTTGGAAAAAGCCTACTCAAAGTACATACAACTATGCATCTTTCAACTTCCAAGTTATTAATATTATTCAATGTTATTAAAAACAATACCTGATTCATAAAAATCCAGTGTCGTCTGGTATATTGTCTAATGTCTAAAGTGCCTACACTTTAATAATTTAAGAAAAAAATAAGAACAATTCGGCCTCAAAATTAGAAACAGCCAGCCCAAACCTTAATTTTGCCAAAACTGCTATTATACCTGTTTGACAACAGTGGCGGAAGGGCATCAATGCTATCCCCATGCCTTTGAGACCTGAGTGCAGCGTAACTAGCCCGCAATACAGCATGGTTTAAACAAACTGCGTTAAAGTCCACATTGTTAAGAGTGATACAGTTTGTACCGCTTATTATCAAGCTATCTAAAGCTTGTACATCCTGGCAACACAGGCATTCTCTTTCGGTTGGCATCAGCTTACAACTGCCACACTTACACCAGCTACTGACTGATCTCTCAACACTGCCACTATCTACTACCTCCACTTCAAGCTCAACACCAACATCAAGATCGGAAATTGATGCAAGCTCTTCATTGCTATACTCTGGCTCAAAGTCGTATGCACCAGGTCCAGCCATTTCGATACCAGTTTCTTAAAGGATCTGCTGTTGCTGTGTGAACCGTAAGTTGAGCGGCGATGACTTCATAGGCCTCATCGTGAAAACGAGGATTAAGCAACACGAAAGGAAACAAGGCGCCTTCCATGACAGAAACAGAACGGCAAGAATTGAACACTTTCATCAATGATTTGTACTAGCCAGAGTAATTTTGAAACAAAAGAATATCCGTTTCATCATTACTGGCTAGTGCACTTTTATATTGGCCTATATTGTTCTGACCCCGGAATTCCCCTTTAATGTCAAAAGATATTTCTCAACATAACAGGGCTATGAACAGAGGCCTTGAAGACCTTGATTCTTGTTTGAAGGGCAACAAACTTTCTCTAAATGTTGTGACAGCACAGTCAATGTTAGTTGCAACAAGCGCTCAATAATATTGAAGAAAAATTAAAGCTTAAAGTCCTTGGCAGTGAACTTTACGTTGTTATTAAAGCCAGGTATCTTGACGTTCAAGTTGATAGCAGTTTTAATTGGAAGGAACACATTATAGCGATATCTTCCAAAGTTTCTAGAGCCATTGGATTTCTAAAATATGCAAAAAACATCCTCCCTATTGCTTCTGTACAAACAGTAAATACAAGTATTGTGGAGTCCCACTTCCGTTAATGCTCTTCAGTATGGGGCTGCTTTTGTGCAACTACCATTAATCAGCTCCAAAATCTTCAAAACAGAGCTGCACGAATTTTGATGGAATGCAGCTTTAATGGCCCTTGTAGAACACTCATCGACCGTCTCGGTTGGACTACCATTCGCGAGCTGGTAGATGAGGAATCTAGATTAACGGTCTCAAGTCTATCAACGAGCTTGCTCCACTGTACTTGCTCAATCTTTTCGTACGAAACTCTCTTTGTATCTCTTATGTTCTTCGAAATACAACAGCTGATTTGAAGATTCCCAAGAAAACATCAATCAATGGCCAAAATCTTTCTCGTTTCAAGTTGCAAACCCGGGAATAGCCTACCAACTGAGATAAAGCATAGTGGATTGGAGATATCCCTAGCGTTTACACGGTGGCTGCCCTAGTTAATATGTGCTCGATTTTCTATCGATCCTATACACTACGCTCTTTTGTACAAAACGAAAAGGACAGCTTTAGTTCAGAGATCGCTCGGGTGATTCTCAGTTCACGCTCATTTTTTATTTCTATTTAAGAAACTAGATTGACTTTGTTGTATTCTAATTTTGATTTTAAATAGGTTATTTATTTTCTCTTTTCTAGTAGTAAAGTACTTTTTAGTTTGTAGGTTTTAACGGAGGGTCGCTCGTAAATGAGGCCAACTGAAGAGCAACCCTCCGTAAATATGTAAAATGAAAACGAGATTTTAGTGTCTTGTAATTTATAAATTTAATTTGTAATTAAGTTTAGCGTCTATTTTGCACTGAATTAAGTTAGCATTGCGCGAAGGGCACAACTTGTTCCCTTTGAGCTGAGGGAAAGGGTTTACCGTTCTTATTGCACCCATTCTGCAAGCATTCTTTGGCCTCCCTCTGCAACTTATAGGAATTTTAAGACCTATTCATTGAATGTTTGAAAGGTTTGCACTTAAGAAATGAAATGCGCTATTTTGGCCTGTTTTCAGTCGGAAAATATGTGCATACTTTGTTCAAAGGATTTTGCTTCACTCCAGACATATTCTGTATGACTTTTGGTCGGGAAATGTGCCGGGTAGATCTCCTGGACAGTTTTATGCTGTTTAAGGCATCTGCCATATACAGTTTCTGCTTTAGGCTACAGAATTAACACTTTGAAACTCTCAAAATACAACGCAGAAGCATTTGTTACTGACAGGGGCGGATTTATGGGGGGTTGATAGGGTTGCACAAACCACTCAGATATGGCGGGCTGGCTTATACGTGGTTACTACTGACTTGAATTGAAATGTTGACGCTTTGACGCTGCGCTATTTTAGACAGTTCCCGACGTGACCACAGAAAATGACCACAGGTCAGTGTATGTGACATTGATATTTGCGAAGGAGGACATAATGAGGCGTGACCAGACTTTTTACATTGGTCGCAACCCTCTCGAAATGCGCACATCGGTAATTTGCGTCATCTACGCAGACTGAGCCCAGCCTTAAGCATTACAGTATTGTAATCCAGTCGGGAAAATTGCCGTATCCGCCCCTGACTGAAGAAGCGAAGAGATGAAATCATATTTCAATTAGCATGATCTCAGACTTGGAAATAGAACGTTTCTATATCTTAAAATGTGTCACCTCTGTTATGAGAACCAAGGGTGTCAGCCTCTGTACGGTCTCTTCAACTGTTGAACAATAGAGAGGTTCTCTCTCCCGCCATCAGGCCATATCACAAACCTTTATCAGTGGAATTTTCTCGTTAAGTTTAGAAATGGATATCAAGTTTCGAGAAGCAACTGATGAAGACTGTGATTGCTATATATTACTGTGTAGACATTTCATTTGTGCTTTTTTGCTTGGGGGCATTGCCCAAAGTGACCTATTAGCCAACCGCCACGGTATATAAGGAAACAGAGCCATAACTGTAGCATATAGGCTTACAATATACACCAGTTGCACCATGACACAGTTGCGTTTGCCGCAGACTGTTGTTTATGGACTGGTGAAAAGTAGGCTTACTCTCGTCACAGGCCATATCGTACCTACAAGCCAGCGATCCCTATGACGTTCGATCCAGATATGGACATCACGTTTCGAGAAGCAACTGATAAAGATTTTGGACAAGTTAAAGAGTTATCGAAGGATATTTATCACAACAC
Source organism: Mastigias papua (assembly GCA_964019165.1). Lineage (NCBI taxonomy): Eukaryota > Metazoa > Cnidaria > Scyphozoa > Rhizostomeae > Mastigiidae > Mastigias > Mastigias papua. The sequence goes on along the minus strand of OZ025280.1, from coordinate 4,669,069 downwards.
CGACACCCTTGTGTCTGACTTTGTCGGTTGGTTGAAGAGTAGCAAGTGGTTTCAGTTTGTTGGAGAGACACAGAAAGGCAGGGTTATTGCCTTCATTGCTGTTGAATTAACAGACGGCAGGGAGAGTCTGAACATTCGTAGTTCAAGAGTCGATAAGAATTACAGAGGACGCGGCATTTACAAGGCTCTGTTCCGTTATGCTATACAATGTGTTAGAGAGAGGTTTCTTGACATCAGACGTATCTATCGTCTTAGGCCAGCAGAAGTAAGAATACCGGATGGGTATGACATCGTAAAGAAAAGGTGCCTAATCAAACTGTTTTGGAACCGTGATGTTGAGACTTATAATGAAGAGAAAGATGTTAATCCATGGAAAGTTAGATTTGTTACATGGCCAAAGTTTAAAGAGTTGTATGAGAGTAGTGAAGCTGTTAGCAAGTTGTTTGTTGGTAATTGCCTGGAAATTCATGGGGATGTATTTAACTTGGACTGCAAAGCGAACTGGGCAGCGTTAGAAAATAGAGTCAATGTTCGCATAATGATGACAGAATGTGTAGATAGAGATGGCAGAGCAGAGAGTGTTATTTCATTTTTAAAGTTAGAGCAGTCTTTCACGAACGAAGGCACTCAAATGGTTGCAGTTAACATATACGGGCTGAATAAAGCAGTTGTGAAATGTCATATTGTTAAGGGTGTGCTGGAAGCCACGAGATATGTTGGTGGTGTGAGTGTGTTATTTTCATTTTTTGTGGAAAAGGATATTATAGCAGAATGCACAACAGCCTTGAAAGAGCTCTTTGACAGTGATGTGAAGTTTCAGGTAGAATTTAACCTACTCATTGGTGACTTGAGCAAGAACTTAGAAGACATTCGTGACTAATGGACCATTATATCTAATACTAATTGTGCGATGAATGTATTGATGTTGAAATGGGTGTTGACCATATTGTTAGTTGTTTGCTCGCAAAGCCTGTATCATCAGTTATGTGGGAAAAATGTGAGTTCGACCCTTAGAGGAATTGATGTGTCATGATGGAACCACAAGATAGCGCTTCTAACCAGAAGATCGCGGGGATGAGGCAAGGCCTCCTTTGAAGTGCAATGCTTGAAAAATAGAGCACTCTAGCTTTTTTGCATCTTTTTCGCATTTGTTAGGCTTTAACCCAAATTATGTAATTTAATGTGTTTCTGCCCTGCGGGTGGACTTTCATTCCCCAGGCCCCCTAGTTCATTGATGCCCGCTGTGCTCAGGATAACTGTGCCCTCCGCGGACAAAATAACTATAGGTGGTGACTTCAGAATCGGTGCGTAACGAATATTTTATCAGTGGATAGCAATGAACGTTTGCTAGCGACGGACCTCGTTTGCAGGCCTCGGATTTTAGGAATGGCCCTTATGGGGTTTTGATATTGTTTCAAGTGAATGATACTTAATTTCCAGTTAGTAGTTGAGAATGATGTTTGGTGTACTTTCCTTCATGTCCTCGTGTAAGAGAGCAAGATGATTCAACATTCATAAAACAAGATTATGCATGCGATGCTATTTATGAACTATAGAAATTATACATAGTAGATAAAATAACTGAATAAGCAAACTTTGGCAACTGTTTATCTCTTCTCTCAAACCACCTTTTCAGGGACCTGCGACGCAACCACGTGATTATACAATATTCGAATGTGATTGGCTGGAAACTTATCACGGCGAAAGTTAGGACAAATACAACGCCATATTCAACTTGCAGTTTTACTATTCTCCTTTTAGTTACTTAGGAAGTTCACAAGTACAGATTACAATAATGTCTTTGCTAATAAAAAGTGTGAGGACTTCTAGACGATAAGTTCTAAAACGTTGCGGAATTTCCTGATGTAGAGAACGATGACCAAAATTCCGTAGTAAAGACCAAAATGTGTATTACAAACAACAGGGAAATGCTTCTAATTCACCTTGCAAGTCCACTCGTACGGCTCCAAATAAGTACAAACAAAGACGGTCTATAATAGAAACCAAATGAAACAGAGAAAACGTTCGCATATTTATGTTCCTCTTTGGAGTTGAATCGAGATTGGTCTCTCAACACATGATCTCTATAGGCATCACTGTCAGTAACTGAAACAAGAATGATCTTGCCAAACTTACCCGTCTTTCATGCGAGCCATATTCCTCTAATGCGTTGTACGAAGTAACCTTTGGCGTTCATGGCTGCCTGACTTGAAAATCACAAATCTATAATATATATCTTTAGCGCTGAAAGGGCAAATATTATTCACTTTGCTCGATAACGTTTTGAGGGAACGTTGAGCGGCTCTGGTAGCTTTATTCCTTCAGTTGTGAGCTTTCCACACAGATCTGGCACATCGTCCTGAGATCAGCTCTGCAATGTTGGCCGACCTTCGAAATGACTTGTGTAAGTTTTAGCAAGATCATTCGTGTTCAATTCTAGTTGATTCTTCTAGATGTCAGGAAATCAGCAAATTGTAAACAAGCATCTTTCGAAAGTTTTCACACTTGCTATCAACAAAAGCCGTGATTTTAATCTGCATTTGTATACTTCAAAAGTAACAGACGGGGAATGCACGATTTGTAAGTTTGTTATGGAGTTTTGTTTGTACCAACTTTTGCTGCGATAAGTGTCTACCCAATCAGAATCGAATATTAGAGAGACCGTGGTTGCACCGCAGGAATCCCAGAAAAGGTGAATTATTCTCTTGCTATAGTCTCACTTCCTACATTAAACGGTTAGCTGAACGGATATGATATATACAATTGCAATAGGACGTGTTACTATGACACTACCTTCACAGAACAAACATACAGACAAGAATTACGCACCCGGGCCCGTAGCCAAGGGGGACCTGGGGGGCAAGGCCCCCTAGACTTGTGAAATTTGGACAGCAAAACCTCAACATGCAGTGTAAAGAAAGAATTGCGGGCCAATGTATTCTATTACAGTGCTTTCTTTTGTTTTATGAGAACAAAACGTGTTATTCTTTGTGGTAAGTATATACCGTTGAACTGCAATGAGAGCATCTCTGTAAACGATCAACACATAACATTGGGTCGTTGGGATTCTTTTTCGTGAAATAGAGACATGAGCATAAAGTTTCGAGAAGCGACTAGTCAACACTATGATGGAATTAGGCACCTATCGAGAGGTATCTATGGAAGCACTGATACCCTTGTTTATAGCTTTATCGATAGGTTGAAGAACGATAAATGGTTTCAATTTGTTGGTGAAACAAACCAAGGAAATATCATTGCTTTTGGTGCTATAAATATAACAGGCGCCTCTGAAAGCATGATTTTGCGATTTGGAAGGATTCATAAAGATTATAAAGGGCGCGGTTTAAGCAAAGCCTTTATTAGTTATGGTGTACGGTATATAAGAGAAAGAGTACAAGGTGCTAGATTTGTTTATCGTGTACAAAGTGTCGATATAGTAGTCCCAGATGGTTATAGAGTTTTAAAGAAGATGGGATTAGTAGTAATACCCTTTAATGACAATGCCAAATCATACATTGAAGAGAACGATTTGATTCAATCGAATATTGTCGTTTTGACATGGCCTGAATTCAAAGTGATGTTCGACAGTTCTTGTGCGGTAAGAAAATTGTTTGGTCATTCAACTTTGGAAGTTGGATGTGACATTTTCAACCTGAATTGCTTGGCAAATTGGTCGGTTTTAGCAGAACATGTGGACACTCGTATTCTTGTTTCTGAATATGAAAGCAAATATTGTGAGAAAGAGATAATGATTTCATTTTTGAGATTGGAGAAGTTTTGGACCAACGAAGATGTTCCACTGATGGCAATGAATGTTTATGGATTGAACAAGAGAGCCTTAAAATGTCATATGGTTAAAGGAATCATAGAAGCTAGTAAATACGTTGGAAGAGAGAGATTTGTTATGAAGTTGTATTTAGGAAGTGAAATGATGGGTGATTGTGGCAACATTGTAAAGGAGATATGTGGCTGCAATGCGGAGTATGAGGTGGAGTTATATTTACTTCTCTGTGACTTGAGAATTAAGCCTGGTTCACACTTATGATATAAATACTGAAGAAAGCCACGTAGGCATGCATAGATAGAACTTTATCAAGAGAAGCTAGAAGTGAAACAAGAAGTGAGGCAAGAAGTGCAGCAAGACGTGAAGCAGGATGTGAAGACAAGACAAGCTGTTCATCCCCCGCGCTAGCACCGTTCATACCCGCGCAAGTTCAGCTTCAAACAAAAGGTATATAAACAGCCAGGAGATGAGGAAATGGACGGTGGGGATCATTTCTGCAATTGAGCATAACATCTTTTTCCCAGCTTCATTTCCAAAATACGCTTTGAATCTTCATTTCATTTTCATTTCCATTTCGTTTCATAGCAAAACACAGAGGTAGCCCATCAACCTTAACTGTTTCTTGAGGGGTCTCCCATCTGTTGATGAGTCTGTGGATAAATGTGAATAAATACTGTGGTACCAAATTATTGACAGATATGAATCTTCTGTAGTGAATCTTGAATCTTGTGTGTGTTGAAAAAAGATGTGAATCTTGTATTTAAAGTGACAGGCTCGTCGTTTTCAAGTTTGTTTTGTTTCCTAGGAGCCATTCAGATAGTGCGTACGCTCAATATTAATCGATTTTAGACCCCCTTCCTCCTTGTACGCTTTTGTTCGTTTTCGAGGTGCCCCCCTCACTCAAGCGCAGGTACTTCTAAATCATCATCCCCGCGCCTAAATATCTGAATCTATTTCTTTCAAATAGTTCAGAGTTCACAAAATTGAATGCATACCCGAGAAATCTCAAATCTAAAAGAAATGTTTTTCATGATTTGAACGATCTTGCGTTTATGGTTTTTAAAGGCTAATTTTATTTATAACAGGATGCTTTGCAAGTAATTAGCGTTTGAACCTTGCTTTGGCGTACGTACGATTTGTGAAGGGAACTCCCCCCCCCCCCTTGTACGTTTTCGTAAGATAGCGACTTAAATTCTCTAGAATATCTTATGGTATCAAAGAACTCAAAGTGCATCTACAGAGCTAGACTGTCAAGCACAACTCCCAGGAAGAAGAGCACTACTTAGGTTCTATTGGACTTTAGGTTTCTTATATCATAGGTCTTTCATTGTAAATAGATATTTTGTACTTTGATCTACTAAAATGTAATTCAATGTATTTTATGCCCTGCTTGTGGGTTTTAAGTTCCTCGGGCTGCCCAGCTCATTGGGGCTCACTATACTGAGAATAACTGAGCCCCCCCTGATAGAATCGCTCTGGCCACGGGCCTGACCGGTGGAGCCCAGGTATTCAAGTTAGAAAAACGCACTGTTGAACAAAACATACCACTCCCTAAAATGTCAAGTTCTGAACAACCAAGAGTCATATGAGACAACAATTGACGTCAATCAAAACGCTGTCAAATACATTTGCAGAGAGCGCTGCTTACTTTCACTGTTAGTACTTAACATTCCCTCTTAAGCAGGCTCGACTACCATAGCCATAGCTTTCGTGAGGCGTTGAAATCTGTCTCTTGCAAGCGGCTTGGTAGGCTCAACAGCGATCAGGATTTCAGTAGGGCAGAATTACAACTTTAGTTGCCCATTTTTAATCATCTCTCGGGTGAAGTGATACTTTGTGCTAATATACTTAATACGAGGATGATGAACTGGATTCTCACTGATCCTGATGGAAGCTTGGTTGTCTTCAAGAATCATAATTACTTTCTGCTCCTTTTCTCTTAGCTCTTTTCGTAGGTTACGAATCTATATAACATCCTGAGTAGCATAAAATAGAGCGACGTATTCAGCTTCTGCCTTTGATTGAGCGACAATCTCCTCCTTCTTGCTCTTCCATGCCACCGGCGCTCCATTTTTCAGATTTTATTCAGATGTAGATCGTCTTGTATCAACATCATCGACGCAATCTGAATCAGAGTAGGCAACCAACTCTGGATTTATTTCTCTTTGTTACATGATACCGAGGTATATTGTGCCTTTAAGGTACCTCATAATTCTTTTCACCATCCTTCAATGTACAGATGTTGGTTCAATACAGTAAGAAGCCATATGGTTGACAGCTTGTGACAGATCAGATCTGGTAGCACTAGCAATGTACAAGAGGCTTCCTATTGCAGAATGGTAGACTCCTTTATTGAGCATTTCTGAATCTTCAATAGCTCGTTGAGGTTGTGCAGATGCTTCCATGGGTGTACCTACAGGCTTGCACTCTTTCACGTAAAATCTGTCTAAAATTTCTCGACCATACTTGTCTTGACCATGCCAAAAATGATCTTGATTTTGAACAACTCGAACACCAAGGAAATAATGAAGTGGTCCCATATCCTTATCTGCAAAACGTTTGGCAAAGACTTCTTTAGTCTTATTGATAACTTGCTCTTTCTTAGAAGCCAGAATAATATCATCAACGTAAACGGCCAAAAGAACAAGATCACCATTTATCTCTCCTGTGTAAATGCATTCATCAGCTGCACTGTTTTGGAAACGCATGGATTGCAAATGTTCATCAAGGACTTCATTCCAACACCGAGGACTTTGCTTTAGTCCATAGATAGAGCATTCCAATTTGCTAATGAGGTGCTCCTTTCCTTTCTCAACAAACTCATCTGGTTGTGTCATATAGATATCTTCCTTGAGAATACCATTAAGAAATGCTGCATCAACATCCATTTGGTGTATCTGCATGTTCAACTGAGTTGCCATCCTGATTAGGGCTCTCACTGATTCCCAACGAACAACAAGAGCAAACACCTGATTATAATCTTCTCCAAAGACTTGTTGAAAACCTTGAGCAACCAAGTGAGCCTTGTATCTCTCAACTAGGCTATTTTCATCCAACTTCACCTTGAAAACCGTTCTATTACACGTTTCCGAGTGTTATGTTGCTTGAGAGATTGCCTTTCAGTTTTTGTAGCCTTCATCCATTTTTTACATTCAGGTGATTTCAAAACCTCTTGAAAACTCCTTGGTTCAACCAGAGATGTGTGAAAAACGCCAATACTTTAAATTTCATCTGCATCTAGGATGTATCCATATCTTGCTGGTGGCACACGTCTATTTTCTCTGGGTGGATAACGATGTTGTTCAGCATCTTGAAGTACTGATGGATTAATCTGATCAGGCACTTCTTCCTCATTTTCCATATCTCCATAAAATTGTTCATCTTCATCCTCCTCGATAACTGGAGCATCCGATTAAACTTGTTTGGGATGTAAGCATACGTTAGGCAGCCCGATATACGAACATGAGCAATGGACGGGTTTTGGCCCCACCACATTTCATACGGTGTCTTGCCTCTGGGTAGAACACCACTGGGGCTTCTGTTTGTCAGATATGTTGCAGTAGTAAAAGCTTCTGCCCAAAATTCTTCTGGTAATTTGGCAGCTTGTTTCATGGCACGAGTACATTCCATCAACGTTCTATTCATTCTTTCTCCAACTCCATTCTGTTGAGGGCAGTCAGCTACAGAGGTTTGATGAATGATTCCACGACTTTCAAGAAAGGTTTTGAATTCTAGAGATTCATACTCTCCTTGGTCTGATCAGACAACTTTGAGTGGATGGTTTGATTGATATTCGACAAGTTCAAGCCATATTTTGAATGTTTGAAAGACACCACTTTTCTTCGAAATTGAATAGGTCCGTACAAAGTGTGTGTAATCATCAACAAATGATAAAGCATACTTTGTTCCTCCGATTGACTCAGGCATTGGACTAATTACGTCACTGTGTACCAATTCTAGCTTGTGCTGGCTTTTGGTCTCTGAGTGCTTAGGAAATGGTAATTGGTGAGCCTTACTTTCAACACACGCTTCACAAAATTCCTTATCCCTATTACTCAGATGAATTCCCTTCACAAAATCACCATTAAACATTCTCAACTGTGCTTCAACACCTAAATGTCCCATACGTTCTTGCGTACATTTTACAGTCACTTCTGATGACTTCTTTTCGTTTTTTGATACATTGTTTGATCCATTTATGTTCTCCCTCTGTTCCCGTACACAATTCTGAATTTCATTTTCAGGGTAATTGTCTTCAACTGGCGTTAGATCACAATTTAAGAACTAAAACGAATTCCTTTTTGTTGCACTAAGAAGCGCTCTTTCTGCATTCCACAGTTCAGCACCATTTTTGCGTAGAACAAAATGACGTTCAGGGTCAAGTGCAAGAGCTGCATCCACAGAAAACAACGTAAAGTCTTAGTCATGCACATATAGACAATCATTAAAGACGATTTACTTTGTCGACCCATCGCTGTATTTAACAAGAACATCCAGAACACCTCTAGCAGTTCCCAACAGTACATGATTACTTATAGCTGTTACCTTGAGCGGGGGAGTAGGAAAGTTAAGTTCCAAAAAGCAGTCTCTACGAGGTGACATGTGACAAGAAGCACCTGAATCAACTAGTACATCTTCACTTTTTGCAATTTTATGGGCAGCTGCATATGATGAAGCACAAAAGGCTTGGTTAGGTCCTTTTTCATTTTCAAGAATGTAGGACACGCAGCACAGAAGTGGCCAACCCCACCACATCCACAGCATTTAACCTCCTTCGATTCACTACTTCCCTGTTTGTACAGGTCACCAGAACTACCTGTAACATTCTGAAAGGATGCACTATCAGCCTTGCCTGTTCTCCTTTTGACAATTTTACCTTTTCATGGTTTGGCAAGAAGGGCTGTTTCTTCTCCTGTTGCAACAACTTTGGGCTTGTTTTTCATCCAGAAATTCTCCAACTGAGTTGTCAAGGCTTGCATAGTAATATCTTAACAACTATCTATCTATCTATCAATCGTCGCAGTCTTGGAGTTAGAAACTGGTTCTATCTCGACGATCGAGACGATCCAGTGACGATCGAGAATTTAATGGAAACCACTTTCGCGGCGTTGGCCACGATTCAGATGATCGGTGTTTTTGTTGTTGTGCCCTGAATTGTATATTAAGAATGGTATGCTCCATATCGTCTTCGTTCTTTAAATATAGCTCGAACCCAAAAACGAGGTTTTTTGGTTTCTTCCTTTGGTTGCGTCGCCTTAAATCAGCAAGAAGAAGAAACGCATGTCCTTGCAACAACAGCACCTCAGTATAATCATCATCATCATCATCAGACGCCAAATACAACAGAGCTAAATTTAGCTGTTACACGATTGCGACGATTTTATGGAAATTTTGGGTCGTCAGGATCGTCACAATCGTGAAAACAAAAATTTCAACGATCTTGGCGACTGCTACGATTGTTACGATCAAATGGAAACCAGGCTTAAGTATGTTTAACAACAATTTCCTATTTTCTTGGGTTATGCTGTAAGTACTGGCGTGATCGAAATGTGTAGACAATGCAGTCCAAATTGCTCTTGGATCTAAAAGCTCATTTCCTTCAGGCAATATATACAGAACGTCAGTATGAATAGCTGAGGCAAGTACAGCATAGGCACGACGCGTTCTTTCATTGTAGTCTGCAACTTCATTTTCTGAAGCTTTGGTTCCTGGAGCAGCTTCGGCACCATTAACTATGCCCCACAGTTCATTTGCCTATAAATAGCAGTTAATCATTTTTGTCCACCCTTGCCAACTATCACAATTGAGCTGGGTTAACTTTAGAGACGAAAAGCTATTGTTTTCCGTCATTTCGATTTAAACGTCACGCCAAAGTCTCAGATTCTCTTCGTTGCAAATAACTTTCGAATTATCCACTTCTGGGCCCATAACCTGATAGTATTCAGCAATATTTCCACTACCGCGCAGAAACGTAGAGATAAAACCAAAGGAAACAAATCAAATTTGCTGTTGTAAAATATAAACTTAAGAATCAAACAGCGGGCATTACGATAAACCCAGACATTCAAGTTAAAAAAAAGCAGACTGTTAAACAAAACAAAAAAACTCCCTAAAATGTCAAGTTCTAGACAACAAAGAGTCATATGAGACAACAATTGACGTCAATCAAAACACTGTCAAATACATTTGCAGACAACAGTACTTAATTTCACAGTTAGTATTTAACAAAAACCTGTATTCATCTTCCAATAAAGCTGTGCTTTGAACAGCAAAACCTCAGAATCTAAAGTGGAGAAATTATTAGGGACCAGACTAACGTATTACAAGTGTTCTCTTTTGTTTCATGAGAACAAAAGATGCTATTCTCTGCTTTGCCACCGTAAACTGTTAAATTGCGAAAAAGTTATCTCTATAAATATTCGACACGTAAAATAGGTCTCTGTGTTTCTCTTTCGTCAAACGCATAAATGAGTATGAAGTTTCGAGAAGCGACTAGTCAAGACCATGATGGAATTAGACACCTATCGAGAGGTATCTATGGAAGCACTGATACGCTTGTTTATGGCTTTATCAATAAGTTAAAGAACGATAAATGGTTTCAATTTGTTGGTGAAATAAACCAAGAAAATATCATTGCTTTTGTGGCTGTTAACATAACAGATGGTGCTGAAAGCTTGATTCTGCGATATGCAAGGGTTCATATAGATTATAGAGGACGCGGTGTTTATAAGGCATTGCTTAATTATGCCCTACAGTATATGAGAGAAAAGGTACAAGATGCAAAGTTTGTTTATAGTTTGCAGTCAGTAGACTCAAGAGTACCAAGTAGTTACAGGGTTTTGAAGAGGATGGGTCTGGTAACGATGTCCTTTGATGGCAATGCCAAGATTTACATTGAGAAGAACGGTTTGGTTCATTCGAATATTCTGTTTAAGACATGGCCTGAATTCAAAGCGATGTACAACAAATCTGGTGCGGTGAAAGAATTGTTTGCTAATTCAGCTTTGGAAATCAGATGTGACATTTTCAGCTTGAGCTGCAAGGAAAATTGGCTAGTTTTGGAACAACGTGTTGATACTCGTATACTTGTTACAGAATATGAAGGTGTGGATGGTAGGAAAGAATTAATGATCTCATTTTTGAGATTGGAGAAGATCTTGACGAACGACGGTGTTCCAATGACGACCATTAATATTTATGGACTGAACAAGGAGGTGCTGAAATCTCACATTGCTCAAGGAATCTTAGAAGGTCTTGAGCACGTTGGTGGAGGTAGATTTTTTATGGAACTGTATTTGTCAAGCGATGTAGTAGCTGTCTGCAGTAACCTGGTGAAGGAGATTTGTAGCTGCGATCCCGATTATGAGGAAGATATGTACTTACTTGTCAGTGACTTGAATGAATTTTGAAGGACATTTAGGGAGCTGATAACAAATTTTGATTGATTTGATGTTCTTGGAGTTTGTCTTATTGAATGGTTCCTTTTGCAAATACTGGTATTCGCCTTCTCTATGAAGTTAAGATATAGATTTTTGAGGCGTTCTAAAAGTAGCATAACAATACAAACCACTGTTAGGCATTGTTAACCACCACTTTTAGTCGATGTTTATTGCAGTAAAGGCCGATGGAAAATTGCAGTACGATTAGAAATACAGTACTAATATTAGAAATTTTCCCACTGGAAGTGGTACTTTAAAAGTATCACAATCAGAGTCATCATATATGGAAGTATTACCATTAGAAATAAAGTATTAATATTAGAAATACTACCTGTATAAGTGGTACTTTGAGAATATACCATTGGAGTTATCATTGGTAGAAATATTACCTTTGGAAGTACAGTATCAAAATTAGAAATATTACAGTTAGAAGTGCTGCTTTAGAAGTATCACCTTTAGAGTTATCATGAATGAAAATATTACCTTGGGGAGTACAGTATCAAAATTAGAAATATTACAGTTAGAAGTGCTGCTTTAGAAGTATCACCTTTAGAGTTATCATGAATGAAAATATTACCTTAGGGAGTACAGTATGAAAATTATAAATATTGCAGTTAGAAGTGCTGCTTTAGAAGCATCACCTTTAGAGTTATCATGAATGAAAATATTACCTTGGGGAGTACAGTATGAAAATTATAAATATTACCGTTACAAGTGCTGCTTTGAAAGTATCACTATTGGAGTTATTATGAATGAAAATATTACCTTGGGGAGTAGTGTATGAAAATTATAAATATTACCGTTAGAAGTGCTGCTTTGAAAGTATCACTATTGGAGTTATCATGAATGAAAATGTTACCTTTGGAAGTACATTAAGAAAATTAGAAATATTACCGTTGGAAGTGCTACTTTAAAAGTATCACCATTAGAATTATCATGAATGAAAATATTACCTTTGAAATACAATATGAACAGTAGAAATATTACCGTTAGAAGTGCTACTTTAAAAGTATCACCATCAGTGTTATCATCGTCATCGTGGAAATAGTACCTTTAGAAGCACATTATTCATTTTAGACATATTACCAATAAAACTATAATCATTAAAAATCCTGCCGGAAGAATTAAATTTGTAAGCAATATTGTTTGCGACATTACTTCTTGTCTGCTGTTACTGCTACATCCACGTTTACACTGCTGTTGTTCACGGCAGTTAGGCGTAGCTTGATTCTAACTTAGATTCAATTGTCACACTAACTGGGGTTATTCTAACTTAAACTGTGCCCAGGTTGAGTGCTTTTACAATAACGTCTTAGCGCAGATGTGCACAAACCCGGTCTCAACCCAGGCTAGCAGCGTAATTCTTTCTCATTATCATTGGGCTGTCTTATTGAGAAAGATACCTGAAGCCATCTTTCATGACCATGCGCTGTCCAACATCGTTATTGGGGTAGGAGTCGGTTAGAATCGGGCATCATTGGTAAATTGGACAATTGCTTTTCCCGATTCCTTTTCAGTGAACAACACCCGTTGTCCCCATAGGTCGATTCTCACCGCAATTCAACTAATCCACATAAAAGGGAAATTGGATACTTTAATTGTGGACTGGAGTTTCATTGTCATATGGTCAATCGAATTGTGCTACAGAAACCTAAAGGAGACACACATTCTTTGATTATAGATAAGGTTTTGACAAACCATTCTGTTTCAATTAGATATGATATTTCGGTATGTCATAGGGCGTCTTTGTGCATTTGAAAGTATGCCGTAATCCTCGAATTAGTCGCCGGGGGGGGGGCTTATTTAGTCTTGATACAACTTAGGTGGGAGCTTATTCTCGGGAGGGCATATAAACATATATGACACATGCCGCATAAAAAACTCAATGTCAAAAATTTCTTTCTTTACAACATCGACTAAGCAGTTTAAATTTATGCACCGATTCGAGAATTTACGGTAATCGGTTATTTGGTGCACTGTAGAGAGTGTTTGCACAATCCCAAGAGCTGGTATCACTTGCAGTGGTCTCAGTCCGTTTTCAATTCAGCTAGGATGTTATTCTTTGATTTTTGTATTGCCATGTTAATCAGACAGTCTTCACAAAATCAATTCATACACATAATACTTCCACTGATTTTTGTGTATTTATGAAACTAAACGAAAAACTTAGAAAGAAGATCCAGGTTGCTGCGCTTTGTTTAGAGTATTTAATAAGTGCCAAGGAATGACAGAGGGCATCATATGAACTTGAGACATGGGGCAACCGTGTATAAAGAATTTGAAATAAAATAAAATTTCTTCGTTTCAGCTCTTCATTCGCAGGTTAGAGCTGGTGAAAATGGTTAGAACTATATACGAACATCTATTCTTTTAGGCCACCCTTGGAGTGAAGCCTCCAGCTCATGCCTGCCTTTTTGTCATCACTGGACCGGTGGGTCCATACTTTTCAACTGGGTCCTTCAATCCAATATCACTATTGGCCGATCCTAGCTTCGTCAGAGCATGGCCTGGTGGCATCGGAGAATGCAAAGCAGGAGGGTAAGACTTTTAAATTCTGTCCCTTCTAGACAAATTTTCAGGGCTGTTAGTCATGGCAACTTGTAGTTTGTGTTCACATATGGATCTGACCTCATTCCTACCGCGGCGTCCGCTTAGTACCTAGCGTGGAAGGATAGAAAATTTGTAAGAATTGTATAATCAATTCATTGGCAAACTCATCCATAGTGTCATACAACCTTGAATCTTGTTACTATACAGTAAGAGATATTCAGGAAGAGGAAAATATGTGGTGACGCATATAAACCGCTAAGAAAATAGTTGTATATGGTGTCTGTATTACAGTTGTACATATTTAAAAATATACGAACACTGCTAAAACGATACCATTGGGAGCAAGTATACGCTGACAACCTCATGGCCAATGCAGAAAGAAAACACAAAGAAGCCAAAGAACAGCAAAGACAGGAACTGAAAGAACGTAAAGAAAATAAACATGGAAAAGCAGATAAATAAAATAAAACAAACCTATATTTGCCTTCCATAACTCGAGTAAAGCATTTGTTTAGATATTCCATCTACGTGCTTTCCGTCTGAGAACGGTAGAATCTCTGCTTAGATAACTCCATTTCAACAGGTTCTGAACTGGCCTGTTTCTGTTTGAAAATCTTTCACGCACGTTTGACTTATCTATATCTTATGATTTTATTTCCAGTAACTATGGACCAACTATATATGCCCAACAGATTGCCCACCAGAAAGGCTGCTCTCAGTGCCTTTGGCTATATAACGACGAGGTAGGATACAGCTGCTCTACGCCTGTAATATTAAACTTTTGGGTCAATCGTTGATTAAAGTGTATTACTTAATTGCAAGACTTATATAGAATGAATCAATCCATGACATTACATGTTTTTAAGTATTGAAGAAATTGACTCACTGCATTATGCTTGATTGATTGATTGATTGATTGATTGACTGATTGATTGATTGATTGATTGATTGATTAATTGATTTCAAATATTTAAGGAGGGTTGCCCTATATATGCTCTTGCTCTTGTGCTAATATGCTCTTGTGGAAGATGCAGTGTCAACAGATAATTCACGTATAACAAAGTATTAATATAATATTAATATTGATATCTCTGAGTCATGTAGAGGGCAGCCTTTGTCATTTACCCTCAATGTCTTGTATAGCATACAGTTAAGACCAACAGCTGGTATCACTTCTATAGTATGTTTAAGGATGATTTTATTCCCAGCATCGTCATTTTTTCCTTTATTCGCCAGATGATAACCCTCAGCTAGGCTAGAAATGCCGAGTAAAATGCTATGAAAGTAGACTTGTATGGAATTACATCTCTAGCCTCGTTTCTTTCAGTCATTTGGTCTTGATTAAGCTTAGTCATTTGTTTTTACGCCGATTACAGGTTACAGAGGTTGGAACCATGAATATATTTATGCATTGGATTAATGAAAACGGAGGTAATCTCTTCATTATCAATCATTTCACTTCCTTTCATAATGATTTACAAAGCTATTAATCAACAATGGGTAACTTTGTAAAACTCAGCTTATATTTATTGGACAAAATTTTGTATTTAGTTTGTTTGCGAGGTTATGGTATCCTGAATCAGCTATGCCTCATTCAAGACTATGCTTTGACTTAATAATTCGCTATGATATTGGATCAAAATTATGCTATCATATAGAGTTGGGCTTAAGCACAGGGCCATGCTAGCACTTGTGAGTATTGAGTAAGTTTAAATTATGAGCTGTAGACTAAGTTGTGTACATACAACTTACATAGTCTTTATGTTGATGGTTTAGGTCTTTCATAGATGTACTCTTCAGTGTTACTTTATGGTACCTAATGGCCGTCCCCAACGCTCAATGGTTTTTGACAATTTCTCCAACACCCCCGCTCTTATTAAGACCCCCCTCACAATTAGCTTGACTTGCTTTTATTTTATTTGTGTTTGTATAGTAATGTATATTTTTTCGCTCGTATTCTGCTTTTTGTTAACAATTTGTAACCTTTCGCGCCGGATGCAAATTACCTACTGTAAGAGAGATTCTTGTTTTTGTATGAGTAGTTAAAATGTACACATGATATGTTTAAAAGGAAAATATTGTTTTTGTACAAAGCAATGCCACAGTTTAGGATATGATAACATTGACAACTAGAACTTGCAGCCGATATTTTGCAGCCTTTGATGAACGTCAGACGTTTGCATTGTGTCTCTTTAATGTGCGGTTTCTAGCAATTGGCTTATTTTCTCATCAGTATAATTGAATACGTAGCATCGTCTTTGTTAGATAGTCAAACATTTGAACAATTGAACTACGCTTGAAATACAAATAATCAAAATTCACTTAGTTTTTGGAAAATATTAATTTGGTTTGTTGCCAATAACGCGTCAAGCAAAACGCAAGATGTTTTTTTATATTTTGATTCCAAAATTTTCGATGAGATGAGAATCCCTCATGTATTTTCTAAATGATGGGTGAATATTATTATTTAGCTTTGATGGTTTCATGCGTAGTCATCATATTCTACAGTATCATGCGCTATCCTTATACACCACCACATTAGGTGATCAGGTAATATCAGCGCATTGCAATAAACTTTGCACTATTAGCGTACATCACGATAATATTTAGTATCTCTATACAACTATATTCATATCACTTTTGGTTTCATTCTCTAGAGGAGGAATTAATCACACCGCCATTAAATGGACTGATATTACCAGGTGTAACGAGGAAATCTATTCTTGAGTTGGCAAGAGAATGGGTAACTTTTCTTGTGTACAAATATATTCGTCTCCATTGCTCTCCTTTTTGTACTCATTTTATGCATATTTTTTTGATTTGCTGTAGTCTCGTTGTGATTACGATATATTTTGAATGCCATAATGGCGTTCTATTGACAATCTCACAATGCCCTGCCCTCTCTGTATGTGAAGGAAAGAGACATTTGGTTACTATAGGAACTTGCGAAAACCCGACAAACTTGTTTCATTTCTCTACGACCAGATATTCGTTTGTCACCCGTTGATGAAGCAGCTCGCCAAAGAACCTCCGTGTTTATTTCGAGCCCAGTGTTGTGAATCCAAGAGAAAGCAGAAAAGAAGAAATACATACCAGCTGCAGCATATTTCGAGCTTGTTGATATTGACATTGCCACCGTGAGATATGCAAGAAGGCATATATTATGTTTCGAAAAAATTTGCAAATGGATTAAATGGATAAAAGTTTCAGGATACAACATGTATATATATATATATATATATATATATATATATATATATATATATATATATATATATATATATATATATATATATATATATATATATATATATATATATATATATATATATATATATACATGTAGCAATGTAATTTAGAATCTCGGGCTTCCACCTTCTGATACGATCCATTTTCAAACTGTTTCGTGTAATGCCCAGACTTAAGCTGTACCGTAAACCCTAGAATTGGCCCCTCCCCTCGAAATCGTCCCCCATCAAATAACCCTCCATGCTAGACCGTCAAAGTTTTAGTAGGCGCCCCAAAATAACCCCCTTCACAGATGAGGATATTGAGCACTTTGTTATAGACTAATGCTTGTATTTAGCCTGCTCTTCTTGTACAGTCGAGAAGAAGAGCTTCGAAGATCAGCCTTTTATGTGGCATTTATAAAAGCCTTATTAACTCCTCCCCTGGGGTGCACCCTCCCATGGGATACGCCCTCCCATCAAATGAGACCCTATCCAAAGAGTATTAAAGATATACACGCCCCAACGGGGGCTAGTTCGGAAATTTACATTAATGGATGCATTAGCTCTTTTGTGGAAGAGCGCCAATTACAATATCAGTATGTTAGAGATAACTTGTATAGTTGGCTGCGATTTTAGTTGTGAGACAGCCGTACTAATATTCAGTTACTGTGCTGACAATATTTTACTCATCTCTGAAAACAGAACGAATTTAAAGTTACTGAGAGATCGTTTACTATGCAAGACTTAGTCAAAGCAAATCAGGAAGGAAGGGTTAGTTTCTTCAGAGTTCACTTTATGACTGTAGTCTGTGTCTAATATATACATGCATATGAATATATTATACTGATATACTGATATAATACTGAAGAAGAGGAAAGTGGAAATATTTTGAAATGTATATGTAAACACACACGCACGGACGCACCACATATCACACACCACACACCACACACCACACACCACACACCACACACCACACACCACACACCACACACCACACACCACACACCACACACCACACACCACACATACAAATATATATCTGTGTATATAAATAAATATATATCTGTATATATATATATGATAACTGATGAAGGCTTGTGCCGAAACGTTTTAAAAGTTGGAATTTTTTCTTGAGGGTCTATTTATGTCTTTAAAAATTTCTTTATGATTGGAGCTATTTGAGTGTATATATATATATATATATATATATATATATATATATATATATATATATATATATATATATATATATATATATATATATATATATATATATATATATATATATATATATATATATATATATATATATATATATATATATACAAAACAAAAAATATGCTCTACTTAAATATAGATGTTTTGATAAACATCTTCATCAGTACTCTTGAGTAGCGATGAAGATATGTATCGAAACGTCGACACTTATGTAAGGTATATTATTGATTTTGTCTGTTATTTACTTTTATATACTATGCGGATGCGGCTCTGATTCAGTTATATATATATGTATATATTGTTATACATATTTACATATCCTCTTGCATCATTTATCGATATCTGAGTGCATAACGTATTTTGATAGGTAAAAGAACTATTTGGTGCAGGGACAGCTTGTGTTGTTTGCCCTGTCGATAAAGTGCTGTATAAAGATGAAGTGAGAGTCGTTTTCTTACAATATCTTGTTACTAAGATTTGCATTCATTTGATTATGTTTCCAAGGTTATTTACTTCCCATTGTTTGTTTAAAGAATGGTTGCAGTGGGTGATTTGATTCGAGTTCTGATTAAGAGTGTTTTACTCATTTTCCCAATTTTCCAATCATGTTAGCAATATGCTCCAAGATATTTAGTAAATGCATCAAAATTTTGTATATTTTTAATTTAACGTCAAACTTTCTTTCTATGGAAGTTGAAATATCCTTTGCAGTATTGGCCCGTCGTAGAGCCTTGTATTTTCATCCCTCTTCGTCTTAATCTGTTAACTACTTTTACTGAAGCTGGATCCGCCTTTGGCACCTAAGTATACCGTCATTGACTAATGTCATGACAGGGACGAATAGGAGATTTCTTAGTGATGTCGTTACTTTCCTTTTCCTATTGCACGAGATCAATTTTCAACCAGCTAGAAATATTGGCTGAATGCGCTTCAAGTAGAAGCGTCTGTTTGTTAAGAAATATCTCTGTTCTCTACAACGAATTGTTTGTTTTAGTTTGATGATTCTCAAATGTTCAGTCTGAAGAAGTTTTGTCATCTGTCTTATAGCTCCTGTATTTCTTTTATGAATTTCTTGAATCGCATTATCAATATTTGAAGATTTCATCCTCACATTGTAAATAGCGAATAGTTTCTATGCAAGCTCTATCATCAACGGTGTTCAATGTTTCAAATACCCTTGTGGCGTAATCCTTTCCTTACTTTCTCTACAGTTTATTCAAATACCAACGATGGCAAACGGGCCAAGGATTGCGAAACAATTTTACCAACAGTTAACAGAAATACAGGTAGGCTTGAAGTTGCTAATGCTCCTTTAAAAAGAGAGCTTTCGCCTTCATCAAGCTACTCTTATTGCTATTCATTCTTAGACGTGGCTGCCCAGTTGATTTTCTGTGTAACTTTTGGAATAATTAACTGCTTGAATACTGTGAGTTTTATAAGTAATTTACTCCCACTAATTCATTCCTCAGCTCACTCCTACTAGCTCATTCATTCACTCACTCGCTAAACTCCTGCACTCATCCACTCACTCACTCACTCACTCACTCACTCATTCATTTATTTTTTCATTCATTCATTCATTCATTCATTCATTCATTCATTCATTCCCCCACCTCCACTCCCCCACTCATTCATTCTCTCACTCACTTGCTCCTCCACTCATTCATTACTCACTCATCCACTCAATTATTAATTCACTCACTCGCTACACTCCTGTACACACTCACTCATCCACTCACTCATTCATTTATTCATTCATTCATTCATTCATTCATTCATTCATTCATTCCTTCCTCACCTCCACTCCCCACTCATTCATTCTCTCACTTTTTCTCTCTCCTTCACGTCCTTCACGTCCTTCCATCCTTCTTCTCTTGCAAACTCTCTCACACCTATCTACCCCCTCTGTCCCCTGAGCAGCCAAAAGAACGTGTAAAAACGTCCACTTACAAGGTCCGGAAGTTACTGCGTCAACCTGTTGTTATAATGTTTTATTGTGAATTTAACTTACCTTTCTTAACCCCTGTCTAGTATGGAAGAATACCTCATGAGTGGTCAGTCGTTATTGATCCTGGTTGTGACGACAACAAAAAAGAAAAGATTCCAACAGCTGTCTGATATTGACATAAAATGTTTTTCTCAGAAATTTTACGAAGGATGTAGATCAATAGTCGAGTAGCTTGCATTATAGTAACACATTTGTTTTAACGATTGTTTTGGCATTTTCTATTTATTCCCGGGAACATGTAAGTTTATCAAAAATTTTTTACAGAAAGGAGTATGCGTGTATGGTATCATTTGAATCGCTTTATTCTTAATATTATGTTGCACTTGTCTGTGAATTGCAATTATCAAACAGCTTGATTGGTTGATTGATTGGCTGATCTTAACTTAAAAGCTCGATAAGTCAATCATTCAATCAGTTGCTCAATCAATCATTCAATCAGTTGATCATTCAGTCAGCCAAGCAGTCAACCATTTGATCAATCGATCAGTCAACCACTCGATCAGTTAATTGGTAAATCTTTCAATCATTTAATCAATTGGTCAGTGATTTAATCGATCAATTGATCAATTGGTCAGCTTTTTCTGTTGTAGCAATTCACAGGGTTGTACATTTCTCTCCATCTTCACGCACAGGTTCTGAATCGGTATGAATGCCCTTAGGATTGAATCCTTGAGTTACCTAACTTGTCAAAGGCAAGTGCAGAACGGTTATCTTATCACCTAGGTGTTGTTCATTCTAGAAAGAGGTGTTCCTCTGATGTTGTTTTTCCAATGAACTCAACCCACGCAAAGTGTCTTAGTTTTTATCATATTTATGAACAATATTCATTTACGTTATCAGCTGCTCTCTGTCAACTTCCTATGAGTGTTTTAACCTTAAGTCAAATTGTCTGTTTTATGCGTAATCAACTTTACAGAGAATCATTATTTATACGTTTAATATAGTGGAATGAAAATATTGTAAAGCGTAATTCTTGTGACTAATTACTGTGTTCATACTCTTCTATTGGGGAATTACGGTAGGGCACCACAGCTACCTCGGATTTCAGAGTAACTTGGCCGTTGAGAGATTTCATTTGCAATATACCACCATTTATATGCGTAGAGCCGACTGATAGGAATCTGAGAGGGAATATTGCATTATGATTGGCTGTTTTTTGGCCAATAGGCTCACACTCGCTTCTTGTCTTGTATGGTGATGAAAGACTCAATCGTTCTTAGGAGGAAACTACTCGATCGGGTTCGCCAGATTTACTTGTTCGTAAATATGCCAAATCGGCCAGAAGACATCTCTAGTGAACGTAAACATTGTAGCATAGGCCATTACCTGGGACATCACCGTACGTCACTCATGTCATTAAGCACCTGTTCATTCCTCTTCTGTTGTTCTCCACGAAATCATCGCACCACGAGTCTATTCAGCAACCACCTAGCCCTCCCTTTACGTAAGTCGCGTTTATTTTGGGTTGTTCTCTGTTTATTTATATACCCATGTAATTTATATAGTCGGTCAGTCGCTCTGCCTCTGTGTTTTCTGCACGTTAAATAATGATACGAGCTTACAACTGATCAACGAAGGATGTCACTGAACGAATACAGCAGTCTATAGGAAGCAAGGACTCGCGTTCCTATACATGGTAGAATGACTGAAAATGTGCCAAATTTGTCTCCTCCACTGGGGCTGCTCGTGCTTTTGCAGAGTCTTCTGACGAAAATTTTCAGTGTGTATTTAGCAACTTTCTTAGGTCTCTAGCACTGAATTGTCTTATTGTTTTGAGTAGTCGAGTACTGCTTTCATGTAAGCCACTCTCTTATAAAAAAAACGTGCATACCAATATTAAGAAATCTGCCACAGAGAAATATTGAAATCCGGGCTACTTCAAAAATGCTAAAAATGTGAAATTTGGCGTATTCATTCAATGACTTTGCTTTCACGCCAAAGTAAAGCAAAAATAGGTCAATTTACTAGCGCACCCCAGCACGACCAAAACTAGGAACAAAGTCTCTTACGCCAATACGCCGAGAAAGAGCCGGATATCAGACCTCCCGGATATATTAGCTTAACATAATAGAATAACATAACATGACATATAACATTTAACATAACATTCAAACTACTAACTACAGCAACATCAGCAAACCTGTCGATTTTTCACGATAAAAATGTGTGAAACTACCTTAATGTTTGTGGTTTATCTTCATTATTCAATCCATTGACTGGGAGCAGCACACATTCCGATTGACTTTAGTAATGATTGAGTCGCTAGTAATCAAAACCTGGAGAGCTGCCATGCTGGAGTAATAGTGTCCAAGCAACAGTAACTAACCATCTTTTACATGAAGTATTGTCTCTGTTTGAATATGGCGTCGTGATGGGATATAGTTATGGTAGTCGTCGGGACAGTGAAATTTAGGAAGTGTACAAACATATCGTCTATAAAATACGTGAAAAATAAGCTGGAAGAGAACTTGACAACCACCTTGGATGGTTAGCATTGCTTTGGGCGCAGTGAATCAAGAGTGACTGTGTGTAATCGCTTGCCTAACTTCTAGGCCACTTACTTTTTCATTGCACGCTATACCTCGGTGCACAACGTTTGGCATCAGTATCAAATACTCATGGAGTAAATTATAAGGCTTCATCAACAAATACGCAGTTCCTGTGTTTTAAATCTGATGGCTGTTCTGAATAGACATAGAGTGGCTATAAATGAGTGAGTAGGGCCTGTAAGCAATAGTTTTCTTATGCACATATTTAAGTGTACCGTAAAGTGTTTTGAATAAGACGGATATAAACGGCGGGATTGCTTGGGTACTCTAGAACTCAGCTGCAAGAATTTTCCACGGGGTAAATAGCCAGCATTTAGTCATTTAGCAATTGGCTTATGGGATTGACTTCAAATTGTCTCGATGTTATGATTTTATTGTACGAGATCTGTTGAATGCTGTTGGTGGTAAACCTAGTTATCAAAATTAAAGCAATTAAAGCATTATAATGTGTGTAGCATGTAAGCAAATGTATGGAAAAGTGATAAAATGCCTCGTTGCCTGTAGATAAAGTATAGTTACAGTAGACAGCTATTTTACGCAAGACTGCAAGAAGTAAGTTGGGCTGTGGTAGAAACCTTACAAAATTTATAAATTTGTATGGTTGGTATGGGAAAATGCTAAGGCCAAGTCACTTGTCAAGTCATCTGTAGAGGAGCCTTGAAGAGTCAGAAAGTTACTCTAAATGATTATAGGCATGAAAATATTTTGAAATAAAAGCACTGATTGGCTTGCCAGCAAAAGTTGCTCATGTGCAAACTAGCATTGAGAAAATATTTATGGTGTGACTCCCACCCCCATCAATTCCAGCTTGGATTAATGAGTTCAACACTCAATAGATTTCTTTTCAGCTTTAGATTAGCAGAGAAGCACATTGGTGCTTACAAAATTAGAACATTAGATATATGAAACTGATATGTAAATGCATATATGTATGGGTATAAATTTATTGCATGAACTAGAATTGATTCTACTGTTTTCCAGCATGGAACATGCCAATACAGTTTATTTGGAAAAATCACTACCTAGCGTTGATCGGAGGCATTTGTCAACAGTACAGATAACAGAATATCCTGATAGTGGACTTGCCAATCCTGAGCCATGCTCTGACACCCAAGAAGATGCTCTTGATGATTTCTTATCTCCCCAATTCTTGGTAAGTTGTAATGAGTGTATGATGTCACCTAGACACATTATGCATGAGTGTGATTGAATATATTTTCTGGGAAATTATGCTTTAAGGCCTGTATTAAAGGCCTAGGACCCCAAGGTATCTTGTTATCATAAGTGTTTGAATTTCATAGGCATAAATGACACATATGATGATGTATTCATGTCAAGCTAGGTTTTAGTCATATAATATGGGTTTATTATTGTACCACTTTCCATTTCACAGGATATTATTTCCAGGAGGAATGGGTTGATTAAATATTTTATTTTTATTGAAGCTATCTTACTCTTGCACTGTACCTTATATAATATAGGTATATAATCAAAATTTTGTTTAGGTTTTTATATGCTTGCTTTTTGATGGTCTTTTTTCCTAAAATTCCTTCACAGAAACATGTATCTGGTAAGAACAATCTTAGTGAAGTCACATATTTGAAAATGGAGGTTGATACAACTGAAACTAGCATTGGAAACCTTGGTATGTTTTGCATTTAATTCTACTCGTTTTTCTTGTTCTTTGCTTTGACTTTTGAATGTAATGGCTGTTTGTTGGCCTTGTCATTTCTTAAGGATATTTAGCCTCATGAAGACAAGCATGTTTTATCTGGCAGTACAAGTCTTGAGCAGCTATCAGGCTACTTTGGGCCTCAGGTCTCTAGCCTTTGACTGCTGAATTAATGAGAAAAATCATTTAGAAATCTGCAAGAAGATTACAGAATCAATTTGATGTACCCTTTCAGTACTTTGTCCTAACCCAGTATGTGATATAAATTCATTAAACTTGAAACCACCAGCCCATTGTATGGCACCATAAATAGTTGATTGTACCATACTTTTCAACTTCTGTACATGTACCCTAACCTTACCAGTTAGCCATGAAAATACTTTGAAAGTATTTACAGAAGTATTTCCGAACTGCAAACTTAAGTTTTGGGTAGCTGCTTGGGTGTAGTTACAAACAGTCAGGAAAACATCTGGCAAGCATCATTAATTGAAATGATGCTTTTCTGTCATTACCTGCTTCTCCTTTTAATAGTTGTCCCTATCTACCTTTCATCTAGCAAGCTTCTCAGGATTTATTTTCTTGATGCACATATTTCATTTTGTACTTGACTCTGATATTGTGTTGCCTTTCAGGTCAGCTACTCCCAAATTTGAAACAATTGAAACTATCTAACAGTGCTATCAATTCAATCAGGTATGCTATTTCATTTAGCCTTTTGCACCAAGCATGATTTTCTAGATATGATATACAGCATAGAAATCTTTTCCTGAGGTTTTATCCTAATTTAGGAATAGCCATTTTGCTTGTGGATTTCAGAATATTTTGATATTTGAAATTCATCTGTTAAGTAATGTGCCATAATTGAACTGATATTGTGCCAGTGTTAAATATCATAGATCCATCTTCACAGTATGAAGTGATTTAGTCAATACATGATTGCAGTCTATTACTCTCAGTTGGTTGATAGAAAGGGAGTTTGAATAAATGGGGATTGGAAAAATCCCAAAAACCTAATAAGGGGGTTAGAATAAATAAGGCAGTGGAAGATGACCAAAAGTGTAATAGAGGGGGAGTCCTGACAATAATTTTGAAAGTGAAGTCACAGAATGAAGCAATACTAGTCAATGCAACATTTGCAATCAGCCTAATTTTCTTAATGAGAGTTTATTTTTGCATACCAAAGTACCTTGACATATTAAATTGGGTAGGAGCTTACTTGAAAATTAATAGACAGTGGGGTTGGAATGAAAATATCCAGGGTGGAGAATTTTTGAAAGATTGACTAGCAGCTGGGATGTCTGTTTTGCACCCAAGAGTATATGTAGAGTTAGTATTTCCATATTTTATGGATTACAACATAGTGTTAAATATCTCCCATTGCTAAGAGATGTTAGCATATTTTTGGTTGAAATCTATTGTAAATAAATAAATACTGTTTAAGGGATCTTGGAACTTGCTTAAATGATTTGAGCACATTGTGGCTCCAGAGGTGTGGTTTGGTTGATCTTGATGGTATAAGTTGTTTCAATTCTCTCAAGGTATTTTATCATTTTATTTTATATATTGTAACAGATTATACTACTTTCCTATTGTCAATTGGTTTTTCAGTCATGCTATTTATTTCTACTTGGTTATCAGTTTTCTGGTCTTCAAATTAATAACTTTAGTCATGCATTTATATTCTTGTATGCTGCCATATTCAGCTTACACTTTGGAAACCAGCTTGAATGCTACCACATTCTTTATCAGCAGAGTGAAGAATTTTTAGACTGATCTTTTCCAACCTATGAATTCATCATACTTTGTGCCACCAGCTTGGCATCAACTACAGCTCAATCTTGATTGCATTTGTCACCAATGTATAAAATCATCCAGTGACATATATGAAATCTAGGTGTTTCTTGACCTTATGTTTTTTGCCCTCTGAGCTTCTGAGTGTTGTATATCTTCAGAACCATATAAGTAACTGTGTTTAATACCAGTTTTCTTATTTGGCTATTACACTGTTCAGTTGCTCAAGATATTTGCATTAGATAACCCATCTGAAGTTTTAAATTTTCCTGCTCTACTTTCCAGGAGTTGTATTTAGCATACAATGAAATTGATGACCTTAGCTCACTAAGCATGCTTGAGAATCTCAGTTGTTTAGACCTTGAAGGGTATGACATTTAATATTTTACTCTACTTGATAATAAATCTAGCAATAGCTTTTAGATGTTATTTTCAGAAAATTTCATGGCATGTACTTCTAGTACAAATAATCTCTGCTTATTTTATTGAAGTGAATCACATGCTTCTCTGTAGTGGTCTAATATGTGTAGATGTTATTGTATTTGTTTCATCTTTGTTTGATAGGCTATGCACTATATTGTTTGTAGCATAACATTATCACTCTCTACTTGGTGGTCTGCAGTATTTTTCTTTGTGTCTATATAATTCAAGAAGTTCTGAGGTGTAGCACCCTGTTTTTGAGTAGCAACAGGTATATCCATGAATCCATCGATACAATTTGGGGTCCGTATGTAATATCTATCATTTATATCTTTGTAGGCTAATAGCAGGATTATTTTTAAGTGTTTTGCCATTTCTCTTGTTTTGGCACTTGTTGTATTTGTCCACTATGGAGTGTCCATGTTTTTTTCTGGCTTGGTTTAGTTTAGTTTGTAAGTGTTTTAGACAATTGATATTGCCATTTGCAAAATTATTCTAAGTTTAATTTCAAGGACTGATACAGTTTGTTTACACATTTTGTTGTTTTCTTTCTCATCCAGAAACAACGTAGATGATATTGCACAGGTGGAGTTCTTAGGCCTATGCTCTAATCTGATCAGTTTGTCATTAAGTGGGAATCCTGTTGAACTGGCCCCACATCCGGATACAACTGACAAGGTATAGATGGCTTATTTACACCAAGAATTCAAACTCGTTTATTGTGATGTGATAGTTTGTGCAGCATCCTCCTTAGTTATCTTGGCATGCGTATCTTTTTGCTTAACATTATTTCCAGAAGGTTTTATTTGTTGTAGGGTACTAGTGAAAAGTAGTTTAATGTTGATTTTAGACTGCAATCTAAGTATACAGGGCTCTTGGGTTTGCTTCGGAAAAATGCAAAATTGGTTAATCTGTAAATATGTTAAGTGTCACTGGGCGTTATAAAAAATAACTCATATATCGCTGTCAGAGACCTCTGTTCAAACCAATCAAATTGACGTTGGCTTAAGCCAAAAAGCATCATACTATTAAAAATATGGCGTTGATTTGCTATTGTGTGTAACTCCCTTCCTTCTCACTAGGATTTGAAATTCTATGACTATCGATCTGCCATTTCAAAAGCTATTCCACAACTTCGTGTTCTGGACGATGAGCCATTTTTATTTGATATAATTGACGGTAAGAGTGTCATCCGATCAACATACAGCAGCAAGGAACAAGATAAGCAGGATTTAAAAGAGGATATCTTTATGGTTCAGGAATCTCTTAAATCTCTGTCTGTTATCGATGAAGATGATGATAGTGAGCAAGGTATGAAATAGTAAGCTAGTTAAACTTGGTTTACCAAAGTGTACCGAGGTTTTCTGCTCATTTGCCTTACTATTTTAAGCTTTGGAGTAAAGTGAGGAATGTAAAACTAAGAAAAGCTCTTTGAGGCTGGTTTTTGTGGCTCAGAAAGCCGGGTTTATTATCTGAAGGTTAGCTCAGAAGCAAAAATTTTTTATTATTGTCGCCTTTAAGAGTGAAACTAAACTCAACATTTCCTTACAGAGTGCTGTTTTGATTCTATACAATAGACAGGATAATCCTTGATGTCTTTTATTGAGAATTCATTTCTTATGTATTTTGAACTTAATACTTCTTTTTGTGTCCCAATTCTACCTCTTTGCTATGTTCCTTGCTTCAGATTTTCTCTCCACAGAAGGTTTACAGTCAAATAGACCTGAATCTGGCCATTCTCAAGAACGATCTAGGCCATCCTCAGGCCGTAGTCGACCAATTTCAGGCCGTAATCGACCAATATCATCTCGTAAACGACCACTCTCTTCGAGGAACAGACCCATGAGCTCGCTCGCGCAGAGAAATAGACCTTCTGTGATGCCCGATCGGCCGACCACGTCACATGTTCCAGAATCATCTCTGAGAAGACCAGAGAGTGTGAGACCAGGTGACCCAAATGAAATACTGTGTATTATCTTAAAAACCTTTGGTAAGGAACATCAATACAACAAATAATTTCTGGGATATTTTTGGTTTTTTCGCCATCGTTATATTGCGACCTGTGAAATGTTTGTAATTTGACAGTGAAGATCCATGCGTATTTTAGCCCTTGATTCCATCTAATAGATCGTGGTTTTTGAAAGCTTCGAGGCTTGGAATGTTGTCATAACTCTTTCCCATTGGCAAAATAGCTTTCCTTTTTAATCGAAGCCATAGACAACTGCTATGTTTTAATTGGCAATCTTCTTGGCTTCTCGTTAGGCTTTGTTAACGATATGACTGAAGACAGCGTTGATGAAGATGATAGCAGTGATCTCACACATGGTATGTATATGATGTGCTATTCCATACCGCTGTACAGTAGTGTTGTTCGTATTTTGTACTGTAATAGTTCACTATAGGAAATAAGTCTCGTATATATATAATTTTCACTCTTGAAGAGTAGTCAGCTAGTAGTTTTGTCATATCGTGCAAATTATGTAGATGATTTACCTTTAGGCTGAATATGTCTACGTGTATCTGGTGTATGTTATTACTTTTTTGTGGTGTTATCTATATTTGTCGTATGAGATCGTCTGAAAATGTCTTACCTAATCATCAGATTTGCCATACGATATCGTCATAATTTATCGTAGGATATTAGCAGAATTTGTTTAAAGATCTTATCATCATTTATAGTACAATATTTGCACGATATCATCATAATCCTGAGTATGACAATTTGTCGTACTCATTTGTTATGCAATACGATATCTTAAATTACAGCACGATATCGTCATGGTTTGTTAGTCGATACCTTTTTATTGGTTGTAAGATACAATCACGGTTTGTACTATGATATACGCATTATTTGTTGCGCGATACTATCACTGTTTTGTCTACCACATCATATCTATTTGCCGTACGCTACCACCATAGTTTATATTACGATATCATCATTGTTTGTCGTACGATGACATGATTATATGTCGTACGATATCATCATGATTTGTCGTACGATGCACAATTCACCCATATTGGTCTTGCGATATCATTGTATTTGTGTATTGTTTATCAAGGTTCGAAGCAAGTTATCTGTGGAAATCCTGTTCGGGCTCTTCTTGCTAGAAGAAAGGTAGTTGTCATATTGGCTTTTATTTACAAGACCAGACTGTGTTGATTTAATTGTTCTCAAAAGGCAAATGCTCTTGCTGTATTTACATAAGCCTTGCTGTTTTTTTCTTTATTTTGCCTTCATGGTATTTCTTGTTATATTTGTTGATTTCACAATTTTGGGGCTGTTTTTGAGGACTTACAGTATGTTTTAGATTCCTTTTCGAATTCAGTTTAATACTTTTACATTTGTAAATGATCAGCCGCGAGCAGATTAAATGGTTGATTGATCCAGCGGCCTATTAATTTTTTAGCATTGATGGATCATCGCAGTTGATAGTGTAGTAAATCACTATCTATCAGCAATCAGTATCTACTGTCATCTATCTATGTTTGTCACTACAGATATATACCTTGCTTAGGTTAGATCATATAGCTATGAATATGTTTGAATATGTTTGTCACTATATATCAGCAATTTATTCTTTGATTAAATGGCGCATCGTTGCCTAATTCAGGAGTTGATTCAGTTATGATTGTTAATAGCTGAAGCCGTCAATCAAAGTAGTAATACAGGGTTCTCAGGGGCCTGGAAAACCTAAAAAAACCTGGAAAAGTATGCGAATTATTATCTGTTCAATGAATCTTTCCGCACTCTTATTGTTTTTGCTCCTTCGTCTTTGCATATGCCAAATAATTTCCTTGGTCCATCGAAAACTGCTGGGAAAAACATGAAATATTTAGGGAATTCTTAAAACCTAGTTTCGAAAAACTGGAAAAGTTGGGGTATTTTTTTGAAAGGAGTCCTTAGAACCCTGTAGTATTTTCACCGATCTAAAAGTGTTATAAATAATTAGCTTTTTATTTATTACAAGTAAATTCCTCACTTGCTCATTTATAAAAATTTAGCTGTCGTTGTTTTAGTAATGAAGATCTTTCAATGCGAATTCGTCAGTTAAGTTATTTATAAAGCAAGTTAGAGATCTTTTTCGATTTCCACTCTCTTTAAGTTCTGTTTGTCCCAGGAATTGAAAGGGGAATTCAACTTGAAATTCGATCGCAACTCGCCAGAAGTCCCATCGAATCAGTTTATACCAGAGCACTCCTACCATTTAGATGACGACGATGCCGATGAAGACACTGACAGGAAGACAATTTTTGAAGACTTGAAAAGATGGAGAGATAACTTTGACAAGTATGCAGATGAGATATTATCCCTTTTCAGTGTACAGTAATACCCAATCTCTCTGCGTAGCTAAGGCTGTATGTTGACAACTTTTGATTTAATGTATGGATGGTTTTCAGTTTGTTTTTAGTTGAGGAGAAAGTCGTGATGTAGAGAAATATAACGCAACAAATATAGAAAGCCAAGATGCTCTTGGAATGTTCCTTCGAAAAACTATGCACGATTGTCCAATGTCAAGACATTTGACTATATTCTTGTTAGATCGAAATTTCGTTGAATGCTCATGGCAAATACTTGTCCCATATGTGCGATTCACCTCCTTGTTTCATTAATTTTGTACCTATATATGGCATGTTGTAAATCCTCTTTATCTCAGAAAGTAAAAGCTTTTTTGCGCCCTATGCCTCTTTGATTTTGGTAAATGTGCGTTTTCCTTTTCCAGGTCGTCAAGCGAGTTAGATACATCTGACAATGTAGTTTCAGACGTAACAGTCAAAGAAACGAGGTTTGAAAACAGTGTTTTCATCGTATATTTTAATTTTCGTGCTCGTCATTTCGTGATAAAATGTAGTTCTTGCTTAAATATATTGTATTAAAAGGCCATGGTCCTTGTGAAATAGTACCTTTCACTGATTGCCTTTTTAGAGCCTTTGACTAATCAACAAGTTGCATCATATGAAGCATTAAATATTACCTATACAATAGTAATGTAATAGTATAATAGTATATACTGTAATAATAGTATAATATAATGTAATAAAATATGATATAATAGTATACGATATAATATAACATAATATAATGTAATATTACAGTATATTACATTATATTTGCTGAAGGTATTCACAAAGAAGTTTACGCCTTGATCTTAATCAACTGATATGTTAACAAGTGGCACTTCACAATCAACAGTGTAGCGATTAACTATTGAGTCCAATGAGCATAGCGGCCAAATGTTTGAGAGCCTTGTCAGGCCTATTTTCTCCCAACCTAATTGACCAATCATTATGCAAAATGGGCCTAGTCTTAGCATGTATGGTCCGAATTCAGTATTATGATTTGTCAATTAGGTTGGAAGAAAATTGACCTGACATGGCTCTCAAACATTTGGCGACTATGCAAGTCCAATGAAGTTACGGTCAATTATATACTTTACATATTTTAGTCTAGAAGTTTCTAGCTATGTTCAATCACAAATGTAAATCTCGGATTACGTTATTGTGATTAGGCCCTACGTTTGTTTTGGAATGTTCAAGAATGAAACGAAAGTCTTCGTACGGTCTGGTTTCAGTGTATTCCCAACAAGTTTATATAATATCGTAATGTAATGCCATATGATTTAATATGGCATAGAAAGATGTAATATATTATATTGTGATATAGTGCAATGTAGTGTAATAGCACATAGTTATGTTTCCGAACAGCCAGCATCATATGAAGCTATAGCTAGGATCCTGAGAAGGGTGTTAGAATTATGAACAATGGATTTCCTGTTAGCCCTTGGTTATTTGTTATATTCCGCCTAACAGATGTAGTAACAGCAATTCAACCAGCCTGAGCAAATGCTGACTGTATACATAATAATAATAATAATAATAAATTCTTTAGAAATGTTCATAAACATCTATGCTAATCATGTGATATGGCATCTTCCGTTTATTTGTTTTGGAGCCACCATAATCAGTTACTATAAATCAAGCATGTCATATTGCACATCTTTGTCTTCATGTCTAATTAGATCAACTTTATCGCCCACTCCTCCTTCTGGAAATCCATCGAGGCCGTCAAGGAGAAAATTACCTCGCCATCCAGAAATTCAGCGACCTCAGACTGCATACGATTTTACGCCGTCGGCCACCAAAAACATGTTTGAACGCAGAAAAGCACAAGTGGTGAGCAAGAGCATGGATGTTCCTCAACACAGACAAATAGGACACGAGGATACAGATATCATTGGTGATAGGTAAGTGCTGGATTTTCTTCTTCAAGTTCCGTGCCAATTACTGTTGGAGATCATGCACCTCCACACTCCTCTTTCTTCCATCAACTTTATTTTAGCAGAACTGTTTTGACTGCCCAGACCACCGCTTAATATTGTTTTTTGCATTTATCTCCCTCTGTCTCACCCATAGCTCTTTATCTTTCTACCTTTACTGTTGTAATGTTCAAAAATCATGGAAATATTTGCAGATCTATTTGGTATTTTGGTGTGTTATTTGATAGGTTTTTGCAAGCATTCCAATTTCTATCATTTGCTTTGTTTACATTTACCTGCTTAAAATTTCTCCCCTTATACGTAGTTAAATTTATAATGTTAATCAGCGCATTATGACTTACTTATTTTTCATCCCTTTGTGCTGTTTTTCATATAGGTTATCCTTTCCCTTATTTCTTTATCATGTATAGAGTTTTTGACCCATTATTTACGATAATGTTCCATGCAATCTGTTTTAGATTGAGTTATATGAGTGTTTTGTATACACTTCTTCACATAAGACAAGGGGTACCGAGATGCTAATACAGTGGGAGTGCTGAGGGTCTTGATCACTGCCCTTTCTCTTCAAAAGAGTGAATGTGCTCAAAGCTGATTATTGCATTCTTCTTCAATAGATCTGCTCATATCCTTACACTTTGAAGTAGTGAACTCGTGCAAGTTTTTACGTTTCTAAATCTAAAACAGATTATTCCAAGCTGTATCTTCTTTGAAAAGTTGTTTGTCTTTTTTGAATTAGATCCCTGCCTTTGAAATCCCCAGTTGTGCGCCTGAATGCTGTTCATCTGAATGGTTTTATTTCGTTACCCTGTCGATAGACTGGTTTCAACAGGGATATGTAGGTAGACGTGAAAAAGCTGAATTCAGCGTTATTGTATTGAAAGCCGATGAGTTGTTCTTAGTAACTTCAAGAAAAGGGCCTAATTAGAGAGTTTCAATAGGATTTCGTGTTATTAGAAACAGCTTTCAAGTGACAGTAGTATTCAACTTTTATAGTTGTTGAAACTGTGGATTCTTGTTCTTGCAGAGCTTCGAATGCCTCCGAAAATCCCGTCGTGGTAATTGACAGTGAACTGAGCAGCCAACGGGAGAATCAAGGACGAGCGAGGTATTACAGGCCAGGTACAGCAGCCGCTGCGTTTAAGAAAAAAAGCCAGAAGCATTTTATATAAATTTCCAGATGGTGTATCAATTGAAACTGCTATTGAACCACTGTTAAGTAGAATTGCTCTGGAGAATACTGAGAATCTGCTTTGTTGGATTAGGATACATTCAGATACTTGGTTATGTATATAATGGAATATGAGGCCAAACTTCAAAATGGCAGTCCTGCCTCACTAGATGACATTATTCCTCTAAAGAACTATATTTTTTCTATTGTTTTTTGCGGTTGTTCCCCCAAGGTAGAAAGCTGACACCTAAGTGTTTATTGCTAGCCGGCTCTATTCGTTCTAATAATTTACACCTTGTTTATATCTGTGATTTGTACATTCACTGACATGTTTCTCTTTGTGTCTAGTTACCAACTGCTTTTGTTGTTTCCTAAAGAATCTGATTTTTGTTGTGTGACTCTTCCAATTGCAATACTGATATGCTTCGGCCTTGTTTTCGTGCAATTGCAATGCTTACATGATGTTATTGTGTGATTCGTGAAATTGTTATTCTTGCATTATGTTGATCGTGCGTTTTATGCCATTGCAGTTTTGATGACTTCATCGTTTCATTCATGCAGTTGCATTGCTTGATCTGCACATTTGCCTTATTTGAATTCACTAGTAAGATTGTCCCGTGTTCTTTACTGGGGCAACCACTAAAGTTTTAGGCAACAGTTGTTTCCATAAGTTAAGCTCCTGTTTATACGTGCTTGATATGCTTTAAATATATGACACTTACAGCTCTCGCATTAAGAATACGAACACATTTTCGTACTGCACAAAAAATTGGAAGCATCCTCAGCATATTGAAAGCATTTTGTCACCCTGAATTCATCAAAAAATGAAATCATGGATAGTAGCTCAAAGATGGGCAGAAATATATTGCCAAATGCAACCCTGGTGACAGAAGGCACAGTGTGTCCGATTGGCAACGTGCTTTGCAAGTAGGTACCCACTGGCTCCTCTGGTTAGGTAAACAACACATTTAGACACTAGAAAATTGATGTAATATCTAGACTTATCCCCTGGCATAAGATCGAAGACTATGCAAGGCAATTTTTGCTCTTAATGTGATGGCTTGTTAGTGAACAGTTATGATATTAATTCTCATAAAGGTTCTGATGATGAAGAATAGAGATGTAGCGATTATTCCGTTTACTTACAATTGTCGAAGAGAAGGATGATAGCAACTTGTTAGGCCATTTTAATAAACGTAGTTTAGAAAAATTTGATTATTGAAACTTCGATGGTTGTAGGAAATTCATCTAATCAGTAATTTATAGCAATGTACACTCTAGTAATAGGGTGCGTTGCCGAATTGTTAGGTTCCTAGTGTGTTGTGCCGACGATTGATAGTTTGTATGCAGAATCATAGACCAACCAGCAGCAAATGGATACCTGAAAGCAACACTGGAGAGAAGAAGATTGTGATGTCAGGAACAGGGCACCGTACGTCATTTTGGTTATGGCACATGATAAGTGCTACCTCAAACAGACACTGAGCGTTGTTTGCAACTTTTCAGGACTTACCCTTTTTACACTTGCAATAGAAGTACTACATATCCTGCTGCTACATTCAAACTTCCTAATACTTTTACCGTTCGCCATAATGAATTTTAATGTTTACTATTTTTGTTGCATTGGGCAAACTTTGTCATAGCTTTAATGATAAATAGTCGCTGTACATCCTGTACACTACTCCCGTGTTACCTCTATTTCAAACTGTTTGCCGCGGATTGCTGATCGCAAACGAGGTTGTTCATAATATTGTTTGATAACATGTCGGTTGTATAGCACGTTGAGCAGTTGACAGAAAATGGCTCATAATTACATTGTTACAGCACAGAAACCGACTGCAGTTAATCATGCAGTCACTGGAAATTTTACTGGACCGCATGACCTTAACTTAATCCTTGCAAAAAACACAAGGTTGGAAATTCATCTAGTGACGGCTGAGGGCCTAAAACCAATTTTAGATGTTGGCCTGTATGGAAGGATCGCCACATTGAAGTTGTTCCGACCTCCGGTATGAGTTTATTAGAACGATTGATTTTCATCACAAATCTATGACTGTTTCAAGCGGAACACATATTGTTACAGCCTACAAATATGGTTATTTTCCTACCGACTTTGAAATAGCAACTTTGCCTTCCCTAAAATAAATTTTGCAGACCGCCATTCTTGATGAATATTTTTCTCGTATAGTAGGATCGAAGCAATTTATGTTTTATGTTGTACTTGTATACATGCATTATATTCGTAAAGGTATATGCACAGCACATAAGTTCAGATTTTCTTCCTTGTGCGTTGTACAGAGTTTGCAATGTGGTGCGCATGCCAGGTGCAAATATGCAGAAATACCATTGATTTTCATTTCCGGGGAAAATTGTGATATATAGCTCAAAAACTTTTGTGATAAATCGATGGTATTATGAACAACAAAAACTAAAGTGAGGGAATCAATTATCAATTGAGCATTTTATGTTGTGATACACTACATCTTTTTTTTTATAAGAAGGCACTTTATAACACTGTAGTTCGGAACTGCTGAAGAAGTTAAGAATGTTGGATTCTGGGCTGTTCAGATGTACAAAAGTTGCTAAGCCAATATATATTTAAATATCTGATATTCGTGTAGGCCCACCATCCCTTTGATTACCTTGTATAGATTTCTTGTGTTAATCGATGCATTCCAGTGTTATATTTTGGTAGTGCCTTTCTGTCTGTGTAGCAATGCATTGTTAAGTGAACTTGAACATTCTTGCTAGGACAATCTTTTGAAAGATTAGTACTGACATCATGAAAAAGCTAGGAAAGTTTAAATAATGGGCCAAAAATTATCATAGAAAAGATTTTTACTACAAATTTTACTTAGTTGCTCATTCTCATACTACTTTCCATTATCTGTTAGCTTGACAACCTTTATCTTTACCACAGATACTTTAAATAGTCTTGGTAACATAATTGTGTGCTTCATAGGCTTTTGTGGGGCAAGACCTTAGATGTTATTCCCAGCTTTAGTCCATATAGCATTGGTATGAAGATAGAAAAGTGCCAATTGAGAATTCTCACATTTGATACTACATTAAATCATATAGTTATTGATTTGTTTTATTCTCTAATCTGTGCCTTTTAGAGTGAAAAGAAAGATTTACTTTTCATTTTGACTGAGAGATATAGAGTTGCTATCCTTGGTTACAAACAAGAGACTGGTGATATTGTTACAATGGCTTATGGAGATGTTCAGGTATGCTTACTGTGACCTTAGATGCCAAGAGAAAGCAACTCATTTTGCTTTCATTTTCCCTCTTAGGTAGAGTCTGGATATACTTTTGTTGTTAGGTAGGGATAAAAGTTTCAGAAATATTATGGTTTAGATGAAATGTTTCACCCACCTTCCATATGATAGGTTTTTCGATTTAGATAATCTATTATGAGCAATAGAGAGTAGGCATATAAGATATGCAACTTAAATCTTTTTTATGGTTTTCATGTAGATTAAGGTTTGTTTTTTTTTTAATCATGTATCTGTCCTTGTCTATTTGAGGATCGTATTGGACGTCCATCTGATACTGGAATGGTTGGCATCATTGACCCAACATGTAGGATTATTGGTATAAGATTGTATGATGGCATTTTCAAAATTATTCCATTAGAGCTTGGTAATAATGTTGCGCTGAAGGCATTCAATATCAGGTATTGCTGCTAATTGTAGATCTTTATTCAATGATTTGCACATCTTTTACCTAAGTAAAATTAATGCCAAGTATGATACTTCTTATTCTCTTTAGCTAGTATTGTGATAGCATTATGTATTAGAACTATAGCTCTTCAGACAGAGTGCCATAGTGAAGCATTGATGCATATTTGGTACAACATATTACAGTGTTCTATGTTAGGTACAATGTATTAGAATGTTCCAAGGTGACTACAAAGATATTCAAATAGTTCATTTCATTGATGAGAAGTGTGGTATGTTTATTATGGAGGATCTGCTTCTTAGCAGTTAATGAAAAAAATAATATGTTATGACCAGAATATGGATTAATGCATGCAGCAAATTCCATACCTTTTTCAATCTAGTTGCACTTTAGTATGCTGTGGATGCTATGACTTTAGACACACATAATAGAGCAAGAACTATATACTATACCACCTATTCTCCTCAATAGTTTGTACTCAGATCAAAATGTAGGAGGCAAAAGTTATTAATAATAGTTATAACTATCTCCCTTAAACTAACATTTCATGAAACTCTGTGCTTTATCTAATGTGAATAGCAAATCCCCATATCTCCAGATCTTAACGTCTTTAGTGACAGACCATAAGCAAGAATTCCCAATAACAGTGTGTGATTTACTGCTCTCCTTGCAATTTCTTAACATGCATATGTAATCCAATGTCATTTGTAACATGACACTCATTGTAATCAGTGTCTTTTGTATGCACACAAGCTGATATGCAGTAATTTTGATATTGTAAATTTCACAACATACAGTGTGTTTCATTATTGTCTTTTGTTTCAGACTTGAAGAACTGCAAGTGATAGACATAGAATTTCTTCATGGTTGTCAAAATCCAACTGTTGTTTTCATCTACCAAGTATGCATTTGTTTTTGGCCTTTCCCTCTCTTTCTCCCCCTCTCTCTTTGACTAGACTTAGTCACTTGTGTTAAATTGGAACAAAGTTTTGATTGAAGTAGATATTTTTCCCCTTTTTTTTGTTTGATTTAGGTTATGCAGGTCTCTCCTTAAGGGTTTTACCTGATGCATGATTGATTATGTACCTTGTTGGCTGAATTTTACACTGAGTTGCATGATTTATGTCCACCACTTATTGTCAATGCACAGGGTCAGGCTAATTGTGAAGAGTGAGGCAAGTGATCAAATGCATACCTAATGATGTAGAAGTGCATGCCAAGGTGCATGTTCAAGTGCACACCCTGAATGTAGTAACTAAAAATTTGCTATTTGACTTTTCAAGGGGAGCTTCATACCTTTCCAGTTCTTGACTGTTTGAATATCTGGTATGCAGTATATAAGAAGCAGTGAATGATGCATATTAGTCCAGTTGCTTTGTGAATTCACAGAAGCCAATGAGTATTGGGCTATTCTAGACAGATGCAAGCAAGCTGCCTGCCAGATGCAAGCAACCTGCCTGCCAGATGCAACTACCATGTTTCTTTACTTACCTGCTCTTCATGTTACCTTGTTGTATTTTTCTAGGATACAAATGGCCGTCATGTCAAAACCTATGAGATAAACATAAGGGACAAGGAGTTTACTAAAGGCCCATGGAAACAAGACAATGTGGAATTTGAAGCATCCATGCTGATTTCAGGTACTATTTGAAAAGAACTAACATATTGCAAACCACACTTGCTTCATCTCCCATTATATTGCAGCAATAAGATTTCAGGTTAGGTTCATACACAGTCTATCATTGCTCTGAGTTTTTATCATTGTTATAGTTATTGATTAAGGCTGTTATAAACCTAACTATATGACCAAACTAGTTGTTCATTTAAACCCACCATTAAGTGGTTTGATTTCATTTTTCAATTCATCTAAGATAATCAGGGATTGTTACTTTTCAGTGCAGCTTATTTTTAGGTGGCCCTCCATTTAAAGCTTACAAGAATAATTTTTTAACTAAATGTTTCAGAAAAATTTTACTTGCAATTGAATAATGTGAATTAAAAACCAAAAACCCCAAATAGCTAAAAATACTTATATACAGATAAAATTCCTATGTGCAGTGTTGTTAATTGCTTGGGGGTTCTTCCTTCCAATCATTTGAGCTGTTCAAAGAAACAGCTACTGGGCTATGTTAAAACTTTTGAAAGAACTTTTGATGTCTACCCATTGGAAAAGTAGAGGTAAGGACTGAGGAGGGTATGAAAGAAGTTTGAAAGAGTTGTACTAGACAATTAATGTATCCATTGTTGATATATTTTTTGGCTTCTCTTCAATACATCTGAATTTACCTTTCATTTGTATTTTTTGTTGTCAGTGCCTTCTCCTGTTGGTGGAGTGCTGATCATTGGTGAAGAGTCTATTACATATCATAAAGGAGACCATTATACTTCTATTGCACCTGCAATAATCAAGGTGAGACAGTTGCATTCTCCTGTCATTTTCCCCATTGTTTTTACAGCCAGAAATTGAACTCACATGTCTGTGGCAGTCATTTACCTGTTTATTGGGGAGGGAAGCCACCAAGCCTTGAAGGCTGGGGGCAAACCTGCAAGGAAAAATGTTATCAACCACACCCTAAAGTTTCATTGATTTCGATTCTTATTATGGGAGTTGCCTCTTTGATCCCCAAGTGAACTGTCTATTGCTCTATCTTTTAGATCTTAGCTATGTATGCAGTCTACTGATCTCCTACTCTCCACATGAAGCTTTGCATGCAAGTTTAGTAACTTTTCTGCCTTAGTGTAGTGCATTGGCAATTCATGTTATACAGATATTCATACAAAACTGTACTTTTAGTAGCTTTTCCTGTGATATTTCTCAGAATCCAGACAGCTCTGTGACATATATTTTTATACTGCACAAATCAATCTACAAATTAATATTGCTATGTTTAAGGATTGCCACTGTAATTCTTTTTTATCCAGTTTCTGTTCACATTTTTTGATATTCTTTTTGATATTTTGATCTTAAACAGTGTTCATTTTACACTAAACTGCCTATGATCAGACTTTTGGAGTATTGTGGTTGTGTTTTGCAGCAAAGTTATTTGATGTGTTATGGAAGAGTTGACACAAATGGCTCAAGATTTCTCCTTGGCAATATGAGTGGAAAGCTATTCATGCTTTTCCTTGAAACTGAGGATATGATGGATGGCAATATTGAAGTTAAAAATCTCAAAGTGGAACTGGTTGGAGAGGTATGAAAAAGAGACTGAGCTTTTGCAAATATATACATGTTGCAGAATTTTCTTATGATGCCATGGTTTTTTGACATCTATTATGTATATGAATAGTATTCTATGTGATGGCCAGTAAGTTTAGATTTCACAGAATGGCACCTGGTAGATCAGCTTTAGGGCTATCCTTGGCTTAGATTTTGATTTACTTCTGATATATATATATATATATATATATATATATATATATATATATATATATATATATATATATATATATATATATATATATATATATATATATATATATATATATATATATATATATATATATATATATATATATATATATGTATATGTATGTATGTATGTAATTATTGAATAATTGAATATTTGACTGCCTGATTTGTTATTTAATAAATTAATAAGTCCATTTACCCACTGCATTTTGGTTAGTAACTGATTCATTCATTAGTTTGCTTGTTTATGTAGTAGATAACTTTCTCTGAGTCAATTTTCATTTTCAGACCTCAATAGCCAGTTGCCTGACATACCTTGATAATGGCGTCGTATTTGTCGGATCAGCACTTGGAGATTCACAGCTGGTGAAAGTATGTTTATTGTGCGCTGCCATTGTATTGTACCATTTCATTTGATAATTGACACCTAGATGAAGCTGTCTTGATGCTTTCACATAAGAAAAGTTCAAAAACACAAATCAATAAGTTATGAATGAAGTATCTTATCAAGGATAGAGTTTTTTGTATATAGTTACTGTTTGGTATTAATTAATTCTTGGCTATCTTTTATTGTTTTTCTGGCTATTATTCCGTGGTTTTAAGGTTTTCTTACTGAGATCTGGAGATGCATTGGTACTTAACTATGTATTTCTCATAGACTTTGATTGACATAGAGATTTTTCTTGCCTGTAGTCAAATGGAGTTGCATATCATTTCTGATAGTATCAAGGTGTAATATGCTTAGGAGCTGTATGGTTTCACTTTATTTGGATTTAGAGTAGCTGCAGTTTGCATTTTTGAAACCTTGTTTGCAGTTTGAAACTATAGTTTTTTATCATTGTAGCTGAATACAGAACCAACTGAGAACGGATCATATGTTCAGGTCATGGAAACATTCACCAATCTGGGCCCAATATTAGACATGTGTGTGGTAGATCTGGAAAGACAAGGTCAAGGCCAGGTGTGTAGCCATTGTCACATGCAGGCCTTTCTATGAGTGAATTTAACGCGTGCTGCCAATCGCGCGCGTGAGATCATTTGCGCGCGCTAAACATTCAACTGTGAGATCTTTCCTTGGTACTTGGAAGTACATCTTTGATAAAGCTGGCACGAGCGACATATCGAGCGCATGAACTGAGCTGGACGCGTGTCTGCGCGCTCGTGCGCGATCGCGCGCGTCTCATTGAAAAGCTTGCACATGCTTGTTTTTTATGGGAGCACTGAAGCCGTTAGACACATATAGACATTTATCATCGGCTTTCAGTCAATTTGAGATCGTTTTACAACCATTGAGTTAGGAAGGGCTTTCTTTTTACCACTTTTATTGGATTTGGTTTTTTGTTTTATATTTCTTTGAATAAATGAAAAACTTGCTAATTTATCAATATGGCAGTTTCCTGACCTTTGCAAGGGAGAAGATTCGTTATCTTAAAACTTCATGTTTCATTGAACGATCAAAGCCTTCTGCTTGTTATTTAGGAACTTGAAAACATAAATTTCTGTATGTTTTATACTGCTAATGAAGATGGTGCTGCCTCTTAATCAAATTCACTTTGAACGAAGTTTCTTATAGAACAACCTGATGCAACAACTATCTAGCCAGATTTCATTCTTCTCTTCAGCTCGTCACGTGCTCAGGTGCAAACAAAGAAGGTTCGCTAAGGATCATTAGAAACGGAATCGGTATTCAAGAGCACGCCTCAATCGATTTACAAGGAATCATGGGTAATTTTCCGTTATTGTCATCTAGTCTTTTTTGCTTATGTGAAAAAGAGTCTGGTAAGGAGTATTCGTCACATGTATTAAGTTTCGAAGTTGTCGAGTAGCGAAGAGATGAGTACATTACCAGCCAATCCTCGGCTTTCAAGTCT
Source organism: Mastigias papua (assembly GCA_964019165.1). Classification (NCBI taxonomy): domain Eukaryota; kingdom Metazoa; phylum Cnidaria; class Scyphozoa; order Rhizostomeae; family Mastigiidae; genus Mastigias; species Mastigias papua. The sequence continues at coordinate 4,625,995 of OZ025280.1, read as the reverse complement.
AGGCTTAGATACAGTTCATCCATTTTATTTATCAATTTCAATACAGACGGTGCCCGTTTAGTAATAAATTGTTCTACTTAGTTGAACGAAAAAGCCTATAGATAGAATATTGAAAATTATCAGAAAAGTAGAAGCTTTACTTTTCAACCTTGGGAATTGTTATTTCCATACATTTTCTTGTTTCATATTCTGAAATCTGGGATCTTTTCGTGAACTTGTTGCAAAGATTTTCGGGAGAAGACCATGTAGAATCTTGTATGTCATTACTCCTATATGAAAAAAGAGCAAAGACTTATGCTTTTCACCAATGCTTAGATTTATTCTTAGGCAAATGCTTTTTCATTAGTTCTTTTAGTACTTTAACTTCCATCCTGTTTCAGTGTCTATCTCCCTATAAACGGGTAGAGTGGTCTCGTGCAGCGATACAGAATGGTTAACTAACAGGCTAGGTACTGCAGACTGAGAGCTGTTGTGGGGCCCGGTGTGAATAAAACACCATGGGCCTTGATTATGCCATTATGAAATTTAAAAGTTATTGCAAGCACTAAAATAATTTCATGACTTTTGGGGCCCCTCTCAAGCTTAGCCCCTCTCAGTATGACCACTTACTCCCTCTTTCGCCCATCATTTACTTCATTTCTTCATCTGATAGTCTCACATGTTTTTCAATTTTAGGTTTATGGGCCTTAAAGATGGACAATCTTTCATATGATGATACTTTAGTTCTCTCGTTTGTCGGCCAAACTAGGTAATTAACTTACCCCTTTGGATTCTTTTATATTCATTTCTTCAAATATTGTGGCACTAGGCCAAATCGAAATATTTTACTTATTTCTTGTGTTCTTGGTTTGTTTATGGTTCTTTTTCTTTATGATACATCCTTGTTGAACTGTTTGTTCTATTGATCGTTATTCTCATTTTCCCAGTTTACTTATCCTACATTTTTATCAACCTTTTGCTTCTCATCCTGCCCTATGTTTATCAGAGTTCTAACATTAAATGGTGAAGAAGTTGAAGAAACAGATATACCAGGCCTAAATGGAAATAAACAAACATATTTTTGCGGCAATGTTACTGGCCAGCAGTTAGTCCAGGTAATTTTGATTTGCTTTCTATTAGTTCAAGTAATTTTGGATTCCAATTTTGTTGAGTTTCGATCCAGCTTTACATGGTCATATTGGCTGACTGTCACTAGCTTTTGAGGTGAGAAAAGATTATCTTTTAGTGTTCATATGTTCACAGTAAAATTGCATTGCTTTATTTGTGTGATATTAATTTCACTTGCCTTATTCTTAGATTACAGAGGAATCTGTTCGCTTAATCAGCTGTTCGACGAAATTGCTCGTAAGGTAAGAGAGTATATTTAAATTTTCAAACAGTGTCCTTCAATATGAGCCTGAAGCATATTGTATGAAATGCAGATATTGCATTCAATATGCCTCTCCTATGAAACTCTACTTGCACAATTTTCATTGTATAATTTCTTTCGCTGGGTGATGTGTTTCATTTTGGAATTTAGAGATATTCGTATTCTGTTGAAATGTTTCTGTCTACGAAGATCACTATAGTTCTTGCCGTGTCAATTCCCGGTTGCAATTTCCTGTTTTTCGGAGAATTTCAGATCCGGCTGTTAGCATCTCTATGACAGAGCTACAGTGGCTGTGCTGTGTAAATTGCCTGAGTTAGGGATAGTGCGAGCAAATGACTTACCTTTGAGCAACGAAGTAAAAGTATTACCCTACTGAAACTCGAGATTAGAGCTTTCCATGCACAAAGTGAAGGGTCGAGGGTTCGCTCACACTTTCATTTCATAAATTGATAACATCTTTTGACGGTTGTAAGTAGATGTAACTATTAGGCCTTAATTAGCAAAACATTGCTATCATTTATATTTTTAACCCTACTTTGAAGAAATTAGTGATGATGATGCTGATACTTCATTTTTTCTTTCTTTGACATTTGTTTTCCTCGCTGTTCTAGCGAATGGAGACATCCATCATCACGGAACATTAGCGTTGCAACATGCAATGGTCTGCAGTTAGCATTAGCCATTGGAAAAGAACTTTTTTACATAGAAATCGGTGACCAGTGCTTGAATGAAATCAGGTAACAAGATGACATACTCGCATTTAGTCAGCTTTCACTGTTCAATGAATCCCTGTTTGCAACTTGTCTTAGTTTTTGCCGTGAGTTTTATATATAGATTAACTTTTTGGGTCATGTTTATATGCTGGGCCCATATTTATGTACTAGTCCCATATCAATGAACGTTGCTCATATTGCATTCTTGGGCCCATATTTCTGTATATGCACTGTGTATGTCAGTTCATTTGCTGCAAAAATAATTTGCGTAACAGCACAAGATGGTGTAGTGCGTTTCCCGCAGCTGCATTGATCTTGCGATTTTTCCTTGGCAAGCCTTTTTTCGTGTGAATCCAGAATACGTTTTCTGAACAGGAAATCGAGTCCTGTGATATCGTAGGAAATTCTTTACTGTCAACAGTTGAAGTTGGTCAAAGTATTGAAGCCATTAAATCATTCCGTACAATCTCATTTTTTGACAGTAAGACAACTTTGGAACATGAAATAGCATGTCTGGATATTTCTCAAACAGGTTGGTTAAGGAACATTGCTTCTACCCGCAACTGGTTTAGTAATCAGTTCGTTGTCTCTTTCAACTCTATTTGTGTTGTTGTTTATTCTGTTTTCTTGTGTTTATGTCATATAAGAGATAGCATCTCATCATTTCATTTTAACTAGGATCGGGTTGGTCTCCCGGGTTTTCCCCTGGGTTTTCCTCCCTGGTTATTCTCACTCGGTTTTCCTCCCGCGGTATTTTCTTCGGGTTTTCATGAATTATATGATCCAGGATCAGATCCCCTTGATTGCTACATCACTCCTCGTGTTCAGTTTCAGCTCATTTCACCTATTATTTGATGTTATTTAGCTTACGTGTTTCCTTTAAGGTGGTAATACAGGGAAATCTAGCCTCGTTTCGGCAGGTCTTTGGACTGATATATCAGCGCGAGTTCTAAAGCTGCCAAACTTGGAACAACTTCACGTTGAGAAATTAGGTGGAGGTAATGTCATGTTTTCTTATTTTTTGCCGCGTTTCTCAAAGCTTTTGCCAAGTACCAGCCCCATTTTCTTTTGCACCATTGCCATGATTCCTGTGCGCCTGCTGCATTGCTGCTCTTTCCGGTTCATTTATTTCAATGTGCATAAAGTTTTCCTTTGGATGTTCTGCACCACACTGGGCACCAATACGTTTGCAGACACGCAGCTACCAGCTGCATTAAAATTGTACTATTTCCTATCTCAGACGCATTTTGTTTGGGCCTTGGTTATTGTATAAAAAGTGGATTTAGCCCCATGGGATTCGCATACAACATCAGATTTTGTTTCTTGTAGAGTTGTAGGCCAACTTTTTGAAAGTGAAAACATTAAGGGACAGACAGAGCCGATTGCACAAGCAAATGGCGATGAAAATGAGCTTATTTAAACCTTGAGGCAGTTTTGGAAAACAGAAAGCATCGGTATATGCTAGTATTCGTGATAAAAAGTCCAAAAAACCTTGCCTTTAAATTTTCATGTGTATTCACTATAGGTTAAACTTTGTTTGTATCAATATCACGATCTCATCTTTTTTAGAGATAATTCCACGTTCGATTCTAATGACAAATTTTGAGGATGTTGATTATTTATTATGTGCACTTGGAGATGGAACATTGTTTTACTTCTGCATGGATACAAATACTGGTTGGTAGATTTTTTGCATTATTTTGTTTGTCAATGTTGGATCAAAAAAGCTGCATCTTGGAAATTATTGGGGTGTTAAAGCTGCTCAGCTCATCCACCTTGCACCCACAGTACCTGTTTGTTATCCGACGCTTCAAACTCTGTCATGTGTGCTCAACAAAAAGGTGCTGCCAAGGATATTTCCATTTTCTAATGTGAAAGTGAATGTCTGTTGTTTGCTGTATCAGTTCTTGTGTTAGTTTTTCTTTTTATTTAAGCACCTTGATGATCCAGGAAACACCTTCAACAATATTTATACCGTAAAGCAGCGGTTCCTTAGTGCATTTAGTTGCATATTGACAATTGAGTCTTCCCATTGTGAGCAAATGGGCATTGAACTGAAAATTGATGACCAATCAGTGCGTCTTGCATTGCACGATACTATTAGCGCGATGAATGTAAATGATGGACTAAATCTGACCTCTGAATGTTGTATTTTTGTTAGGTAACTGTGGTAATTTCATCCGTAATTCAATAATTTATTCACAAGTTTTAAGACTTATCTCTTGTTTACTTTTAGGAGTGATGAGTGAACGAAAAAAAGTCACGTTAGGCACACAGCCAATTGTACTCCGTACCTTCAAATCTTTGGTCACAACAAATATTTTCGCGTGTTCTGATCGCCCAACTGTAATCTACTCCAGCAATCGAAAACTCGTTTTCTCAAACGTAAATCTAAAGGTCTGTGCAATGAATTCTTTGTGGAAGAGATCTTTGAAATGATACTTTGTTAACTAGAGAGCCTGTATGTGGTCACCAAGGCAATGCCTAGGCATTCTTTCTGTTGCTTGCACTCCTGATTATCTTTTTGACTGTAGGTATAGAATTTGAGATTCTGAATTATGAGTTCTTCATGTCAGGTCATTCTACATCCACTCCAAGTCATACAGAAAGGCATTGCTTTCTCGATACAAAAGAAATATCATGCCAATTTTGATATGTATCTAAATATTTACTGAATATATTCTGTGCTACAATGTCAATTGAGATTTATTCTACTTGCCACGGTGTGCGTGCAGATCAAAACAATAAAAACTATATACACTTTTTCATGCGAATATGGTCTTTAACAATAGCAAGGCTCAAAATCCCTCAAATTTGAAAATACTTTAAGAATAGTGCAAGGCTCAACCTTCATTAGACTTTTTGGTTACATGAGTTTCTTTTGAAAACAAAACAAATGTGAGTTGCACTTATCCGGTCTGGGAGTCATAATACTATAGTAAGACTTGGCAACTTTTCGACGAATATCAGTCAAAAACCTTTTTTATACGAATATAGTCTATAGGAGAATTAGTACTTAGAACTGGTAAAATTTAAGAATAATCTTAGGCTCATAAGCAAAGCATTATAAAGACATTGAGGCTTTAGAAAGGTTTAAATAATATTATGAAAAGTGTGCAGTACTCATGCCAATATTGCAGTACACACTGCGTCCTTTCTTTTGCTTGATAAGCTGAGTTTGGCCATTTTGTTCAGAATGCAAGCAGATATTACTCGATCAGGTCTTACAATGATAATTTTTGCATTATAGGACGTCAGTTATGTTTGTCAGCTAAACTCAGAGGGGTACCGAGACAGGTACGTTAAAATCTTATTCATAGAAAGTTTTTAGCGCGCGAATGAATAAGTTATACTTGATGAAACTTTCATGTTTTAGAAGCTCATTATTGCAAAGAAGAGCAAAAAAATTTTTCTAAGTATACTGAAAGCTCTTCTTGAGATATGAAACATCAGATAATGACGAAAGATTATGGGGAACTTTTTAGTCAGACCTGGCTGCGGGAGCCTATTGGCCAGAATAAGAGTTCAACCAGATACCTTCTTCCTCCAGCAGCCTAAGTTGTCGCCGAGTTCCCGGGCTGTTAGAACGTGCGTCTTCTGTGTGGAAGCCCAATGGTTCGAAGCTCAACACGGACCATAGTTTGGGGGCTCGTCTGGCATCTACGAGGCAGAAAATGGATAGCTCATGGAAAGACTTTGGACATAAAAGCGGATAGGAAAGGACCTGGCCACCCTACGTCACTTTGACGATGGCCCAGGATATCTGTTCTGCCTTAGACACTCAATAACTTACCGAGTCATCTATGTAACCAACTTTTACCCTTTATCGTGAATTTGGATTCCGAGTAGGCTGTATAAATTCCTTCAACTTTCATTCATTGTGTAACGATTTTCATCCCGATGAGGACCGGATGGGAAGATTTTACGCCTGGTTTGCCAGAAACTTTTTCCCATTTTATGGTATTAATGAAATATATATATATAGCTAGCTACTGATTGTATATATTAGAGCTGCTTGATAAAGGCGAAAGCCGAAAGTGACCATAAGGTGCTAAAAACCAGGGGAGTTAAAACAAGCCACTGTGGTCTAGTGGTTACGACGCTTGCCCGGAATGCGAGAAACCCTGGTTCGATCCCAGGTGGTGGCAAATTTTAATTTTCTCCTGGTTTTTCTGAGCATTACATCAACCTTTCCGTTTGCACCGAAAAAGGAGAAATCCTGGTTACTCGCTAGCTACTGATTGTATATATTAGAGCTGCTTGATAAAGGCGAAAGCCGAAAGTGACCATAAGGTGCTAAAAACCAGGGGAGTTAAAACAAGCCACTGTGGTCTAGTGGTTACGACGCTTGCCCGGAATGCGAGAAACCCTGGTTCGATCCCAGGTGGTGGCAAGTTTTAATTTTCTCCTGGTTTTTCTGAGCATTACATCAACCTTTCCGTTTGCACCGAAAAAGGAGAAATCCTGGTTACTCGCTAGCTACTGATTGTATATATATATATATATATATATATATATATATATATATATATATATATTAGTTATTTGAGGGAAAATGCTTTCACAGCAACAGGCTATATGTTAGTTTGGTGTATGTATATGGAAATTCCCCATAGGAATCTTTGAGGTTTGGGGTTTTCGTCTTGTATACTCCATCAATTTACTATCTTTCATATAGCCTTGCAATTGCGGATAAAAATTCTCTCACAATTGGTACCATCGACGAGATACAGAAGCTTCACATTCGAACAGTACCGCTTGGCGAATTGGCAAGGTATGAGGTTTTTTACTTTGAGTCAAGTTATCATAGAGCGGGAACGCTGTACATTTCCATATTTCCCAAGAGAATCGAAGACAATGAACCAATATGGTACAAGAGTGTCTTTGTGCCTTTTCCTTTTAGCAATTGCTAGCGAAAAGAAATGTCAAGGAATAGAGAACTCGGAATCTTGTGGGAGGAGGGAGTGTTGGTATGGCGGACATTAAATGTCTGTCCAAACCCTACAAGAGATAAGTAGCGTTCTTCAAGACCATTTAGAAAGAACCCGTTGAAAGTTCTGTTACAAACTTGGCAACCTAGAATCGGACATTTTTATCACAGTACCTCGTAATTTGCCTATGTAAGTCGTATGACATTGATAACCTTGAAGCTATGTTATTTAACCTGAGATCGGAGTCAAATATATCAAACTCCTCCTACGCCAATTACAGATAGGACGTTGACTTATCTCCGTTTCTGTAGCCCTAGGCCACTCATCTGTTGATACAGTGGAAGCTATAGTATGGCGAGCTACTCTACTGGTAGCTACGCGTGTTTAACTTTCCCACTCCATTCTTGCACGTCAATCACCGGACGAGAAGGCAGCGGGGTTCATTTTTAAAGTCTTGAGCATGACCCAGCCTTTGCATGAACCCACGACCTCCCGGTTGTGCGTGTACGCTTTAGCCACTTTGCTACCAACCCGACCAGTTTATTAATATGACACAAATAGACTGAGACGAGCCTTCGGGAGTATTAGTTAAAGCGCTTTGTTTTTCAAGACATCAGAACTGTATCTCGAAGTGTTAGTTCTCAGAAAGTGCACTTGAGTGTCAGAACTACCAGAGCCTCTACCCATTTACACTCTTTCCACGTTTCGCTACCTATCCATGACCTCTATCCCACAAATAATCATTGTTTTCTAAGAATTTTTAATTCAAGGAACTATATTATCTTACACTTTGCCTTCTTTCAAGTCTAACATCAACAGCCTTAATCTTATCTCCCTCCCTAATTATACTTTCTCTTTCTTTTTTGGGGTTTTGCTATAAGCACTGGGGTCTTTCCCCATAATAAAAAGTTAGGACAAAGTTCTCAATAGTTTTTTTCAGTGACCACATAATTCATTGTTGGGTAGAAGTATATAATTTCTCGCATTTCTGGATTGAGCCCAATGTGTTGATATCCTGAAATTCGGAAATATATTTTCAAGTTATTTTTTTTCTTCTTAGGCGTATTGCATACCAAGAAGCAACTCAAACATTTGGTGTTATATCTCGAAGGATCGAGCTACAAAATCCAACAACTGGCAAGTCTTTTCCATCTCACCCTTCTGCTAGCCTCACGGCCAGCAATATATCTTACAGCTCTTCTGCTACCGGCGATACCAATATGGCTACTAGCAGCAAGGCCTTTGATCGGGTCTTATTGGGAGAGGTGGAGTGTTTCTCGTTTCTAGTTGTTGATCAGCATACGTTTGAAGGTGAGGTTTTTAGTTTTGGTTACTGTCTGTTCCTATTACTTCGTTAGCTGATGACCATTGCCCTCCATCCTTAGCCCTGCAGCCTCCCTTGAATATCTGAATAGCTTGTAGCCATTCCCACGAATTTCATCATATCAGTATTCTTTCTTAGTAAAAATGACCCTGATTACCCAGGCTCCTTAGTGCGCGCGAGCATGCGAGTGCCGCTCGCAGGCGCAAAATGGTACACTCTGAATTCCTAGTGGCACTATTGATCCACATCCACGTACTGATTGTTGCTACTTGCTTACGTTACGGTAATAGTACATTTGCGGAGGAGCTGGAAACTCAATAGCAAACATGTTTGCAAATTATCTTAATCTAGCCATATGTAACGTTCTGTTTTAATTTGCAAGCAGATTTTGTGCTAAGATATGTGGCGTAGGCGCAAAGCACGTATAATGAGCTCTGATGATAACATTTGTTTGGTGTTGTTGTTCGTCTTTGATGTTATACGATGAAGTGAATCTTCTTATCTTATCTCAGTCGCAGGTGCCACACCTAATCTAGTGAACTTGGGTTCAAATCCTATACATCCCAGTCTCTAGGATAAAATCCTCATGCGAAGTATGGAAATAACTTTTCTGATGGTATTTTTTCGACTTTTAGCCGCCCCTATTTGTAAGCCACCTAGATTGTGAGACAGAAAATAAGTTTTATAAAAGATATAGCTCGCCTGCCGTTATAAGCCTCTCCTACTAACCCGAGCGGAGGAATGCTTGTTGAAACGAATTGAGTCATCAACATTTTGCAGAATTATGTATTCCACGTGCTTTTCATCATGACCATCGGCTTTAAGCTACAATCTTGGGAAGAATTAGTTGGAACGATAACGGATAATTCATCCTCTGAGACCAAATTCGTTTCTGTCTCATTGCCATCGGATAATTTCCTTTTACCATTCCCCCTCCTCCCCCCATGAACAATGTTGATTTCTTTTTAGTAACTGACCATCTATCAGTCATTTGTATAGAGCACCGTCAAGAGAGATGGGATTGTTTATACTTCAACATTGTGTCTAAGGGAGGGGTTGATTAGGAGAACTCTTTGAGACTTCATAAAGTGCCCCAAGTATTTTGACGAGGATTGTAGCAGCAAAGATAATAGGACCTCAATTGTGTTTGGTGGTTTTTCATGTCTTCAATAACTTAAAGTAAGCTACCGCTGTCTATGAGCCAACCTTGATAGCAAATGGACCAAATGTCTGAGAGTTCTCACCAGGTCTGTTTTCTCCCATATTAATTGGCCAGTCATCTTGCAGAGTCCTGATCACACATACGTTCCAGAGCTATATTTTGACCCATGTGTCATGATGATTGGTCAGTTAGGCTGTGAGAAAATAGATCTGATCAGAGTTCTCAAAGATTTGGCGGCCATGCTGCCCTTGATTATGAACCATCATCATCATCGTCATCGTTGAAAAGCATTTAACGACAAACTTGTCGATGCAAATGTATACACTAAACGATAAACACAAGTATTAATTCTCTGAGAAATAACGTACCAAAACGTGCCATAGATACTTATCAGCCTTGGCTTATAGTTGTACAATTGTGCTATTTTACACATTGAACCCTAGAAAAAGCATTTCCCTCTCTTTGAATCAAATTATTAACGAGTAGAATAAAGAAGTATTGCTCCATATCTAGTGATCTAGTTTTTTTCAGACGAGCAAATGAGCAGAGTAGCTTTGAATTGTCAATTTAGTTTTTCAGGCATTAAAGTTTTCTGTAGTTTTGGTTAATTAAAACCGAGTAAAACCATTAATTCATTTTATCATATTCGGTTCATTCAATTCTAGTGACCCATTCACATCATTTCGGTGACAACGAGCATTGCACGGCACTCATGTCATGTCAGTTAGCAAATGATTCAAACACATACTACTGTGTTGGCACTGCTATTGTGATCCCAGAGGAACCTGAACCAAAAAGTGGATCTATTGTGCTCTTTCAGCTTGTCGAAGGTACCGAATAGTTGCATTATGTTATCTTACTGGGAAATCCTCTTCTGAGTAGATTTTGCAGAGCACAGCCGTATTTATTTCATGCAGACAAAAGCCCTGCAGATTGTCTATGTCAGTAATTTGTTTGTTTTTTTTCACCTTGTTTTGTTAATCCGGATGATTTAAACACCATGCATAATAGATATTTCCATAATCTGGGTTACCAGTGTACCACCAGACAAGCTATTAAGTTGAGGAAGGAATATATCAAATTATTCCTGAACTGCTCTAATAGTATTTAGTAATCTATCAATATTTTATGTTTAATATCTATACACTATTGGTAGTACAATGTTGATAAATCCCATACTTACATATTGTCTCCTATCAAACCCTCCCACGGGCTTCACATTACCATTCACAAGAATTGATTTACTGAGTGTCTGGTATGGCTTTTCTTATTTATGATTCTCCTCTTCTGAATCTGCCATCTTGCGTTGAAAGAAGGTAGACGCTGGTTTATTTGGCTAGATACGGCCTTTTGTTTATACCAGGTTTTGATATGAGAGTATGGCATCTGATTAATACTCAATGTTTTTACTTTATATTAGTAGGAGTGGGCTATACGAGACAAAAATCTTGAATTTCTTTTGCACCAAGTTCTTTGCATGTGTTTTGCTACCAGGGGAAATGAAAAAAAAGAATTTTTGAAAAATTTTAATTTTTGGAGGTTCGCACCGCAAGAAACTAAATGCAACCCTGAGAAAAAGGGCAATTTTGTCAATTTTATGATGTAATTCAAATGTGTATGTGTGACACCTTTTGCTTTATGTTTTTTGGGGTGCATAATCCAAAATTGTAGCTATTCTGATGATATAAATACATTAACTTCCAAAGAGGACTAATTTATGGTTTTCTTCACTTAACAAGCCCCAGTATATTGGAAAATAGCTGACTTTCACATATTTGTTTGCTCTAAGAATATTCTAGTGCTTATTAGCAGAAAAAAACAGGAAAATACAATTAAGTCAACAACAACTATGGCTTCAATACACTCTTTGTACTTTAATTAAATAGTTGCTGAAACACCATACTGATCTCTGTAGCATCCTTCAATTTGAATACAGCTGATCTCCATGTGACTTCCCAGCCCCCAGTCAAACTAAATGGAATTATCTGAATATATCTCACATCCTGTATGTCATCATAGCGAGGTCTTATCCAAACAGATTGGTCTTCACCCTGCTGCACCAAGTGATCAACTCGAATGGTACCATCATCATTTTTATTGATGAAGAATCCGGTGTACTATGTTCTCCCTGCACCTTGATATCAAACAACTGCAAGAGGCTGTTGATATTCTTAGGACTTTCCTGACATTTCTGTGCTAAGTTCATTTCTGTTATTGTTATTTCTGTCTAATATAATGTCCAAAATTTCCTCTTCTGTGTGGAACAGTATGCCACTATCCTGCTCATCAGTTGCAAGTAGAAGAGCCATTTGTTCAGTCAATTCTTCATTGGTCAAGTTGTTACTTTTGTAGAGACCTGGTCTTTCTTGGCTGTCTCTTCTGTGTGTTGCCTTTTGATATTGAATCTCCTGTCTCAGGAACTTCTTGATATCAGTGTCATTATATTTTGAACACAATTGATTAAGTTCTGAGATACTGGTGATGCGACCACTATGTTCTTTGCATTTCTTCAAAATGACATCAACAAAATCATTTGCTCGTTGTTTCTTCAGTATTGAATCTTGAATCTTCAATTTCAGAATTCGCTTCTGTTTGTCAGTCCAACTTCTCTCCATCTCATCCAGTATCTTATAATATGCTTTTTTGTTGTCATACTGAGGATCTTCTTCAGTAAATAGTGTCAAGTCATCTCAGATCCGCTTTGCTTTAAAAAAGCGATTTGAATGTTTTGCAGACTGGGAGCCAAGTGCTCCAAAATGTGCAAGGTATCTCGCTGTTACTAAATTTTCTGTCTTCAGATAGAATTACACCCCCTTACTCTACATCTGTGAGATATATATTTGGGCTAATAGCAAAGAATGGAAAACAAATATGTGGAAAAAATGGTTTTTTCATTGGGGCAAAATCCAAAATTAAACATTTTTGGAAGTGAATGTATTCATATCATCAAATTAGCTACCCTTCTGGATTCTGAACCCCAAAAACTTATTGTAAGATGTATCACGCATACATATTTAAACTATGATAGAAAATTGACAGAAATGCCACATGGGTCATTTCTGGTCTTTTGGGGTGCAAACCTCCAAAAATTAACATTTTTCAAAAATTCTTCTTTCTTGTTTCCACTGGTACCCAAACACATAGAAAGAGCTTGGTGCAAGAAAGCTTGTGTGAAATTTTCATTTTTGACTCTAGTATAGCCCACTCTTAATATTAATGTTGAAATGCTCCGAATTGTGCAGCGTCCATGTGCTTTTGTTCTCACCTAATCGTAGAAAGTACTTTATGTGGAGCTTTTTGATGTTATTCTTCTAGGTAAATTGATTGAAGTTGCCTTCAAAGAAGTTAAGGGTGCTGTGTATTGCCTGCAGGAATTCAATGGAAAGGTCCTTGCAGGCATCAATAGTTCAGTACGTATTTGTGCAATTCTCTATTTTCATTACTGTACTACAAGTTGCGAGGAGTTGCCACTTAATTCTCATGAAATAAATCGATTCATATATAGTGAATAATAGCAGAGCAACAGAATTTTTCGGACATTTTTCTGGATTTTTGCCACGATGAGACGCTATCTGGACTATAACCTCTTGATAGGTACTTCATAAGACTTCGGCATGAGCTCATTTCGGAGTTCTTATCGTCACCTGCATTTTTCTTTCTAATCCGCTCTTGTGAAATTGTAAAATTCTTATCAGAAGAAAAGCTCTTTTGTTTGGAATCGTCCAAAATTATTTGAACTGCTTGGGTATATTAGTAAGAGACAGAACCTCAGTACTGCCATGAGCAGGCGGAATATTATTTTATTAATCTTATGATAGAGAGTGTGTTGAGAACATCCCTGTAGATGTAGATTTGTTTCCTTTAATAGCGGTCCACTTTTACTCTTCTGTACGGATTGCGTTGCCGTCTTTTTCAGGTTACAATATTTGAATGGACTGCTGATAAGGAACTTCAACAAGAGTGCAATTATTGCAACGTTATTCTTGCACTTTACCTGAAAACCAAAGGTGATTTTATTTTGGTAAGTAGAGCGACCATTGGCCTAAAGCTAGTTATTAGACACGTTTATTGTCGAATTATTGAATCCTTATTGGGTAATGCGGTATGGAAGATATAAATGTGATCAGAGCTCACAGCCAATTAAGTACTTGGATCCTATGCTAGTAGAGAATGGACTTAGAATTTCAAAGTGAACTATCGGATCTTTCTAAGGAAATTTGTGGCAAAGCTTCACACTTCGTTCCCAGTAGTTTTCTTCTGGTGAAGCAAAGATTTGTGCCACATACGAATCAGTTTACAATAAACTACCTACAACATTTAAGACAGAAACCTCTATTCTTAGGTTCAAGACGGGCTATAAAGCGTTGTAAAGACTTTTTAAACGTTGTAAAGACTTTTCTTAAACGTTGTAAAGACTTTCTTTTAACAGGTCCTTGATTTATATCAGCTACCCAGCTGAACAAGCAAACCTGTCTACATATTGTATTATTATTATTATTAATCCTTATTACGTTTGGGTTTGACTATTTGAAGTGGCTATTATACTAGACCAGCAGCTTTGTGTGGTAAGGTGGCCAATTACTGTAGGCCACTACTGCTTGATTCTTTCATAATGAAACTGGGATCTGGACTTGGGTGTATAGTAGGATACTTAGTAAATACAGTTGACATTAGTCACTTCGAACTCTAATTAGAAATCAAAATGTGCTCGGGTTATCAAATTTTCCAGTTAAGGGACAGTATTTCTGTAGGAAACCTAAACAATGGGAATTTGAAGATTCATCCAAGGTAGCGAATGTTCGAGTCATCGGGCAGTTGAGTCACCGAATGCCAACTGTATATCGGGTCGGCAGTTTATAGATTTGAACACGGAATATACATTCCATTTTTATATTGAAACTAGAGAGTATGACATAGCAGTGTAGTTGGCCGAGAGGAGTTCAAATGATGGTCAGGAATAGGGTATCTACGGGTACATTTTTTCTTTTATGAACTGTGGTAGCCCTTCAACGAGAGATGTTTCAAAGAAAGCCATACTGCATGTGACTTCAATTATTTATTGCACGGACTTTTTGTTGAAAGGGGTTTATAGAATTAGCTTCAATTTTATGTAATTTGCTACCCAGTTTTGGCCCAGTGGAGAGACGGCACCTATTCTGGTTCTCAATGCTTTTCAAGTTTTACTAGATTTGATAATAGAACAAGGTTCGTTTCACACATCAGTTTCAAATTAGCATTGATGCTAATACGGACCTTTTGTGCCACCGATTGAACTCTCCAACTGCCTGAATTACTGGTGCATTTCTGGTTTATCCTTCATTTTCTTTCAGGTTGGCGATTTAATGCGGTCCATAGCACTACTGGCATATAAGCCAATGGAAGGCAGAATAGAAGAGGTAATTTAAATTTGTAGCTCTCGGCTTATTCTAACAGGCAAGGTTACATCTGAAAGAGAGCTGTTAATCATGAGCTTTTTCAGCTGGAGATAGAAACCTGGGCATTATTGCTAACCTCAATTCCACTGTGTTCCACTGCAATGAGTAGAACTTGTTCCTTCATTGTAGAGATCAAGGTGTTGGCAAGAAACCACAATTGATTTGAATTGCGTAGAATGAGAAGCGCGAAGAGAATTGTATGTTGTATTAGGTTAAAAATGCTTCTATCCATCCCAACTTACGTGATGTTACTGCTTCTAGTTTAAAATTTGACTCGATCAAATGTATGTGGCATAAGCGCTTCAGAGAAAATACCGTACCCTGCCTTCAGTATAGAGTAAAACAGAGTTTTGTTTAATGTATAAAGAGTGTAGTACACAACTGGTGACCAGATAATCCATGAGTGCAAACAAATGGTTCTTTCTTAGTATGACATAAGCTACGTTTGACGTGGCTATGAGTGTCTCTCCCCTTTTAATATCAATATTTCTCTGTTTCCTTTTGTTGTGTTTATTAACCTTTCCTAACTTTTGATCGGCTCTTTGCTTTTCTTATTCACTCTACTTTTCCTTACATTCTCCCATCCCGTTCTCATTTCCCCATTCTCTTTTTTCCTGCCAACAGAACTACGATTTTGTCGTATGATTCCTAGTTTTCGAATTGTTGGGATTTATTTGATGGTGTAACCTTAACATGTCTCTAGGATGAAATTTCTGGTTCGAACTCGTTTCCAGAAGCTATGCATTAGAATGTAACATTGTGCATTACAAAATTGTAGAATCCTAAATTCCCCATCTTTATAGACAGCAAGAGTTCACTTTCTTCTTGGGATTCTTCATCTAAGCGAAAAGCTAACAGGCACTTACTGACCAAACTCCTAATCAAACCAGATGCACTCTTTCTCTCCCCTGTCCTTTGAGTTTGGATTTTCATCTGGCTATGTATTTCCTTTCACCTTTTGGTTGTTTT
Organism: Mastigias papua; assembly: GCA_964019165.1. Lineage (NCBI taxonomy): Eukaryota > Metazoa > Cnidaria > Scyphozoa > Rhizostomeae > Mastigiidae > Mastigias > Mastigias papua. The sequence goes on along the minus strand of OZ025280.1, from coordinate 4,610,092 downwards.
CTTACACTCCTTGATCTGATGAGTGTCTAAGAATTGGAGAAAGCATTTTCAGTATACCCTTACATGTTTCCACTTGTTCGTCTAGTATTATCATATCGAATGTGTACGGAATTGCGGTACCCTCTTGCTTTTATCACCAGTTATTATCTTCTTAGATTGCGCATGATTATTCTCCGAACTGGATGACAGCTGTCGAAATCCTAGACGATGATACGTTTATTGGTGGTGAGAACTCTTTCAATATATTCACCTCTCAGAAAGATAGCGCAGCAACCACTGACGAGGAAAGGAGCACCCTTAACGAAGTTGGAAGATACCATTTGGGGGAGTTTGTCAATGTGTTTAGACATGGTATGATATATCTTAGTTTTTAGTATGATACATCATATTTTGTTTCATGATATATGCTATTTGTGATATGATGTTAGGCATTTTAAATAGTGATATGCTTTCATATGTGATATGATGTTAGGCGTTTTAGGCAGTGATATGCTTTTATATGTGATATATGATGTTAGGCGTTTTATGCAGTGATATGCTTTCATATGTGATGTAATATTTTATAGGTTATTGTACTCTCTATCTTTCTAACATATAGTATTTTGGATTTTATGGCATGATATTCCCAATTTTTGGTTTGATTTGTACTTCATGGTATACTAATACGTGCTTTATGTAGCAATAGTTCGTGTTGTGAGGTGTGATATTTTGTACTGTATTGTAAAATACTTTATATTCCATGAAATTTCCTAGACTATATATGAAGAGTATGTTGTTACCAGAATTCTGTAGTCAGCAGATTTCACAAGGTTGATCTGCTTTGGTATTGGCAAGCTAAGTGTAGCGTAACTGATCACCAATATCACCCTGTATCCCATCGTATCACATGGTATCACCTTGTATCACATCGTACCACATAGTATCAATTTGTATTACATATTATCAGTTTGTATTACATTGTATCACATTATATCATATCGTATCACATTATATCGCATCGTATCATATTGTATCACATTGATCACATTATATTACATTATATCACATAGTATCACATCTTATCACATCTTATCACATCTTATCACATCGTATCACATCGTATAGTGATTGACCCTTCACATTGATAAACACTTGTACCAATTTTGTAGGATCATTGATAATTCAGCACGCCAACGAGCAGATCACACCTATTCAATCTTCAGTTTTGTTTGGAACTGTTAGTGGAGCGATTGGTAAGGTTGCAGTCATACACCATGCTCATTCCTTGTTAGTGTATCTTTTTGTATTGCAATATTTATGCCCACTTCACTTCCTGTTACGCGCTTAATGAGTGGTTTGTAAAATGGTGGGTATTTGAATGTACTCCAACATTGCAGATCTTAAGAGTGGATTCTTCTCGAGATTGTAGCCAACGTTTGGAATGCGAAGAACCAAGTTGAAACTGACTCATGTTGCCTGCTCCCACCACCCATATAATGCAATAAAAGTGAAGTTGGTCCATTATCAATGCATTTATCATATAATTTGTTTCTTCTCGTTTTAATAGAGTTTTGCTATCCTTACCTTTTCTAGGCCTCGTGGCTACAATATCAAAAGGAATGTTCGATTTCCTAATGCAAGTTCAGACAAAGCTAAATAAAGTTATTAAAAGTGTCGGAAGAATAGAGCATTCATCATATCTTTTCGTTTCTCTGCACTCTAACGTTGTATGTTGGTTTTCAAGAGGGTAATGAAACCTGTATGCACTTTTTGAAGTATCCCTTGAGAATATGAAATCCATACTGGATGCCCACTGTAGACTTCCTCTTGAGAATCAAGCAGACATAATATTAGCTGTAAAGGCATGCGAGAGATTGTTGTGTGTGTTGAAGCTTACCTCATCCCTTCTGATTAATTGTTTTTAGTTATGGAACACCATCTCTTTGTGTATGGTCTCTTTCTCATATAAACGGAGAGACACTTTGTTTAGCCATGTGCCCTAGAGTTGACCAATCATGAGTAAGTACTGGTGCAATACGGTAGAACAGAAAAGCAATTAGGTATGCGGGAGATTGAAATCGTTTAGATTTACAGTCCTTCATTTTGCTATTGAAATGAATGGAGATAGCATGTTATCAGTTATTCCACATTAATGCCTCATAACTCTAAAATAAGCCTCTAAGCGGACATCATGTTGTCCATTTTTTCCTTGACTTTTTGCAAGTGGCGGTCATTTTCAAACGAGCGAAAAACGGAACAATCAGAAGGATATATCGATGGGGATTTAATTGAAAGTTTCCTGGATTTGCCAAGAGTTCAGATGGAAGAAGTTGTTTCTGGTTTACAGGTATGATTATTTTGCCACTTAAAGAGATAGACTATTGGTCTATACCATGTACACAATCAGCGTGATTCCTGTTTTCTTCCCGCATCGATATTCTCTCTTGGCAGCGTATTACGGGGACTATGGACCAGCAGTGAGGTGGTTTCGACGGGGACCAAAATAATGTTAGAGCAATAATACGAGCAACTTCGAAGCGAGTTAGCGCCAGTTGACACATGTCTGGTGGAGAATAGCCAACCATTAGAATGAAGCGTAGAAGGGCAATCTCTTGTTTCTTATTTAATTGTTTTCTTCCTTAGTTTCTTCCTTAATTCCTAACTTACTTTCTTAAATACTTGCTTTTGTACATCAACCTTGCTTGCTTTCTTTCACATTCCCTTATATACTTTCTTAGGCCTACTTTCTTATCTTTGCTCCAACATTATTTTAGTCGGTGCACTGGGCTACGTCCCTACGGAATTGAAAACCAACCTAGAAAAATTGAACTTTAATGAGAAAGAAGTAAAAAGCATTACAAGAAAATTGCAGACCTTATCGGTCTCAGGAACTGTGAAAATCATGAAAACTTTTATGGGATTCAAAATGTAAAATCGAATCTAGAACTGATGGGTGTTTCTTATCCTCTGTAGCCTTACTTTTAAATTTTTTAATTTTGAAACATTTATTTGCTCTGTCCTTGTTCTATTGTTTAGAACCGGACTTTTTTTGTTGTACATACTATTGTAATGATGGAATATATTGAATGAAACCTTACTTTCTTACTTTCTTACTTGCTTATTAACATATTTCCAGCAGAGGGTGAACAATCTCAATTATCATTTAAATACGTTGTAGTTGATTATTAAAATTCTCATTACTTGTTGTAATTTTTTCAATAAGTATCTTGTTGACATCCGATTTAGATTGAGGATGGAGGTATGAAACGCGATTGCACCGTTGAAGATTTGATAAAGCAAGTTGAAGAGCTAACGCGCATTCATTGAGATAACATACCGCATACAAACAGTGAGTAGACACTACTGCTGTTGGCAACGATGCCGCAGCTTCGTACAGAGTTTAGGCTTCTTCCCCACATGATTTGACTATAGGTAACTGTATCATTGTGATCCATTAATGGCCTCTGGGATGTAAGGGCCTTATTCTGCCATGGTTGATAAGAAATTAGAGTGTTACTGCATCATGGACAGTTTGTTAGCTATGTGGTTTGTGATTAATTTTACACACCGATAAACAAGAAAGGATATGAAGAAGTACCATATTCAGGGATCTGTGGCTTTTGGAAAGACGTGCATATGTGCCACTTTATTTGCCCTAAAGAAATTATTGTCTGCGTTGTTTTCATGTATGTTGTATAACCGGAATTCGAAATTTTGCCATAGTATATCAAGCGCAGTGCTTAATCCTCTATCCTTTTTGTATGGGAATCGCAACGGGATCACAGCGGGACGGTTATTGCATGATGTCCACACAGTAGCTCAATAATAAGACTATTCCAATTTTGAAATAGTTATTATTATTATTATCTTGTTGTTATTTGAAATGTTTAGGGAGGGTAGCCCTTCAGACGTAGCTGCTTTTCAAGGGACCCTTCATCTAAACACTATGCAAAATAAGAATGAAATCATACATATATTAGCTGCTACGGTCCTAAAGTGCTCAGTAGAAATTGAAGTTTCAAATGTAGACAGTGTCTGTAATGAACTTTTGAAGGAGATGGCTCGCTTTGATTGATGTGGGAGTCTCTACCACAGTTTATTACCCCTATACGAGAAGTCTTTCCGGCTAGTTGAGGTACTTTTGTTTGGTACCATAAGATCTGCATCAGTACTCCTTAGATTGTATAAGAGATTGCTAGAGCTTGCCACAAACACGTCAGAGAAGTACTGCGGGGCAAGCTGATTAAATAATTTCTAATGACTGAGGCTGGTCTTTCATCTGTACTGCGCTACAGAACGCAGTATTGTAATGCGTCCACTTTATACTTAAATTTACTCAGTAACAAGGAATGTGTTCAGTTGCAGGATGTCAATTGAATATTGTTGTTAGGGTTACATTTGAGTCACGCTGGAGAAATTCTACAAGAAAATTGGTCATTCTTGCCGTATTCCTTACACGAATTTCTCCTGTGTCCGTCTATCATTAGGCTGGAGACTAGACCTCGTTTCTCTCAAAACTAGTCAGGTCAGATTGACAGATGAATTGTGATAACTAGACTTTTTATCGCAGCTCTCATTACATCTTTCAGGCATGCTTAGGGGTGGCTTACCTGCTGTGTAATCAGAGATGTGACATCGTCATTACCTAAGTTTTGAATATGAAAGAAAAAATATAAAAGAATTTCGCACATGGAGGTTGAATATCTTTCGGTCCGAAGAAACGTGAATTTAATGAGAATTTGAGCATTTCTAATAGTTCTATTGTCACTTGCATTTGAATTATGACCAGAGATTTCTGATGCTTATGGTCTATGCCATAGAATGGCAATTCAACAGTGTTTTTGTGCAGTAGCTTCAAAACAACACGCTGGGATATGAAAATATCGTCAACATAGAATAGACTCATAATCTATGAAAACCTCAGAATTATCGCCAGTGTCGAAACTAGGGGATATATGGTTTTCTCAGAAAGCTTGGATTATAGAATGCGAGTTATTCTGCCCTCTTTCAGCGCCATGTTTTCGAAATTCATTGTAGAGAAATTGAATCTGTTTTCTCTGCAAACACTGCACTAGCTTGATTTCTGAAAAATGAAAGGGGAGCTCTGCTTTACTGATGACAATTAACCATCTAAGTATTTGTATAGCTTTTCCAATTAGTTTATGAAATCAGGTATATCATCATTCTGCATCATTGCATTGCGGGAATATACTTCTCATTTGTCATCTCTCAGGAGCAGGATTTACCAGTGTATAAACCTGCAAAAGTATTAAGTATATAAATGCTAAATCGAACACCTGCTTGTCTACAAAACAGAAATAGTTCGATTTCTGGTTTAGTTAACAGTTGCCTTTTGTGAATGTTTTAAGTATGTCCAAGATTTTTATCTTATTTCGTAATGATTTAGGCAGGTACCCATTCAAACTTAGCTGCTTTCAAGTGACCTCCAGAACTTTGACTCAACGCGAATGTAGCATCTTTCAATATCAGCAATGTGCATTGATTTATTGTTTAACGAGAAAGCGATAAATCTCGCGCGCAAATCGAACACTGCATTACGTTTTGGTGTTATAGATTGATGCCACACAAGGAGTGACTGCAAGGCAGTGCTTGAGTTATCGTTTGTATTGGGTATTAGTTAAGAAATCATATTATTAATGATTATATAGCATGCCCTTTTTATATGTTACTTTGATATTTTTCAAAGCCACAGTTACCATTCTATAGCTCGAACTCTTACGAGAATCGAAATTCGTTCAAGTTATCGAATTTTCGAGTTATCGAATTTTCGAGTTATCGCACAGCATTTCTAGTGGAAACCTAAACGAAATGAATTCTGCCCGATATCCTCGGATACTTCTTTCCATTTTCAGAGTAGTGTCTTCTCCTTCAGTAGTATCCTTGCTTTGTGTTATATTCTTGTACTTAAGACTATCATTCTGTCCTTTTGTTTCTCATATCACCTACTTCGTCAGTTTTTACCTTACCTTTACCTATATTTATCACATCAGTTTTTAAAATTCTTCTGAAAGAACAGGTTTAGCTCACAAATCAATGTCCAGATCCCTCGCATTCCAGTAGTATTTTCGAAACTACGCCCCCTTGCCATACAAAGACATTTACCACGTGCCCTGTGTTGAGTTCAGGTTCTTTTTTCACAGGGTATCCCCCCTTCTTCAAAATACCAGAGAAAGCTTATTTCTATTCGAAAGAATTCACCCTGAATTGTTCCACCTGTTTTTGCAATATTGCATATCCCCTGAAGCAGGTTTGTGCCACTCGCTCTCATTTTCCTGTGCACAAAGCTACCTTCTCGACAATCATGTGGATATATACACCCACCACGACCAGCAGTAGTGATCTGTAGAGCAATTCATTGTTGATAGTATACACTGTCGTTTGCTGAATGTCTTGTTGACTTGCTGTGTCAATATGGGCTAAGGTAGCATGATTGCAGGTTTCATGAATTGCTCAATACGTTTCTACGAGCCCATTGCTTGTTACCTGCAAAATTTTCAATCAGTAGTTATGCCCGTTTCAAATGCATATTAGCCCTCGATTCAGAGCCCCTCCATCTCTGTAGTTTTTGAGTTTGAAAGCCAAAGAGCTTGGCCTCCAGATTATACTGCTACAAAGATAGCGGATAAATCAAGAACTTGGCAGCATTCTTTCGAGCTTATCACTCCTGCAGAAACACAGCCTGGTCGAGCATTTTTATTGTGTCGACCTTGCTTGATTTATTGAGTCAGTATCAAAAGCTCATTAAATATGGATTGGACTTAAACACATCAAATGTTTGTCGCGTTTTTTCTCAAAAGGACGTACTTCGTATTAGTGCATCGCTTCGTGCAGAGTTCTGGTCTGAGTTTCTTTGCTTTTGCAATAGGATTCAGGAACACTGCTAACATCATCAAAATAAAGTGTCGCTGATCGTTTTCTGCTACAAATTGGTCCTTCTATATTATCGACGTAGATTCCGCTGGCATTCGGCGTTCTCTACAGTTGCTTTCAATTCAATACCGTTAGACATTATCCGCTTCTCGACAGAGGAAAATATCAGCTCACAGGAGGAGCTACGTTATGTAATTTTGGTTTCGTCTTGAATGTTTTAATTTCAACTTACAAGACAAAGATTTCATCAAGCAATGTTGAGACCGAACTGTGTACAGATTTGTACCTTCTCGACGTATCGCAACAAGAAGTTTCGGCGCGCGTTTTTGGAATGATTAGAGAACGAGTTGGCATTGAACAAATTTTGTTTGTTGTTAGAGTATTTGAAGATAAAGGCTAGGCACGTGCAGAATGCATTTCACTGATTTTGTTGGCGACTAGCTTTGTAATGTGAGCTATCACTAACTGGACAGACATCAGACGCATTGGTATTGGGACTCGACATTAATTTAAGTCTCAATGAATATGTTGCATGCTGCAGCTAAAAAACGGCAGCCAACTATTCGTCTGCCGGACCCAAAGGACTTTGTCAGCTATACACATGACACCCCACACGACACATCCGATGTTATCACCATTAATGTATCGGGCAAGCGATTTCAGACCTATGGCAATTCGCTCAAGAAATACCCAGAAACACTTTTAGGTAGCGAAGAGCGGAGAGCGATATACTACGATGAAACCAAAGGAGAATACTTTTTCAATCGTCATAGGACTGCCTTTGAAGCTATTCTGTATTATTACCAGTCGCCTGGAGGTGAGTTGATTAGACCGTCAAGCGTTCCAATCCACGTATTCCTGAGTGAACTGATATTCTTTGATATGGGCAGTGAAGTTATCGATGCGTTTCAGATAGACGCTGGTATCAAAGAGGTTGAAGTTGATAGGGAGATGCCAAAATGGAAACTGTTTCGTATAATCTGGGAATTTTTGGATTATCCGGATTCGAGCAAGCCAGCAAAACTGTTCGCAATAGTATCTGTAGTTATAATCGTGCTCTCGTTGATAATGTTTGTGATAGAAACGTTGCCAGCATTTAGCGAGCAAGAAGAGAAAATAAACGGTGTAGTTGTTACGAAACCGAGCAAGCACGCCGGGTGGATGTTCAAAGTGAACACTGCCGTTATAATTTGGTTCACCGTTGAATACGTAGCTCGTGTCATTGTCTGCCCAAACAAACTTCAGTTCTTTACAAATCTTTTGAACACAATCGACCTTCTATCAATTGTTCCATATTATATTAGCATTGCCCTTACATCCGGCAATAGTACACTATCGATCTTGCGTGTTGTTCGTGTGATTCGTGTATTGCGTGTATTTAAGTTGTCAAGGCACTCACGCGGCCTTCAGATTCTCGGTAACACTTTGAAAGCGTCGATAAATGAGTTGATGATGCTGGCATTTTTCTTGTTCGTGGTGATTTTAATATTTGGTAGCTGCGTTTATTACGCAGAAGCCTCACGGAAGGGCACAAAATTCACATCTATCCCTGCCTCCTTTTGGTGGGCCATTGTCACTATGACAACTGTTGGGTATGGTGATATGGCCCCTCAAACTTTTTGGGGTCAGATTATTGGCGGACTTGCTGTGGTTTGTGGTGTTCTTACTATAGCTTTGCCTGTCCCAGTTGTCGTGTCCAATTTCGAGTACTTTTATACGAAGGAGAGAAATCGGAAGAGAATGGAGGAAAAGAGGAATCAAGCGTCAAAGAACGGAAATGTTCGCCCTCTTGAGAACTCCGTGCGTTCGTGTAGTGCCGCCGTCAGGGCACGTCTAATCTCTAAAAAGCGAAGACGAAGGAAAGAACTCCAGGAGGTGACTGAAAGTCTCTCGAACGATAACCAGACCCATTCTAACGGAGAGACAACGTTTATATCTATGCCTGGGAATGATGATGAACGCGAGAGCACCTCTACTGTATAGAAAAAGCAGAATATAGTATTTATTTACAGACTTTTGATTCCTTTAACAGCTTGCTGCTTCCACTATAGGTATTTTGTCACAAAAGTAGATCCACTGCAGAACTGTCCGAGGTTTAGATTGCTGGTACAAGAGCCGTGAATACCTTTTCTCAACGTAATTTTTATGCACAGACGTGGTGTATCTATCATTTTGCTTCCTTAGACTTACGTGGCTCCCCTCTACGAGACACGGACGTTATTGATCATTTGAATTTGTCTCTTAATTCCAGGAACTGTGTTACTGAGTGTAAATTGTTAGTTGTTTACTTGTACATATATAAATATATATATAGGCCCGTATTACATTAGCACACTTGGATCGCCTATTCAGAACATGCAGTATAGAGGCACCATGGCCAAACTTGTTGGGACTTGACTTTCAGGAAAGCATGGGACCATTTGCGAATTCGAGGTTGGAATTAGCAACGTATATTAATTAATGTATATTCTTCTTTGTAATCGCCTTTTTCTTGTCAAATTTTATCTGACTTCCTTCCTTCACTCGTTTCTCTCTTATTTCACATTCTATGATGTAGGATTCTGATTTACTTCTGTCACGTAGATTAACTTTCCTTCCTGAACTTCTCCAGTCCTGTTCATCCTCACCTTTTTTGTGCTCCTCCGCTTTTCCAGTCTTTGTGCATCGGACTTTAACTACTAACTTCATTGGAAGTTCACATATTTATTGCCTTTGTATCGAGCAACCTCATCTTTAACTTTTCAACAGTTCACTTAAGCTTACATGATTTTTTTGCATTTGTTCCTTTTTTTAGTTTAAATCATCAGTGCTAGCTCTCTTGTGAATGACACTATTGTATGACGCTATTGAATTATTGTATAGAATTGACAACTTAACTTTGACTTATAAGAAACTTGGTGACATGAGTGCTCGTATACTTCCGTTTACATAATTCGACTTGATAGATCGTTTGCCAGCTAGTACCATATCAACGAGCTACCTTTGTTTTCCGAGAAGTTGCAGAGAGTTGGCCATCACAACCTGTCCCCATATAGATTTAGTGATTAGACCATGGGACTGTAGGGCCATTGTGGCTGCATACCATGGGATTTGTAATATCAGCCAAATGGGAACTTCCCCATGCTTGTAAGTGGAATAGATCATTATTGAAGTAACATATGTACTGCGTTTTGCTTATTCATCTTTTCTTTCCGTACAGAAATTGACTGACACGTTTTGCGTCGGTGATTCCCAAGCTGGGGTGCACGGTCCCTTGGGGACCGTGAAGGCTTCCAGGGGGACCGCAAAGAGCTTCAGGGGACCGTTAGAGGCTATTGTCGCTTGTTTGAATCGTCAGTTTATTGAACTGTATCACTGTTGATATTTGTTTTCAGTGAAAGTGTATTTATCATAACATACGTTTATCCCCCCGGAGGACCCTTTTTCGAAAGAATCATGTTGTAGAGGAGCGCCATTTGAAATAATGTGAAACGCTTGTGAACAATCATTTTACATTAATGACTGGCGTAGTTGCATTGTGTAGGAACCCAAGACACTTGTCAAATCCCCAAAGAGATTTACTTAGAGACATCCCAACTGTTATACATGAAAGTCTTCAAGCATGTTTCTTAGGATTCTTGGCTTATCTTTGTGAGTCAAATTTCGAGTTTAAAAGAAGGGACTGGCTGGATTTGTTTGCTCTATAGTTAGGTCATATTTGTCGATTGTTTGTCTGTGTGTAAATTGCAACTAATTTTTTCATTCTCATGATATTTAATCATGCATAGAAGATGACGTAATTGGTATGTAATAATCTACGTTCGCTATCATGTTTGTTCTCTTCACTGTTTTATCGAGAATTTTTGGACCTATTTGAAACGTTTAGTCGCCTTTATTCTGCAGATCACCTTGCTTGCTAGAGCTCACGTGACCATAAAAGGCGGCATTTAAATCATAAATGCTACCATACCACTCTTGCTAATACTATTAGTGGCAGTTGGTTGACGTCATAATAACTATGCCTGATATTTGTATAGAGTGGCCTTTCTGCTATCACAAAGGATCCTGTTAAAGAAAATATGTATATATCGAAAGAAAAAAGATAAGAGTTAAAAGAGTCAAGGATATAAAGAAAGTTGAATTAAGGACATGGAGATGTTATTTTCCTCTTAATATTTAATATTTTTGATTAATGAAGTACTTGTCATTTTCTTATATTGCTTGGTAAATCACTATACGTCAGTTCTTATACGTCATGGAAATTATTATGTAGATGCTGACATTTTCGCTTCGACTTTTAAGAATCGTGGTGATATGAGTGGTCCTATACCTTTGTTTGCGTATTTCGACGTGATACACTGTTTTCTGGCTAGCCCCTTTTTGACTAGCCAGCTTTGTTTCCCTGTTGTTTACAGTGTGTAGGCCAAAATCAAATTGGGTAGTGATGGTTGTGAACTATGGGATTGAAGCATTAATTTTTATTTTATCCTTCCCTTTTTATCTCCAGCCTATTCACTATATCCTAGCACACGTTGTGATGTTTCAAGAAGCTGTTGATTCAGCCGGAGTAGTACAAAAAATCATATTTGGCTCATTTTGTATTTGCAATCTTTTCCAAATGCTGCAGATCAGGCGAATCTTCAAAGACAGCGCCTATCGTGAACAGAACATTTCAAATGGAAACCTGGTACAGGCATCAATTGTGTAGATCGGCATTCATGCTAAATGCGTGCCTGTCTCCAACCAGAGAGAAAAAGCATACTTGACTACACTGTAACATGCCCTCCATGGTGGTACATTAGAGAGTGCCTGTTAGAGAGGGTACTGTTATCCTAGCCCAGAGATGGGCAAACTACGGTCCGTGAGCCACATGCGGCCCACCAAGTGCTTTCTTGCGGCCCGCCAGAAACTGTTAGGAAGCAAAAATAGCTTTGTTTATGACATTGTCCTTTTCGTTTATGACATTCTTATTGACATTGTCCTTTTCATACCAGTTAGTCACTACGTAACTTCGTTTTCAAAATGTATGTGCTTCAGTTCAAGTTTCTACTGTTTAATATTACAGAATATTACTTAGCTGCTTATATAGCACTCTTTGTATTGAGAAATATTTGGCAACATACTATGCGGCCCTAGAAAGACTTCGAATTTGTGAATATGGCCCTTGCACTCAAAAGTTTGCCCACCCCTGTCCTACCCCGTCGTCATATTAACATACAGTGGCTAATCCCTTTCCCCGTTCCTTTTAACTTTTCAGTGTTGCCACCAGGTACCCACTTGCTACTGGGTGGGCACTGAGCGAGCACCCCAACAGTGGCCCGAGGGTTCGCCTTGAATCATCGATGTTCCTCACAGTAGCCAAGGGCTCTATCCGCTCTGCCACTCGCGCATGCATGGGATTCGTGCATACTCTTTTAATTTGATCGTTGGTAGTAAACTATCTTATCTCAGTAGATGCATGAGTGATTCAGACTGTGGTATCCCCAATCAAAAAGAACATTAATGTTTTATGAATGATTTTGTAAGTAATAATCTGATCTGCTTTCAAATGCTAGGTCGATTGACTTTGATTATTAGCCTTGCATACTGTCTCAAGCTGCGCACTCTCGTCTTTGCACAGTATGCGAGATTTAGCTTGACAGTGCTTTGTTTGGGGAAGCGGAGGCGTGTATGTGTGTTTTTTGCAGAAAGACATGAGCCAGAACAGTGCTTGATCAAAAGTCCTGCTAAGGATGTCTTCAATATTCAACATCGGCTGCTCTGTTTGGAATGGTAAGCGGATCTTTGATTTACGTACAATTCAATCTGTGAAATCTCTAATGCAATTTGATTAATATATCGTGCAGGTGTCTGTCTGTGAGCAATTAGATGGAAGCCAGGTACAGCCATCTATGGTGTAAATCAGCTTTCAAACTAAATGCATGTCTTTCTCTTCCTAGAGAGAAAAAGTACAGTTCACCACACTGTAACGCCCTCTATGTTATCCGGTGGTACAATGGCTGGAGTTAGTGGGCTGTACCACCTCTAACACACAACTGGGGCCGTCCGCTACTTTGTCGGAGTGTTTTGTACCACAATTGCCACCTTCGAGAGGCTGATGTTAAGAGAGTTTCATTGGAAATTTTACCATTGACCTGCCACCCCTAGAAAGTTATCTCCGAATGCAACGCCCACCTCATTAAAAGATTTTTTGAGCAAGTTGACTTTAGATCCCTAACTTTTCATATTTCCCATTTCACAGACCCCGCAGATAGTCCCGCAGATAATCCCGCAGATAGCACCGAGCGTCTCTGTAATAGATGTTGCTGTGCTTGTACGTAGATGATACGGTATTGGGCTCTCTACATCACTCATATCCTATTTTATGTATAGATTGCTATTGTGACCTTTGGCTAATTAGTCTGGCGTTTCTGTCTGACAGCAATGGCAACATTGATCAATGTTAACGCCAGTTTCCACGCACTGTCCAGTATCTCCTTTGTCTGTTAGTTACCTGCCGGCATTTTCTTTCATTCCTGGGAATAGGGCCTGTCGATAGCGAACAATGTACGCTTAATGCAACTGAATCGACCAATCAAAGCACCATGAATGCCCCCATTTATAGCCAATGAATAGCGTTTTAGAAGTAACGTGACCGCATCTCAATAATTCATTTATGCTTAATTGCGTTTACATTTTTCAGCCATCAGTACTTAAACTTTAATACACTCATGGGCTTGATAGGGAGCCACTATTTAGAAATACAGGATTGAATGGGAAAACCACATTTCTATATCACTGCCTATACAAATGCCCAAGTGATCCAGGTCACCTGGCCCTTGGCAGTTCCACCTGTTGCACTTCGAGTCCTCTTAGTATGTCCTCTTGATCCGGTTGGCAGAACTGGATGTGAACTGGCATGTTATTGGCGCGGCGGTGCTAGCACGCACTTTTCTAACAGGTTCCGAAAAGGGTGTCCCATAAAGTTGAAAACTGAGAATGCCCTTAGGGAGCGGTCATTATTTATGGCCGGGGTGGGGACTGAAGAGAAAGCGTTATGTTCCCTTAAAAAAAATTTACCCCACCATTTGCTATAGTCAGGTTTTCTTTACCCCACCGAAGGAAAACAGTAAAGCAAATGTGCATTTACGCTTCAATATGGTATATGTTTCAACACTACCCACGTGGTCAAAAATTATTCTTCTACCCCACCTTACACAGCTTATATTTTTCAGTTACCCCACCATTTTATCTTCAGTCCCCACCCCGGTCATAAATAATGACCGCTCCCTTAGTGTTTGCCTATACACGTCTAGGAACAGTGTGTTGTTAATATATCACATAATTTCAATTACCAACTTTTTCCGTGGCATACGATTAATTTTTGCTCTTACATCGCTGTTTTTGCCTAGCTTTTGTGCCTACACCTCTCTGTCTACAGAGCATCAGGGTTCCCTTCATGTGTTCTTTACTATGCCTTTCACCGTCATGGAGCTGTATATCTCAGTTTGGGGTCAGTCATTTTATAGCTCTGGGTACCGGGGCGGGCTAGAATTGGGTAGGGTATGAAAACTTTTCCAAGGACACTTGGGGGTATGAAACTTTGTGGAGGATTTTTGAGGAATATGAAATCCTTTAAAGACAAAGTCTAAAGAAAATCAACTCTATGAATTCCAGAAGTCTAGTGATCATTATATTTATAGGTATCTAATTGTCCGAGTTTCTCCAATAGCATTTTTTCTCTGATTCAAGTTTTCTGTGGTATACTGTGTTACTGTAGTGCTCTTATTAGCATTCATCATAGTAGTTTGTGCAAATGACGTTTCAAGCATAAATCAACTATTTCATGAAAACTTTTCTCTTCCTTATACAAAGAAATCTCACAAAGAATGATATTTGCAATATTTTTACAGAGGTTTTCCTTGCAATATTTCCCAGCAAGTAATTTTGCAGAACACATTTTCTATATGTGATCTCCAAGTAGATGATAGTGGCAATTGCTACGTTAAAAGTAACAACGAAGAAATCCACCCTGAAATCCTTGCAGGGTAGATAGCAATTGGGGTGTGAAACTTATTACTTATTTCTCTTTGGGGTTTGAAAATTTTTGATAAAAATTGAAGGGGTATAAAGCTTCTGACTATTTTGTAATGTGTAACCCACCCCGGTACCCAGAGTTTAAAGGGGACAGTTTAGAGAATTCCCGCCCTAATGTTAAAATCATCACAAGACTGTGCTAAGTATTATTGAGCACTATCAGCCGAATATACTCCACACCTGAAACATGTTGAAACCTAGATTGGTACATTATGCTATACGAAAGATTCAATTCAATTCAATTCAATTCAATAGTAGCCGAGACTAGGAAACCTTATCATACAACATATCAAGTTTAAGTCCTGTTTCACACATTTTACCTAGTTTTGCTCCTTTATACAGCAAAGTCCTGCAACGTTTGTCATATGAAATGTTTGACAATCTCCAGATCAGTTTATGCAAGTATGTTCTAGTTTGGCCTCACGGCTGAAACAGTTTCGGGTTTCTGTAGCAAAATGTCACACAGACAAACTTTTCTTACTTTAGTCATCCCTTAAAGCAAACATCATGAAAACTTTTTATTTCAAGTAAATTGCCAACACTACTAGGAGACTGAATGTAGAGAAATGCCTTTATGGTCACAACTTTTGGAACTTCGAAACTTAACGCTACTGACAAACTGTTCCAGATGATGTGATGCAATGTTACAGAACTGTGTGAAGCCCAGACTTACTATGGCCTCTTCAAGCTTTTTGGTTAGTTTTGCTACAACTACGACAATGGAACCTTATATATTTAGACAGATTGGCTATCAACAACTCTGAAATAGGTTTACAATGAATCCCTCCCATCTTGTGTAATTGTACATCTATAGATATGTGTTTTGGTTTCTTTATGTGTTGGTGACAGAAGTCTGTTTCAAAATGGGAGTTGGGTGAGGCTCGCAAACCAACCAACTTAAGTCTATGCATTACTCATGCATAACCGACTTTATATAATTCATTAATCTGTTTCGCCTGGCACACATTTTGAAACTGACTTTTGTATAAATAAATTGTTATAATTGTATTAAGTATAGTTTTTATAAGTAGTAGGCTTTAATTAGCTTATACATTAGCTATCCACATACTTATGTACCCCTGCCTACTGTAAATAATTGAATTATTATTATTATGACTTCAAGTTAAGTTAATTGTTAAATGCCACAGGGTTGTTATGTAGTCCCATACTCCCTGTGGCATGTTTGTATTGTGTTGTATTGTAATTTGATTATGAGCATATAAAAAAAATAAGTTTATATGGACGAGTACTTGTTTAGACCATGTGATGTTATCAACAATCTGTGGCGAACCAAGTTATCTTCACCAGCAAGTTATATCTTGGCTATCAATAAACCGTCTTCATTATGTCAGAACTTCAAACGTAGATCATGACGTCTGTGATATAGTCTGCAATCTCACTATTTGCGGGTGAGGTGGATGAGTTTTGCAGCAAATCTATGCTTGCAATTGTCCTGCTTTTGATTCCACTTTTATATCACTGCAGCACTTGCACTGTGAATAATACTGAGCATAGAGACTTACCGATTTGTCGTTGACACTCTCTTGGCTTAAGCATTGTCTCATTACACTTTTTCAAACTGTAGAATATTCCTAGTGTGGGACAACTTTAGATAATCTTTTTAGATATTGACGGCATAGTGGACAAGTCTTGATTGAGGAGGCTGGACTTCTGACTCAGATGATTCCTCAGTTGCAGATCGCGCTAACAGCTAATCAAGATTTGTCCTCTAGCTGATGCTGACAACATCTATTTCGTCATATATTCATCAGAATAATGTTTCAGATTATGATCAAGGAACAAACGAATATACACAAATACATTAATATATATATATATATATATATATATATATATATATATATATATATATATATATATATATATATATATATATATATATATATATGTATATATATATATATATATATTTATATATATATATATATATATATATTTATATATATATATATATATATTTATATACATATATATATATATATTTTTATTTATATATTTATATTATATATATATATATATATATATATTTATTTATATATTCATCAATACTGATAATAAATCGAATCGTTTCCTACACAAGAAAGTATATTTTTGAATTTCTTAATTATATGTATGTATGTACGTGTATGTACATGATATAACTGATAGCTGATGAAAACGGAAGTCGAAAAGTTTTAGGAAGTTTTAGGTATGGACACAATCAGTCATATATATATATATATATATATATATATATATATATATATATATATATATATATATATATATATATATATATATATATATATGTATATATATATATATATATATATATATATATATATATATATATATATATATATATATATATATATATATATATATATATATATATATATAGATTATATATATATATAGATTATATAATTATATATATATATATAGATTATATATATATATATATATATATATATATATATATATATATATATATATATATATATATATATATATATACAGATGTATATGCATATGTATGTGTGTTTGTATATTATACATATTCTAATGGGGACTCCCTTCCCCCAATCTAGGACATATTGGGACTCCTACCTGTGGATAGTTTTGATGTCAAACCTTCATTTAGCGTATTATGTGAATTCATGTCTTTTGTTTTGATCGGTATATCAAGGGTGGTTCAATAGCTCAGTTAGTAGATCTACAGAAAGGCAATGTCAAGGGTCAACAGTTCGTGCCCCACTCTTTCCATTCCTTTTTTGCCACTTTCACAGTATGAGTCTCCCTAAATTCTTTTGCCTTTCGTTCATTCTGTTTAATAAATTATAATTTGTGATATCCACGTCAACATAATTTCTCTTAAATAAATATGTACTATTTGTTTATTATATTATGATTATATTAAATTCTGAAGTATTATCATATACTGTATCACATTATTTTATGCTACACGTAGTATATTATTAATGTTCAATTTATAAACGGTAATAGTTCAGATTCAATATGACCAGAGATCAGTATCAGAAATGCGTGTTGCTGTGTAAGACCCACGACGGTTTGTTTGCACTGCAGTTTGAGACGCAGCTGCGGTCAATTGACCCTGCTAGTGTTGTGCTTTTCATTTCCCGTGTCTTGGAACTAAAATTATTAATTTTTTCATTCAAATCCCTCCAACATATCTGCATCAGCTTGTCAACTTTTCCTATACCAATTTTACAGTGGAAATTTACCAGATCTAGTCAAACCTCATCGTATAGGTTCTGTACTTTGCAGTCGACGCTTCCCAAATTTTGAATCGATAAATCTTCTTGTCCAATTTGTAGACTTAAATTGTAGCTCAGTCTTCCTTTTTGTTTTCTGTTCAAAGCAGAAGTCTCATTCTAGATTCTTGTTGGAATGAACATGCTCTTCTGAATTGTTAGCTTCGACAGTCGTCATTCGCTCTGCATCTTATTTACCATCGGAATCCACTCCTTGTTGGTTGCTTCTTGATGGCACTGGTCTTTTGCACACTAAGTGGTTTCAAGCCATCATCGTCACAGTCATTTTGTTTTTACGGACAGCTTTGCGGACGTTGCACTTTGGAAATAAGTAGAAAGGTTTTTATTTCATTGTGACCACTGCAGTTCTGCATACAACTGAAATTTCGTTTCTACAGACACATTTTTGGACCTAAGCTGATACTTTATTCCTTAATAAACCTTGCGCTTTTAACTCGAGAATACTATTCTATAGATTTCATAAATTTTCAATTGTTCATATCCCATAAATTCCATTCTTTAATGGAGGAGCTTTGTTGCCTCAAGATGAGTATTTCTGTGATATTCTGAAAATTCTATGACGATGACTGTCATGTGCGAAGTACAAAGTATAATCAAGTCTATGTTGTAGATAACTTTTGCAAGCATTATGCTCACAAACACCTTAGAAGCAGCGTATACGTTACCCCGCTTTGTATGAGGTTTTGTCGCAAAGGTGCATCTCCACACTTTCTCCTTCGTATTAAATAGTATCTACTTCATTCTAGAAAGTCCAAACATTATCCTTTTTGCAGTGAATTTCAAGTGATTCGCCTGATGATCTGTATATAGCTAGTTTTCACTTGTTCTATTTTGATTTGTTCATTGTTTCGTCTCATACGTTTGTTGCCCTCAGCAGTGGGTACTCCTGGAGACTTATATGAGCGTCCTTTTCGTCCTCTTTTACACATGCGCACAGTTCTTCATAAGTAAACCTGTCTCTCTTGTAGAAGAACTCAAAATTTGAGACAATTACTGGGACAGGCAGGGCTATCATCAAGACTCCCACGATGGCACACAATGAACCAATCAACTTGCCTGTTGGGGTCTTTGGCACTTTATCTCCGTAACCAACAGTTGTCATTGTAACAAGGGAATACCAGAATGTGTCAGGGATGCTGGGGAAGTTTTCCTCGTTTACACCAACTTCGGCATAGTAGACGCCACTTGAGAATAGGATTATTCCAAGAAGAAGGAAGAACATAAGCATGCCTAATTCCCTTGAGCTCTCGCGCAGCGTGTATCCCAATATTCGAAGGCCTGTTGAATGGCGGGACAGTTTGAATATGCGGAAGACACGAACGAGTCGTATAACCCTCAGGACGGATAGCGGAGCTGCTTTTGTACTGTCCATTGGCAATGTTATAAAATATGGCAGAATTGCTGCGAGATCGATTATGTTAAGGAATGATCGCACAAAGCGGATTTTATTTGGTGATGCAAGAAGCCGCCCGACGTATTCGAGGGTAAACCATGAAATGCAGAATATCTCAAAAGTGACCCATGGTTGCTCATTTCCGTCTCCGGTTTGCTTTTTTATGCCCGGTAGTGTCTCGATGCAGAATATCGTAATAGATATAACGATAACAACCACTGACCATACAGCCAGTAGCCGTGCGGCCAGAGAGCTATCCGGGCACTCGAATAATTCCCATACTTTTCTCTGGTATTTGTTGCGTGGTAGTTCTAGTTTGGTATCTTGGATGAATCCCTCATTTCTCTGTAATTCCCAGAACACATCTTCGCCTAGCTGATAGAATAAGACCTCCTTTGCGAATAATTTCATTGGAATTGTTTGCGGTCGAATAAGTACTCCTCCGGTCTGATAATAAGATAGGATTGCTTCAAACGCCGTCCGACTGCGGTCAAAAAAATACGTCCCACGTGATTCGACATAGTATCTGTCTCGTAATATTTTGTTGCCCAATAGCGTGTTTGGGAATTTGTCTACGGTCGATTCAAGCGTTTCGTACACAAATCCACTCACGTTTATTTTTATTATTTGATCTTCAGTTATTAGGCCACTCTCGGTCTTGTTTGTCAACGAAGATATGCTTGGCATTTCAAAGACACTTCCATTTGGTTCACAGCATCTTGTCTTCTGGTCAACCATGTCTCTATTTGTGTTTCTTCCACAGCTTAATTCACTCCACCTCTTACTCCGCTTGTTCTTGTTCTGTTTCGGAATCTCCCGTGTTACGGGAACACCTGAATTTACATTTTACGGCGACTTTGATCTCGCTGGAGCAATCAAAAACTGTTCAAGACCAAGTTTTGCCAAATGGAGTAATCGGCTATTGATATCTACAAAAGAAATAAGTTGTTTGTGAGTCGTAAAGATTTTTTTATATAAGTGCTTCATAACGATATCCCTTCAGAAAAAATAGAAATCTGCTATAATTTGAACAATTAAATCCAAAAACTAGGAAAATAAATTATGCATTGATATTTCAGGGAGTCGCTCATTTGGGGCTTTAATTGATTTACAAAACCCAGCAAATGCCTTTTCATAACTGCATTTATTACATTATATGTGAGCTCTGTACCATCTGTTGTTCAGAGCTCGTATCCTAGACTATGTGAACTCCCAAATAATTGTCTAGAGGCGCGTACCTGCTAGGGAATGGGGATGAGACACCACTATACATTTACAACTGATTGGTAAATGTATAGATGGTTGGTAAAGTGATCATTGCAGCTTCACCCCTGTCCTCTGTGGTCTAGTTGCCCCCCTTCCAAAGGAGCAGTAGCCAAGTGTCCGCCACTTATCAAAACCGTTTAGGAGAATCATGCCCTTGTTGCAGCAACTATCAACGCAATTATCAACATACATACACTCCGTCACGAAAGTATCCGGACACTTTCGAATTTGGTTGCGATATCTCTGTAAGAAAAATTTGTTTACAACTTTCCTATGCAATTTTCATGACAGCTCCATTATCAACTGTCCACAGGCTTAACTTGAAGCTTCTTCAGCCTTTCGACCTACTTGTTACCATGGTTTGGCTTTATCAACATGTAAGCATACGCTATAAGGAGTTTTTTTGTCAAGATGGAAACGATCTAAACGAAAGAACTGACTTACAATCAGAGTCAATTTGTAAAAATAAGAGCCAAATGTAGAGTCATCAATATGTATTTTTTGCTAATGAACTAGGACTGTCGACCTTTCTTAGCGTAAATCACAACATTTCATTAGGATATCCATTTAGCATTACGATTGCAATTCTATACGTCATCATGATCATGGTCCTTTTTGATTTTAGCAGATATTGCATAACGACAGAACAATTTTTCCATTTTTGCTGCCATAACACTACTTCTGGTATCATATATCAAGTATTTTACAGAATATTAACTATGCTGTTTGAATGAATCTTTGAATACAGCACCGTTCGTTTCCTTCATGCTATATGAATTTGCTAAATTTTCGGAAGGATATGGCCCTTTGAGGGATTGATTCGAAACGATAGATGATGTTATGATACTAATGTGATGACTTAAACTAGTTCAACTCTTAGATCTTTTTGTTTTCAAACGACTCGTGTGCATTGATATGTATTTGACAATAATCCGTGTCATATGAATATTATTTTGTTGGTACTACATACCTTCACTATAGCACGAAAATGCGGGAACATTCTTGTAGTAAGCTTTCAGTATGCTAAAAGAATGTTCCCGCTTTTCGTGCTATAGTGAATATTATTTTCTTGCTTTATGTCATTGCCTTCTCATTTGAAACTGATGCTTTTGAGCAGAGCACTGCAGTTTATTGTGCACCATTAGTACTCTTCCTAGTGTGACCCTGATGTTTTAGTTCTGAGCAGTCAACCAGAGCCAAACTTTGATTTACCACATCATGGACGAATGGAACCCTTCGCTGCTATACAGTTGGTATCATATTGAGCAATTAACTTTGTAAAAGCAACTCGTTTGCTTTCGGTAGCCGTGCTCGCCAGTTTTGTTAGGGCACCGTACGTTATTTGTCAAGAAATCTATTCAATCTACCTTTTTTGGTAAAGAATATCAAGAACATCATCAATATAGGGTTTACGTTACACTCTTTCATAGGAAGCAGATAATATTGGCTGAGGCTTGATGTTCTTAGTTTTTTTGACAATTGTAAGCTCGAATATTTTAAAATTGTTTCTATCTTTTTAAGAGTCGCTTTTTGCATATGTTTAGGAAACTGCATGCAGTATGCAATTTCCAAGACACTCATCCGGCTACTTTTGAAATTAAAGCAACAAATGGTGATGTTTGTTAACAGCCTCATTATACTTTTTTTGCCAAAAGAATGCAGGTAGTTGAATGCTTATCAAAATTTCACCTGCGACTGAGCATGTTCTAGAAGTGTTCTGATTTGCTTTTGGTAAATCGGGCTTCAATGTTTTTATGTGGTATATGAAAAAAGAGTATACCCTTCTTTACAACCATCAAAGTTAGATGGCTTCATATTGGTTCTCGGCCTAAGACATATTTCACCGTTTGATCTTAATTCCTACATTGGCATTGTCTTTTCCACGTGTTTTCTGTATTATTATAGTAAATTTCACTCAAAAACTAATTAAAACGCGTCTGATTTTGCTACCTCAAGAAATCTTTGGCAACCGCTGATTTCATCTTCGACGTATCATGTGTAGCGTAAATTCGCAGCCACGTGTAACCTGTTTAGGTTAAACTACATTACTTCTCACACCAACCAGTTCAATTCGTAGCAGTTAGACACGTGTCATCCCTGCTATAGACGAACTGTTTCACTTTAAGTTGACATATGATTTTTGATAGCAACTTTAGCGAACGGTTTGAGTAATTTTGCTGTGTTTTGTCGAGTTATATGGCAGGAAATGTAGGGAGGTACTCGTAGCTGCACTTTTAACATTCTTCTCCTAACGTTGTATCAGCTGTTCTGGAGCTCATAGAAAGAATTTTTGAATATATTGACAACACGAGATCTAGTGACAAGCTACAAATGCATCACGTTGTCTTAGGATTTAGGTTGGATCAGAGATTTCAAGCTCATCGCAGTTGTTATCGTAAACCCAGCACAGATAGTGTACGCTGCTGCTTTGTTATTCCCATTTTTGCTCCAAAATTACGAACTAAGAACATATACACTGTTATTATGTAGATGTCTTTATCATAACCTATATTTTATATTATATTATATTAATTATATTATATTATATTATATTATATATTATGTTATATTACATTATATATATATATATATATATATATATATATATATATATATATATATATATATATATATATATATATATATATATGTATATATATATATATATATCTGAATCAGAGCCGCATTCGCATAGCATATAAATATATGTAAGAGAAAGAATCAAAAATATACTTCACTTAAATAATAGACGTTTCGATAGATATCTTCACCAGTAATAAACTTGCAATGATCATTAATAGACTAGTTTAGCGGTGAAGATTATTTATCGAAATGTCTATAATTCAAGTGTGTATATATATTTATATAATATATATATATATATATATATATATATATATATATATATATATATATATATATATATATATTTATATTTATTTATATATATATATATATATATATATATATATATATATATATATATATATATATATATATATATATATATATATATATATATATATATATATATATATATATATATATATATATATATATATATATATATATATATATATATATATATATATATATATATATATATATATTATCATTAGCTATAGTCTCGAAATGTTCAAATTATCGTAAAATTTCAAGAAACAAGCTTCAAATTCCGAACCTATCCACTTTCGTCTCATAAAACAGTAAGTAAGCAGTAGTCTTGAGACTTAATTTCTACTACTATTGGACTGGGAAGGCAATGAGCAATCTGCAGGTATCATGGTTGGAGGACAACAAGCTCATTAATACACTAGTTTAGCGGTGAAAGCTGTTTTTGTGTTGGCAAGTCTTCGAAACAACACGGCTTAAATTGGCTTCGACAAATATTAATTCAAACTCCGCGTAGTTGACAAGCATTCAGCTTTAGCTTTTTGCTCCGGCAATTTCATTAACGACCAATAGCCTTTGTTTACAAAAATAAGGAGAAATCAAAAGACCACGTATTGATCATTTGCGTCGAATTTAGGCGAACAATAATGTCGATTTGATTGTATATCAACACAACCAACAGGTGAATTGCAGCAATGGCGAGCTCTGATTAATCGAGGCCACAACATTCTATCTGGGTGACTGGGCTTTTTATCAAGTTCAGATACTGAGTGTTGCATTAAATGTATGCAACAGGGCTCAACCTGGAACTAATATTACCTTGACAAACTCTCCGTTTTTCTTGGAACATCCAAGTTTTCCTGTCACTGATGACCTGTTGACTGTCGTACCTTGTGAGTTTTTCAAACACCACGTCTCGCACATTGAAGTGAGCTTCTCTCTTACAATCTCTGTTCATCTATCTCATACGTAAAAATCTTGTATACATTAGACCCTGCGTGCTGTATTACTGACCTGGCAGCTGAAACTAAATGAATGAGTACGGATTCTGGATCAGAACAACCATAAACAATTAGAGATCGTTGCATAGCGACAATGCTTCTAGCACCTGTAGTCCAAATACTTAAAAGAAAGCTCTGTTCTTTTTATTTCGTGCCATTTTACCCGGGGGTCATACTGACTTTTGCAAAAGACATCACTTTTTTGCAGAACTATAGGATTCAGCAAATGAATTAGTGAAATATACTGTGAGTTATAGTTCCTGCCGGGAGACCAGATTATAGGTGCACACTTTTTGTAAAAATATATAGTCTATAAGAATAATAAGGCTCATACTCGCTGAAGTTTAAGAATGATTTAAGAATAATGCTAGGCTCATGCTTCATCAAGGCTTATATTTTCTGCTTATTTGAGTTTTCATTAGAAAACAAAACTATTGTGAGCTTCGCATAGCGGATCTCAGAGTTGTTACACTATAATACGACTCAGAAACTCTTCGGGGGTGTCAGTTACACACGTTTCATAGTAAGAATATAGTATATACGAGTAGTATTACTCAAAAATCACTAAAATTAATGAAAATTTGAAAATATTAAGGCTCAGCGAAAAATTAGGTATTCTTATAAAAATTTGTGTACGTACATTTGGATTCAAAGCTCATATCTTTTTGTGTCTGGCCAAATCGCTGTCCCGGATTGTTTGGTTGATGTTATTCTCCGTCTTGCCACTGTTCATGTCGGCCTCTAAATGTCTAAACCGCCAAATGAAATATGTAATAGATGAAACCAATTATCAAGCTGGTATCGACTAATGGAGGTTTTAGAAAACAATCGTATGAAAATGCAAGATGCAAATATCTCTTTAGCATTTGATTATGTGTTTTGAGTATATTCTGCTATTGATCTACCGCTTCAAGGTAGAGTTCCCTTTCTTCCATGTTCTAACCATTCTGTTTTCTAGCACAGATATCTGCCTTGTTCCTATTTCAAGTTAAAATGGCAGTTTCAGGACATAAAATTACTTATTACTTTTGGTCATTTGTTTTATGTCTATCTACTTTTATTTCAAGTTTTCCCACTCAAGTATGAAACCCCAGAAATGCGCGGCTTATTTCATGCCATGTGGCTGAGTATTCCATTTTAAAGCCTGTATTTTCTTCAGTAAATGGCATGTTCCATTTGATAGCTGCCTTTTGTATTCAGCTCATCACACATATAGTCATTTGAAGTCAGAGCGTATGTGGGGATGTGAATGGAGTTTTTCTAGACAGGAGCCACTCGCTTCTTTCCTCAAAACTTTAAACAAAAAGGGCATTGAATTGAAAGTGTTGTTTTTTCGTAACTTGCTTTTTCCTCGTTACATGATTGCTGACCAGTACGGAGGGTTTACAAGCTGCTGAAAAAGCATTTGTGTAAAGCAGATGCGTTTTTGTTGAACAGCAAACGCCCTTCACACTGTTATTTGTAAACAAATCATTACTCTACCTACTATCGAAGTCTTCACCACTGGGACAGAAAATAAGCGCATTGTAATTTACCGATCTCTTGCTTTTTGCGCAAGCAGCTAGATCCTCAAATACAAAAATTTTCGCTCGTGGAGTTATATTCGAGAAATGTTGCTTAGAAATAAGCTCATTCGTCCTGACCAAATATACTACTTTATGAGTTGAATCTCCTGTTGAACAGTGACTAGTCCCCCGGCACGTGGCAGTACACCTGCAATGCCCAAGTCTCAACGCGCATTTATTTCAGACATATTTTCCCGTTCCGCACTATCCGACACTTTCCTTCGCTTGAAAGCATCAATTTTTAATTGGGAAATTGCAGTGATTCTTAGATTTGGTTAAAAAGGCGCCCGTGTATAGATTTAGATTGATTATTGGTAAATTCTATTCGTTGTCACTGGCGTTGCATGATAACCATATGTGATTGACTTATTCGCATTGTTGTTATATGTACACACACACACACACACACACACACACACACACACACACACACACACACACACACACACACACACACACACACACACACACACACACACACACACACACACACACACACACACACACACACACACACACACACACACACACACACACACAAATATATATATATTCGACTATTATATGAAGTTGACTTGCTCAATCTCCTTCATATCAGGATGATTGACATATCCATGATCGGGTTTGCTAGATATAGCTTTTGTTATTTGTTTGCTGTGATTGTTGGACTGATCTCGACATTGACATCATTGAGAATGCATTCAGTGCCAGTATTACTACAATGATATTCATCATCGTTACTATCTTCATCTTCTTCTTCTTCTTCCTCTTTTGTCGCCGTTAGGCATGAGGTGTGCAGTTGATTGTGTCACTGATCCGAGGCCATGCAGGCCCTCGATTTTTGGTGTCTTGCCAGATTGGTAGCAGTTACATTTGCACCGCAATATATGCATATTGTTCTCTTTGATACATACTTTCTTGCAGTCTGTGCACTAGCCTGATCTGATCTTCTATCTTGGGTTTCTCTCTCTTTTTGCACATTGTTCCTCTGTTCACAGCTCCTTACATGCCTTGCATAATTTGCCCTTCCGACCAAGTTATTACTCTTGCTTGTCTCTGGGCTTGACTTGTTGGTCCTGGGTTTTTCTCCACATCTGTTTTCAATTTATCTTTCAAAAGAGTCCTCATAGCTCTCGGGTCAGTGACACAATGCACCGCATTGTAGGCCGACGATAGCTTTAAGGAGCTCCAGATATTGGCAAGATGACTGTCCCTCCGTTGAGATCCTCTTTCCACAAGATCAAACGATTGATACCAGTATGATTCTCGCTTCTTTGAGGCCCCCTTTGACTTCCTTTTGTCAGGGTTTCCCCTGTCCGCTCGGTACCCAACGAGAAGGTATGAAGTCATGACCGAGCTACTATCTTCATCATCGTCACTACCTTCATCATCGTCACTATCTTCATCATTGTCACTATCTTCATCATCATTCCCACCATCATTCCCATCGTCAATCCCATCATCATTAACACATTAGCGTCATGTTCTTCTGTATCATCATAACCTTAATCATAATCATTATCGTTATTATTGTCATCATTACCATCATAAGCAATATCCAAATATTTATCATCCTCATCATCAACCTCGCTGCTATTATCCTAACCGTCTTTGTCATCTTCATCGTTATCACCCTCATCATTATTGATATCATCTTCACTATAGCACGAAAAAGCGGGAACATTGCTTTAGCATACTGAAAGCTTTTTTCGTCCGACACTCGTCAGAGTATGAAACGTCGGATAGCGACTGAAAGGTGAAACGAAATATATAGCCAGATGCGGGTACACGTGATATGATGAATAATGCGTCTATTTGGCTCTATGATTGGCCAATTAGCACCTATTCACCATTGTTTACTTGAAGAGTCCAAGTGAAAAAACGAACTCTTTTTGATATCATCTTTATCACCACAAATATCACCGCCGTCATTACCGCTATAGTCGCCTTTCATCTTACACCTAGTGTCATTATTGTCTTGGCATCATGGATTTAACATCATCTTAGTCCCTTATCTTCTTCATAGCCATCATCATTAACACCATCATCACCACCATCGTTATGATAATCATCAGCATCATTATTAAGATGATTATCACTGTCATCAACATATCATCTTAATCATCATCATCTTCGTCATCATAAGTATCTGTCTTTTCCCGTACGCCCCTTACGGGGCCAAGGCTGACCCTGAGGTCAGTGTCGCCTTCAAATTGTTTAAAAGAGGTGATTGAGTCGGCTACACTCAATCCACTCTGTTACCCCAACAGCTACTTATCAGAACTGCAGCCTGAAGCTGCTGTGCCTGACTTTCACTGAAGGGGCCTGGTTGGACAGTTTGCCACAGGTCGTCAACACCTACCCCAATTCTGAATCTTCGCGAAATGAATCACTATCAACTTAAGGGCAGAGTCTCTCTGTGCCCGCTTGCCACCACGAGGAGGTCTCCAACCATGGGTTAGCCATCATAAGTATCATCGTCATTTTTATTATCATCATCATCATCACCATCGCTATTGTCTTCATCATGAGGCTCAGTATATTCAACTCACTGTTATCAACATTATCACTCTCGTCAGGTCTTCTTCACTATGATCAGATTTGACCCCAGTGTCGTTTATCAAAATTGAGTCTATGATTCCCAAAAATTTAGAAAAACTATGATAGTCCGCATTGGCATAATCTCACCATAAACTGCTGTTTTTCTGTGCAAGATGCAAATCCATAGTAACACATGATTAAATGAAGAATTTTTAAAGGAAATTCCTACTTAAACAACCGGATTTTCTTGCTAATTAACCTGGCTTCAAATGTACACGCATTGTGCTCTACCTTGCATGCAAAACCTTTTCCAAATCCCAAAGAGTATAACTGAACTGCGGAAAAGTATTTGACTAAATCTAATTACCTTTTTCCACCTTGAAATGAAAACTGGAGATATCTCAGAATAGAAGTGGCTATAATTTATTTCGTGTAGACTCTTCCGACAGATTAATTTGCTCTCACAATTGAACTCTAAATTATTGAACCTGCATGTTTTGGAATTGTCTGTCGGAACGTTAGTGCGTGGCATTTTGTTTAAAAAACTCTAAGTCACACCCTTTGCACTGGTTTTAACCGTATTGATTCTGAAGCAGGAGTTATTCTATGTACAAATTACACCTCCAGTTGAAAATTTAATTTTTGGAAATTATCTCATATCTTGAAGCTACTATTGTCACGAAAATGTGACTCTTATTTCAGGTGACAGTGATTACAAAAATCAACCAGCTTTCATTTAATGAGTGCAATTCAGGTGATATTTAATTATGTCTCTTTGTAGCTTGCTACCATACCCTTTTGCTTTGAATCCGGATATATCAATATTAGTTCTAACTTGCGTTCCAACTGAGACGATGAAAAATGGAGAGTTTTGAAAATGGCGCCTAGAGCGTATATTTTTGAAAACGGATAAATTTAAAAACGCATCGTTTTGATGGAAACAGTCTGACTCGGATATTTTTAAAAGCCCTGCAATTGTATTGCTGTTATCTGTCTTACTTCATTTAAGAATTTATCCCTTGTTTCACTTTGCATACGTGTGTCAATGTAAGCAAGCGAAAACGAGCAAAACGTCTATCGAGCGTTTCCATTAATCCGCTGCCAGAAAGATGAATCTTTGTCCGTTTTCGCATTTGTCCGGGTCAGTGGAAACGGGCCCTAAGGCCCCGTTCACACTATTCCGTTTATGAACAAAAACGCAACTGTTTAGCTCCGTTTTTTGTTTTGCGTTCACATTAGTCCACACCAAAAACGGAACCAAATGAAAACGTTGATAAAGACGGAGCTAAATGAAAACGGAGCTAAACAAAAACGCAACTCTGTAGTGTGAACACCAAAAACGGAACAATTTGAAAACGCTACCATTAGAGCCAATGTAAAAGAAACCGTCAAACATATGCGTTTTTGAGGATAAATGTGAACACCAATTGATAGATATCCGTTTCTGTCTGAAAACGGAGTAGTGTGAACAGGAAGAAAAACAGTCCCGTGTTTGGGAGCAAAAACGGATCTAAATGAAAACAGAGTGATGTGAACGTAGCCTAAGTCAAAGGTACTGAAATAAAGTGGTTTAGGTCATACCTTAATGAAACAAGACAGTTCTCCTCGGTCAACGGTCATAATTCCAGACCATGAAAGTAACATGTGGCATTCCTGAAAGATCCTGCCTATCTCCTCTCTTATTCACTCTTTATCTAAATTATTTTGAAAACTGTCTGCAATTTTCATCAGCAAGCATGTATGCAGACGATACGCATACAGCAATACCTGCTAGAGATTTTGATGAGCTCGCTCAAAACAGCCTCCTCGCTCAAAACAGCCTCCTCGCTCAAAACAGCCTCAGGTAGAGCTTGAACATATCTCGAAGTGGATGAGAATAAATAGGATGATTGCAAACCCCAAAACGACAGAGTATGTGATTATTGGACACCCTAGTAGGATCAATAAGATTACTGGCATCACAAAATTTAAAGTGGCTTGGACAGAAGTCAAGAGAGCACACAATCTGAAGTCGCTTGGGTTAGTTATAGATGAGAAACTAAATGGAGCAGAACTGAATTGGAACAGCCACTTTAAACTCTCAAAGGAAAAGATTGGTGCTGGTTTGTCATCCTTGAAACAACTTTGAAGTGTCCTTCCGTAGTCTAAATTATGTTCTGTGTATAGAGCCTTACATGGTTCATATGATCAGGAAAAATCAGCAAAAACTGTGTTTTTAAGGGTCGACAGTCATATTCGGTATGCTGATATCCTGTGGGCCCACTTATCAAAGACTACACTCCACATTCTACTGTGTCTCCAGCACCGAGCCTTGTCCATCATAAAAAATACAAGAATAACAGACATATGGCGGGGAAACTGATGAAAAGGTGAAAATCTTATGAAGCTCGAACCAGGCGGTGATAATGCTCAAAATCAACAGTAAACTTTGCTCAGAAAGCTTGTGAGATAGCCTTAAGCAAAGATGTTATACCTCTAACTACAATACCAGGAGCTGTATGAACTTAGAAATTCTGAAGACCAACTTAAAAAAGACTAAACAAGGCTTTCACCACACCTGTTTCAGAGTTTGTAATAACATTCCAAATGAAGTTAGAGGGTTTGCCTTGCTCTATCATATTAAGAACAATGTAATAAAATTATTGTGCCTGAAAACTCCTTTTTCTGCTTTCTTTTAAAAGCTGTACTTTTGTACTTGCGTATTAACTTTTGTATTGTAGAGGGTAGATGATGAAGTAAATGAATGAATGAATGATTGAATGAATGAATGAATGAATGAATGAATGAATGAATGAAAGAATTACTGAATGAGCACTTTTCTATTCCAGCGATCCTTAGTCACGCGATCACTAGGATCGTAGTGCATGCTGGTTCCACAAACAGGATGTCTTTGTTTTCCCATAAAAGCTAGCTGTTTCTTACACCTCCCTCAGAAGGTTGAAGTTTTCCCCTCCTCCTGTAAAACATTTGGCTGTTTCACCCTTCACCCTTTTTCACTGTTGTGTAAAATCATGTTCCCTCTCCTTTCTCCCTTAACAATACCACTCCATGCACAGGACTACTGGGATCACTGGAGTCTTTCACATCGATCCAGACGATCGTAAGTATTATATCGAAGTCAGGCTTACGCCTTCCCAATTCAAAGTGACCTTAAGCATTTTATGAAAATTTATTATTGCACTCAACTAATACATTGTCAAAGTAAGCCAATACTACTTACTCAAACGAAGCATTTTGCGATATAATTAAGCACTACTCTCCAAGTTTTGTTGACTCACATTCTTCATTTGAAGCTCATAGCAATATGATTCTCTTTTATTCAAAAACTTTTACTGGCCTAAGTCACTGCAGTGTTTTGTAGTGTTCGAGAGTTCGATATTACGTGATTTTCGAGAGCAATGTCGTTGCACCAAAGAGCTCAGTGCATGATTAAAATATTTGCTGGCTATAGCCTCAATTTTGTAGCTATAGAGAATATTTTGGCTCACCAACGATGAAAGGATCGAAGAAGAGAAACGCATCTCCGAGGCGTAAGAGGAGTTGTGTTTCATTGACTAAGATCCAAGGAAGGAGTTCTGTTCAATCGACTCGCTCCGTGAACTCCATGTCACAAATGAAGATGCAAGTTTTTCGTGAAGCGTTCAATGTTATAGACCAAGATGGAGACGGTATTATCAGTAAAGGTGGGCTTATTTCTCTTGGTAGTTGTTTTAGAGCAGTATTGATCATAACAGCGATGATATACAAGTAAATAACATAGTATCTGAAAAATAAACATGTACAAAGCCAGATAACTTCGAATGGAATAGGCCTGTTTTTATCAGCGAATTATATGACTATCATAAGTATTTTTGCGCCAATTCGAGGGGCACACCACTTGAAAAAATCTTGTACACTTCGTGAGAAAATCGCAAAAAGATTTCTCAAAAAATCTCACAAAGATCACAAAAATCAATAACAAAAAATTACAAAATGCACTTAATAAATTCTCAAAGGAGCAACGAAAATCACATTAAGAGTTACCAAAGTTCTCAAAAGATCACAAAACAATAGCAAAACTGACAAAAATAAACAACAAAAGATCATAGAAATATCGTGAACTTTTCAATAAGTGATGCACCTCTCGGGCCAGGTAGTATGTGAGTCAGAAACACATAGAGTGACAGAGTGCCCAAAGGGAGGCAACACTGCCTTGCTTGTAAAGCCCATATTGTATTGAGGACCGGGCATATAAAATTCTGAAATTCAATTTTTCCAAGTGTCTGACATTAAGTTGGATCTTGATTGGACATTGGAAATCATGATTCTGGTCAGGCATATTCCAGTGAGCCTGATCTTGTGTGGTTTTTTCGTAATAATTTATTTTATTATTCCATTCAAAACAGACATTACAGATATAATTCTAGGCCAGTTGTTTACTTTAATTTGTTTTTTGCTATGAATCGAAATCAAGGCTTGAAAAATGAAGCCTGAGGTTGCTTTACATACAAGACCCGCGTTTCCTAAAGAGAGGGCATAACATATAGTGGTCATATTTCATATTAAGGACGTAACTTGCATATCAAGTACATGAAGGCTATGAATAAAGGTGTCTTATAATGGTAGAAATATCTTTGCCTTTAGCAAGACATGCATGAACGCAACAATACTTTTATAACTTCTAACATGAATAGCGTTCAAAAATCGCTATCACGTGTCCTTACTGTGCATTCCTCTCGTTAATAGTTATACTTATCACAAAGAGGGACTCTTCAACTAAGACACAAATTCAGCCTCGCTTTTCTTGAAATTATTTGACGATGACATTTGCATACTTCAACTCATTTCAGAAGATCTT
Source organism: Mastigias papua (assembly GCA_964019165.1). Lineage (NCBI taxonomy): Eukaryota > Metazoa > Cnidaria > Scyphozoa > Rhizostomeae > Mastigiidae > Mastigias > Mastigias papua. The sequence goes on along the minus strand of OZ025280.1, from coordinate 4,576,376 downwards.
ATTGCCCTTTATGCGTCACTTGGTGTTCAGAAGAAGGAATCAGAAATTGAAGAAATGCTGACTGAAGCAGCAGGTCCACTGAATCCAACCAAATTTTCATGTATGTTAGCATCACGAACTGGGGATATCGACGATTCACAGGTAGCTGTTTGATAAAGTTAATATAACTTTGAGTGAGATGACAAAGGATAAGCTAAAAATTCAGATTTTAAAGAAGACGTGAAGGTAATATTTCATCATATTTAATCATAGAGGAATTTTATCACTGCATATTTCGCTGGAAACTAAGGTATTGGGTGGAGCTATTAAAAATATTTTGACAATGCCCTTTATTTTCACCTCGTTTCTCAGGGAAGCCATTTTCCTACAGTGCAAGTAGAATGAACATTACTTTGTGATATTTATTGATTGAATACTGATTAGTGATTACTATAGGCTTTATATCGATTAGTGATTGCTACTGATTGAACATAGATTAGTGAGTGCTATGATATCGCAATTGATACTCCAATCAAAGCAATTTTCGATTGAAAAGATCAAGTTAGCAGAGAGTTCAGTGGTTTTATCATTGAACACATTTGCAGTTTATCACTTCACAAACCCATTTTATAATCGCACAAATTGAACATCACTACAATGCATACAACACAGCTGTTAACTGTTAAATGACTCTAGATCAAAATTGTTCATTGAACAGAAAATGTTTGATTTGTTTTAAAAGTGCCTTAATTTCGTGCTACTGTTCTTTCATGTGTCAATGAGCTCCATGAATGAACTACTCTCAGAGAAAAGATGCTTCCTATCTGACTTCTTTGTCAATTCTTTGCAAGCTTTGAAAATATGTCCACGTAACATGCCGTTATGAAATATCACAAAAACATAAGTTCCACTGCATAATATCTCTCGGATTTATTGATTCTCGGCCTTTCATTTGAATTTCTCAATTGATTTAGAATAGCCTTTTGACCATCGAGGAAATCCAATTCCTAGTCGACTGGAGATGGTATATTCGATACTCTGTTAGCCTTCCGTCTGTTTTTATCTGGTGCTACTAGTTTTGAAGGCTAGTTACTAGCAATACTACTAGTGAATGCTTGCGATAACAATTCAATAATTGAAGTTTCGTGGACGAAGTCTGGTGAGTGAACTTTCGATGCCACCCTAGCATCATTACCAAATCATACTAAATATTAGAATGCATTGCCGATATACAACCCCCATGATTGTTGTTAGCAATTAGATAATGACACGGGAAATTTGCCTGTTTGCTGGTAGTCACTCTTACTTCTCCTCTTCATCATGCTGCAACCTTGAGTTTCCAAATAGTGAACGTGAAGGCGTCTTTGAAGCAGAAGTATCTGTTGCTTTCTACGCTGCAGAAATATGCAAACAATATCTCGCCTGTGATCTCCTAGCTCTTTTATCATTTTCCCGATTTTTAAAAGTGGTTATTTGCTGTTCTCCTTGGCAGGTATTGTTAAACGCCTTCGCCATTTTGGATACTGAGGGACGTGGGATGATTCCAGTGAGAGAATTTTGCGCGAAGCTGTCATCTGTTGGATTTAGTAGGTATGACTTCTTTAGGTACCCATTTATTACAATAATATCCTAATGATTTTGGTTTTCATACTCTTTAGCAGAAGATCCAAGCAATCAATAGCTGTTGGAACAAATGTAACAATCGTTAAATGGATTATCTATGAACAGATTAAGAGCATACACTGTGTATCATTCTTTGTGGGAGTTCGTATATACCAAGGATTTTACTGTTTCTCGGATCTCGGAGCCAAGGTGACAGGAAGGGCACTGCATTTTTCATCGCTCTATATGGTACTTCTGTTGCCCATGAAATGTGTTACGTCAGCAAGTGACATACACAAGATACCTTCTAATTAAATGTTACCTTGTTTCCCTCCTTTTACTTAATAGAACAAACTGTATTGAGAGGTGATCAGTTAAAGCATTGGAGTTGCAACCCATTTATTGTTATCTATGAACAAAAGAGAAATTTTATGCCAAGCAGACAAAGTAATTAATGTTGCCATTTTTCTTCCTATAGCAGCATTTTTGTCTCTACTGGTGCATGTAGAACAGTACAGCCCAACTTCTGTTCTTTTTTCCATTTATGAATGATCAGTAGACCTTTTGTAGTCAATACCACTCGCTCCGGTCTAGGCTTCTAGTTTCTTAAAGTCCAATGACTCGAACTTCTCAAAAAAATCGGACTTTGTTTCAAAGCTCATTGAAAATTATAGGAAAGCGCGTTAGCAAACCAACGATAGATAAGGTTATAGGCCTTTGGACGCTTGCTTTTAATCTAACGTTTACAAGTCGAAAGATTATTGAGAATATGCCTTTATTAATGAAGCAACAGGTCAATTGTAAAGGTTGTTGGTTTCTCATGTTCAAAGCTCTTCCTTTCGTGCAAGAGTGAAGATGAACAAGTGTAATGCCAGCTAGAGACGGAAACTTTTCTCCTCTTATTTTTCAGAATGACACCCCAAGAGATCAATACAATTTTGAGGATTGCACCGGTCGATGCGAATGGCTATCTCGACTATAAACATTTCATTCAAATGATACGCGGAGAGACGCGAGGACATTAAACTTTGGTACATCATGAAAGAAAAGTTCTGGTGGTCTATCTGTTAGACAAGTTAACACTGTGATAATATACTTATCTTTTAGATATGATATTAAAGTTCTCAAAGAAAATAATGGATTTGTCCATATGTGCCACTGCAGTAGCTCACTTGTAAACTAAAATTAAAGTAGAGCTAAAACCATACATTTTATACAAACTATTATTTCTATGAGAGAGCTGAAGAAGTCAAGTTGCATTAGGTCAAGAAGTTTGAGGGGTCTTTTTCATTTGAAAGATGATTTTCTCCCAAGGTGAAGACAAACGATAGAGATAAATAACTGCACGTCCAGTAGAAACATTAACAAGACCAGTTTAGTAAAGGTATGCTCAATGCTGCAAACTTTGTAATGGTTCTACTGAACTGTACCTTTTAACCCTGCAACCAGAGTCGCTGTGGATCTCCAGATTTAGGGAGGAGGAAAATGTTCTAACAAATAATTTTATTCATGTTTTAGTATAGAGGTAGTATGTTGGAAATGTTTTGACAAATCCAACAACAACCTCAACAGGGGGTCACTCTACTGAGCACATTGTCAGATTTGCAGTTCTTAATGAAATATCGTCCATGCAGCTAGTAGGATAGTCATTTTGTCCGATTTGACAAGGCTGCTCCTTTTCCAGGTGTTTGTTTTCATATTGCCTCTCTTTAACAGCTGTTTCTGGAATCACAGGTTTTGTAGTCCTGAACAGTTTAAATGCTGGTCCAGATTTTTGCTATGTTTCAAAACAGAGAACAGTTCCAGGAAGATCCACATTTGCAATTCACTCCCGCCCCCTTCTCCTGGCATTTATACCCGATCCCTTTTCAGTGTTTTCGGAATACACTGAAACAGACGTTCCAACCTTGGCAGAAGGAAAAGCGGGAGATATCGCGAGCGTAGCGAGTGAAAAATCGGAGCTGGGCGTCTGGGGGGAGCTTAGATTTAAATTTTGGCGATTACATGCCGCTTAGATTAGCTTAAAATGGTAAGAAAGGTTATCTTTTATGATGATTTAACAACGGCAAATGTTATCAACATTAATAAAACGAAAAATAATATTGCAACGTAAACCAAAAAGCTCAGTTTACCCACGAAAATTCTAGAAACATTAAATATGCTGTGCAGTGAATAGCAGAGCTTATTCGTGTAAACTGTCTGGAAACGGTATGAAAAATTATCCAATACCGTGCAAACGCAGCCTTAATTTTAGGCCAGATTTTCATTTTCATTAGAAACTTTTCAAAAAGCGGGAGGATTTAAAAATTGTCGGGAGACGACCTCTGAAACCGGGAGCCTCCCGGTCATACCGGGAGGGTTGGAACATATGCTGACAGCGAAGTACATGATGGTACTTGATTTCATAATTCCCGAAGATTTCTAGGCCATTTCCCATAAGCCTCGATTCAAGGTTGAGTCTTGGTCATAGCCTGAGCAAGATGGAAAAATGTTTAAGCTCAAAATGGCGGCAGTAACTGCGAAGGCGCTCCGAAAAAGCGAAGACAGAAACACGCCATGTCAGATAAGGACAGTAATGCAAGAAGGTTATTTAAATGGTCTTTTATTACCCTTTCACACAGAAATGTTATCGATGTTGTGCACCTACTCATACGGAAGTCAATTAACGCCCGATCTCAATGATAGGTAACAGTACAACCTACTCTTACTATGCTACGCTACTGTGTACTGTCCCACCGAACCTTCATTCACTTTTCATTTAGAGTCACTGGCTGGAAACATCGCTGTTTCCAACAGAAATATGATCAATGCAAACATATACCATGTAGGCACCTATATAAACATCGATGTAAACGAGTAACCTTCATCCTCCAGTTCTTTTTACTACTCCAATCGCAATCACATCTCGTGGTTTAAGAGCCATGAACGCATACTCTACAGTATACCTGTGAGGTGACTTCATAAAACTGAATTTATCTCAAAATTTTGACAAATGCCACAAAAAGTTGTGTGCACCAACATGTTGTATAAGTGTTGTACTTCACTACTTATGTGGTGGCACACCTGGGAACATTTGCCTCTAGCCAGGAAATGTTGTTGAAAATATGGTTAATTTTGAGCTATAGTCCATATGGGATGGAGGCTAATAGTTGACTTCATAAAACTGAATTTATCTCAAAATTTTGACAAATGCCACAAAAAGTTATGTGCACTACCATGTTGTATAAGTGTTGTACTTCACTACTTATGTGGTGGCACACCTGGGAAAATTTGCCTCTAGCCAGGAAATGTTGTTGAAAATATGGTTAATTTTGAACTATAGTCCATATGGGATGGAGGCTTAGAGGTGACTTCATAAAACTGAATTTATCTTAAAATTTTGACAAATGCCACAAAAAGTTATGTGTACTACCATGTTGTATAAGTGTTGTACTTCACTACTTATGTGGTGGCACACCTGGGAAAATTTGCCTCTAGCCAGGAAATGTTGTTGAAAATATGGTTAATTTTGAAATATTGTTGATATGGGATAGAGGCTAATAGTTGACTTCATAAAACTGAATTTATCTCAATATTTTGACAAATGCCACAAAAAGTTATGTGTACTACCATGTTGTATAAGTGTTGTACTTCACTACTTATGTGGTGGCACACCTGGGAAAATTTGCCTCTAGCCAGGAAATGTTGTTGAAAATATGGTTAATTTTGAAATATTGTTGATATGGGATAGAGGCTAATAGTTGACTTCATAAAACTGAATTTATCTCAATATTTTGACAAATGCCACAAAAAGTTATGTTCACTACCATGTTGTATAAGTGTTGTACTTCACTACTTATGTGGTGGCACACTTGGGAAAATTTGCCTCAAGCCAGGAAATGTTGTTGACAATATGGTTGGTTTCATAGCATCCCATTCGGAAAATAGCTAAAAAGCGGCCATAGATTCAATAACATCTCTTGGCTAGAGGCAAATTTTCCCAGGTGTTCCACCACATAAGTAGTGAAGTACAACACTTATACAACATGGTAGTGAACATAACTTTTTGTGGCATTTGTCAAAATTTTGAGATAAATTCAGTTTTATGAAGTCACCTCTAAGCCTCCATCCCATATGGACTATAGCTCAAAATTAACCATATTTTCAACAACATTTCCTGGCTAGAGGCAAATTTTCCCAGGTGTGCCACCACATAAGTAGTGAAGTACAACACTTATACAACATGGTAGTGAACATAACTTTTTGTGGCATTTGTCAAAATTTTGAGATAAATTCAGTTTTATGATGTCACCTCTAAGCCTCCATCCCATATGGACTATAGCTCAAAATTAGCCATATTTTCAACAACATTTCCTGGCTAGAGGCAAATTTTCCCTGGTGTGCCACCACATAAGTAGTGAAGTACAACACTTATACAACATGGTAGTGAACATAACTTTTTGTGGCATTTGTCAAAATTTTGAGATAAATTCAGTTTTATGAAGTCACCTCTAAGCCTCCATCCCATATGGACTATAGCTCAAAATTAGCCATATTTTCAACAACATTTCCTGGCTAGAGGCAAATTTTCCCAGGTGTGCCACCACATAAGTAGTGAAGTACAACACTTATACAACATGGTAGTACACATAACTTTTTGTGGCATTTGTCAAAATTTTAAGATAAATTCAGTTTTATGAAGTCACCTCTTAGCCTCCATCCCATATGGACTATAGTTCAAAATTAACCATATTTTCAACAACATTTCCTGGCTAGAGGCAAATTTTCCCAGGTGTGCCACCACATAAGTAGTGAAGTACAACACTTATACAACATGGTAGTACACATAACTTATTGTGGCATTTGTCAAAATTTTGAGATAAATTCAGTTTTATGAAGTCACCTCTAAGCCTCCATCCCATATGGACTATAGCTCAAAATTAGCCATATTTTCAACAACATTTCCTGGCTAGAGGCAAATTTTCCCTGGTGTGCCACCACGTAAGTAGTGAAGTACAACACTTATACAACATGGTAGTGCACATAACTTTTTGTGGCATTTGTCAAAATTTTGAGATAAATTCAGTTTTATGAAGTCACCTCTAAGCCTCCATCCCATATGGACTATAGCTCAAAATTAACCATATTTTCAACAACATTTCCTGGCTAGAGGCAAATTTTCCCAGGTGTGCCACCACATAAGTAGTGAAGTACAACACTTATACAACATGGTAGTGAACATAACTTTTTGTGGCATTTGTCAAAATTTTGAGATAAATTCAGTTTTATGATGTCACCTCTAAGCCTCCATCCCATATGGACTATAGCTCAAAATTAGCCATATTTTCAACAACATTTCCTGGCTAGAGGCAAATTTTCCCTGGTGTGCCACCACATAAGTAGTGAAGTACAACACTTATACAACATGGTAGTGAACATAACTTTTTGTGGCATTTGTCAAAATTTTGAGATAAATTCAGTTTTATGAAGTCACCTCTAAGCCTCCATCCCATATGGACTATAGCTCAAAATTAGCCATATTTTCAACAACATTTCCTGGCTAGAGGCAAATTTTCCCAGGTGTGCCACCACATAAGTAGTGAAGTACAACACTTATACAACATGGTAGTACACATAACTTTTTGTGGCATTTGTCAAAATTTTAAGATAAATTCAGTTTTATGAAGTCACCTCTTAGCCTCCATCCCATATGGACTATAGTTCAAAATTAACCATATTTTCAACAACATTTCCTGGCTAGAGGCAAATTTTCCCAGGTGTGCCACCACATAAGTAGTGAAGTACAACACTTATACAACATGGTAGTACACATAACTTATTGTGGCATTTGTCAAAATTTTGAGATAAATTCAGTTTTATGAAGTCACCTCTAAGCCTCCATCCCATATGGACTATAGCTCAAAATTAGCCATATTTTCAACAACATTTCCTGGCTAGAGGCAAATTTTCCCTGGTGTGCCACCACGTAAGTAGTGAAGTACAACACTTATACAACATGGTAGTGCACATAACTTTTTGTGGCATTTGTCAAAATTTTGAGATAAATTCAGTTTTATGAAGTCACCTCTAAGCCTCCATCCCATATGGACTATAGCTCAAAATTAGCCATATTTTCAACAACATTTCCTGGCTAGAGGCAAATTTTCCCAGGTGTGCCACCACATAAGTAGTGAAGTACAACACTTAAATACAACATGGTAGTGAACATAACTTTTTGTGGCATTTGTCAAAATTTTGAGATAAATTCAGTTTTATGAAGTCACCTCTAAGCCTCCATCCCATATGGACTATAGCTCAAAATTAACCATATTTTCAACAACATTTCCTGGCTAGAGGCAAACTTTCCCAGGTGTGCCACCACATAAGTAGTGAAGTACAACACTTATACAACATGGTAGTGAACATAACTTTTTGTGGCATTTGTCAAAATTTTGAGATAAATTCAGTTTTATGAAGTCACCTCTAAGCCTCCATCCCATATGGACTATAGCTCAAAATTAGCCATATTTTCAACAACATTTCCTGGCTAGAGGCAAATTTTCCCAGGTGTGCCACCACATAAGTAGTGAAGTACAACACTTATACAACATGGTAGTACACATAACTTTTTGTGGCATTTGTCAAAATTTTAAGATAAATTCAGTTTTATGAAGTCACCTCTTAGCCTCCATCCCATATGGACTATAGTTCAAAATTAACCATATTTTCAACAACATTTCCTGGCTAGAGGCAAATTTTCCCTGGTGTGCCACCACATAAGTAGTGAAGTACAACACTTATACAACATGGTAGTGAACATAACTTTTTGTGGCATTTGTCAAAATTTTGAGATAAATTCAGTTTTATGAAGTCACCTCTAAGCCTCCATCCCATATGGACTATAGCTCAAAATTAGCCATATTTTCAACAACATTTCCTGGCTAGAGGCAAATTTTCCCTGGTGTGCCACCACATAAGTAGTGAAGTACAACACTTATACAACATGGTAGTGAACATAACTTTTTGTGGCATTTGTCAAAATTTTGAGATAAATTCAGTTTTATGAAGTCACCTCTAAGCCTCCATCCCATATGGACTATAGCTCAAAATTAACCATATTTTCAACAACATTTCCTGGCTAGAGGCAAATTTTCCCAGGTGTGCCACCACATAAGTAGTGAAGTACAACACTTATACAACATGGTAGTACACATAACTTTTTGTGGCATTTGTCAAAATTTTAAGATAAATTCAGTTTTATGAAGTCACCTCTTAGCCTCTATCCCATATGAACAATATTTCAAAATTAACCATATTGTCAATATCATTTCGTTTGTCTAGGCAATAGCGGCCCTAATTCAGGCGGTCCTGATAGGTTGGTCATAAAATAAAATACTGCGAGAGAGTTCATGCAGCTTTGTCCTTCTAGTCGTTCTAATCTGAACACCGTTTTAATCCCCACTGTAGGAAAGGATCCAAAGGTCTAAATGTACGTCGAATGTGAACCTGTTACGGATCGCCGAATCTTCTTTGAAGTGTTCTGCTTTCATTTGATAAATGATAGGCAAGGAAAAACTAAAGCAAAAATGGTAACGACAGTAATAGGCTCTAACAATCCAGTTTCAAAGAACACAATAGAGCAACTGGCCATGCTTGCTTGGAAAATGTTATCTATGTCAATATGGTGCCTGTTGTCAAGTGAGGTTGATAGCCGTATCCATGAAGTGCGCTGCGCATTTTTTGCGCATGTCAAATACATTTTTCCATCTTGCTCATAGCCTGCACATGTTCAATTCTGAATATATGTTCTATCACCTTCTGTCAGGAGAAATTTGCTCGCAGTTGTTGTGAGGTTAGGATGGAACATGACAGCTCAGATGAAGAATGGTCCGATATAGAGGAAACGGAGGATCATGAGGATTCAAAGATGCTCTGCCTTCTCTGTAAGGAGACGTTCAAGATGGCTGATAAATGCCTAAGCCACATGGCTGAATCACACAACTTCAACTTGCTCACATTTTGTAAGTCAAATAAACTTGATTTTTATGACTTTATTAAGTTAATAAACTATATAAGAGCGAAATGTATAACTGAACATTCTGTTACGAGCATCGAGCGTGCAGACTTTTCTAGCGAGGATTTTTTGCGCCCAGTTTTGGCGGATGATGCTCTTTTGCAGATTGATTTTGAGGGATTACTGGAAACCTGTGAAGTGCACCTTGAGAATGGGGTAACTACTGTGGAAGCTGATGAAACGCGAAGTCTCAGAGAGCAGCTCAAGGTAGCAAAAGAAAGAGCTATGTTGGCTGAAGGAAATTTAACCCGAGCCGTCAATGATTTGACTTCATGTAAGAAGGAACTACAGGAATTGTTGCTCAAAGCTTCCCACGAGCATTTTGAAGAAGATAGTACAGCAAGGGTGGTTTTGGATGAAAGCAGGGCTTATTTTGAATCATATGCTCATCATGGCATTCATGAAGAAATGCTGAGAGATGAAGTGAGAACGAAAGCATACAGAGATTTTATCATGACTAACAGAGAACTTTTCAAAGATAAGATTGTTTTGGACGTCGGATGTGGTACAGGGATTTTGTCAATGTTTGCTGCAAGTGCTGGTGCAAAGTTAGTCATTGCTGTAGACCACTCTGATATTGCATATCAAGCGATGGACATTATAAGAGAGAACAACCTACATGAAATCATCAAAGTTGTCAAAGGTGATGCAGAACATGTTAAATTGCCTGAAGGAATTACAAAAGTTGACATTATCATATCAGAATGGATGGGGTACTTTTTACTTTTTGAAAGCATGCTTGACTCAATTGTAAGATGTAGGGACAAGTGGCTCTGTGAGAATGGACTGGTGTTTCCAGATTCTTGTAACATTATGTTGGCTGCTGTGTCAGATGAGAAGACATGGGATGGTAAAGTTGGTTTCTGGGGTGAGGTTTATGGCTACAAGATGTCTTGCATGAAAAAGTATGCCCTTGAAGAGCCAACAATTTGCATTATTAGTGAAGATGATGTGTGTTCAAATGCAGTTGAAGTTTTATCTTTGGATGTTAACAAGGTGAAGGTAGAAGATTTAGAATTTGAGAGAGAGTTCCAGATGGAGGTGACTCGCAGTGCCCATTGTGTTGGCCTAGTTGGATACTTTAATATTGGATTTTATCAGAATGCTTTAAGTCCCATTAATTTTAGCACTGGATGTCATGCTGTGCCAACACATTGGAAACAAACATTATTCCTGTTTGAAGAAAAGGCTCATGTTTTAGCTGGTGAAGTACTCCATGGCACAATTGAATGTAAAAAAGATTTGAATTTCAGAAGGGCATTAACCATTAAACTTAAAATTGAAAAAGAAGCTGGTAGTCTTGTTGTAGACAAGGTTTATACATTGTTATAGGATCCACTGTTGAAGTTTTATTCTCAACAGTTCTAGCTGTTTCTGTGTGCATGCTTTATAAATCTAAGTATACTTGCTTTATGTATCTTGGAAAGACAATGGCAGAGAGGATTACACCATTCTTGGTGCCATTCCTGTCATTCAACACTTCTATATTGACTGGCATAGGAATACAAAGTTAACCACTGAAAACCCAACCCAAGTCTCTACAGATATGCCATCAATGCTGGGTTTTTATCATTTTGCTGCATCTGTCTCATTGCTTATATTGCTTACATAATATTTCAAAACCGAAGTGATGCTCCTTGTCTCTCCCACATACAAATTATCATCAACCTGTGGTTTCCAACCAATGCTTCATCAATTATATTTGCTTTTTCTTTTGTGGCAGCAAGGTTCACTTTGTGACAATCAGGAATATTTACTGAGAGCTTATTTTACAAGACATCAACTTCATTTCTAATATTCATCAAATCATTTGACATTTCAACTTTATCAACTTTCCATAAATTGATAGCTGTTAGTGCTTATGCAAGAGAGTGTGATTTTTTCTCTCTGTTTTCTTTTATAAACACTGGAGTGCTTTACATGAATATAGATAGCAGACAGATTTCATTTCCTTTGTAACAATTTCATACATCAAAGAAATGGACACTACTGTGTTTTTTCATGTAAAATGTAAACTGGAAGCCACACCCAGATGATAATTGTTCATTTGCATTATAGCATATCAGTTTGTAGTCCTTCTGTAGCTGTAGAGTAGGGGTCGACTACACTGTGTTATTACTCAATGCTTCATAATACAATTAAGAGTTTCATTTGTGTCCAGTACCCCACTTTTGGGCCCCAATTCATGATTTTCCAAATAAGCCTCCAAATGGTTGTTGTACACACCCTTGTTTGTATTTCATTTCTAACTATGTTCAGGGTTGCCACCAAATTAGGGAAGTCAGGGAATTTTATGTACCATCAGGGAGTATCAGGGAAAAAGAGATTTTTTGAAAATTCAGGGAAAATCTGGGAAGTTGTTCCCATTTTTCACAAGATAACTATTATGTTTCATCTGCTTCTATCACTCTGGCTTAATTTACAACTGCTAGTTCCACTGATCATCACTTTACTTGAGTTTTAGTATGCAATAACATTATTTTATTCAAAATATTCAAACACTATGGGTTTGGAGTTGAGCTACAAATTAAAAATTGTTTGTTTCTTTTCATTGTCAATACTTTTCGCTTGTGTGTTATTCAAATTAAATGGAGTAAAAATATGTAAAGCATTTGGGCTTTTCTAATGATTATTGGCTGTATGTGATCTATTTTGTTTGGGGAAAGTAGTTTTGTGATGGATTTTTGTGTAGAGAAAAAGCAAGTTTCATGTCAGTTTCTTGTAAGGCCAAGGAAATGTATCTCTACAATTGAGTGGAAATTATAGTTTTAAACCTCACATCTCTTTGACACAACCTTATCAGGAGCTTCTTTCCACCTCAAAACTGTTACTTTCTTAGAACTGAAATAAAAGAAGACTAGCACAGTTCTGTTTTTGAAGCCAACTACTGGAATGGCAAAAAAGAGTTTTTGTGTGACAAAAAGTGTTTGTGTGACATGTGATAGGCACACAATCTGCCCACCCTAAAGCTGGGATTGTGTAAGACAACAAATCAAAAAGCAATTATCCTCTGCATGAATGAAATCACATTCATGATTTAAAACGAACTCAGTTATAAAATGTGGTGTTTTTCTAATTACATTATGTATGTATTATCAAGATATATTATCAAAGTATCTTGCATAACGTAAGATTTTCATGTGATGAAATGATAATGAAGCTGTCATAGATGTAGGACTGTTTCAGCAACAGCTCCTATCTAGTTTTACATATACCAAATAGATAGGTAATTGGAAACTTGATATTAGACTCAGACTTTGTCAGAAATATGTAGATATCACTTGGTTTCTGAGTGGTGTGCTGACATGATGTGCATTAAATAGATCTTAAATTCCCTCTACTTCATTTGGATGTGTTACCAGCTTGTCACTTGTGTGGACTGGTCTCACTCTAAGTGCCCCATAAAGGGTTTATGGTACTACTCAGTGATGATTGGAATTGACAACACAAGTAAACTTTACATAAGTCTAATCTAGAATTCTTGGGTTTTTAAAGTGTTGACCACAACTATGGAAGCATTGCCCTAGCTACTTTCATGATGGCAAACTGAGAAGAGTAGAAAGTATTTTTCATGAAAAAACTTAGGAAGGGCCTCCCAAAATTTTAAGTCTAAAGTAAGGGTTTTCAGGCAGTGAAGGTGTATGCTTTACTCAGCTTTTGATTTTCAGCAACCAAGCTTCATTACTAAATTCCCAAGGGTTGCAGCCCTTATAAGATATGCCTTTGCATATGTTCGCTACATGTATTGGACAAATATCATGGGTTTTATTCAATGTCTTGGTGCATATGTTTCGCAGAGTCTGCTTCACCCTTTGACAATACAATTCTCTTAAATAAATTTCTTAGTTTTTGCAATGCTCTATAAACTAGATTCTACATTATCCTATATCTTTGGTATCATTTTTAGCAATAATAACTTTTGCTTACCATGTACTCTTTCAATAATTAATGAATTTTAACCAGCTGACATACTTCTAATATCTACTATCAATTGGGGTGACTTTCAGTTTTGAAGGAAAATACTTTTACTTCTTGTATCTTGCACTGTAAGTATGGCAGAGCTGATCTATTTGTTTCAAAAGAACATCATATTTGAGCACTTCAGAGAAAATATAGTTTGGAATTAATTAGCAGCTTTGCCACCTGCAGTTGACCTCCAAATAGTACATAGTCATGTGATCATTTTGAAATGTCCAGAGTGACTATGAACAATCTATTTCAACAAGAACAAGAGATGTGCCTGCTTTGGAACAACCAAGCAGGTGTATTAACATTTGTATTTCTTGCTGTTTGTATATTGAGCTCAATTTATTCCCTATTCTTCTCATATTTAGAGTGAATTCTGGTTTTTGTCAAAAGTCACCACAAGGTGAGGTGACTTTGGACTTGGCAAAATAGCGAAGTTAGAGATACCAAGTAAAGCTATGTGGTAACTTTTAGGGGGTTGCATGGGCCCAACAAACCCAAGCGCATAATGTAAATGTTTGCCTTCTCATCCAGGAATCATACTCAACATTTTAGTAGGCTCTAATGAAAGTCTCCAAAGTAACCCCTAATGATGGCATCTCAATGTTAAAGGCAACTCACCATAAACCCTCAAATTGGTTCCCCTAAAACCCCTGCCTCAAATAAGTACCCATCCTAAACTGCCAATTGTTAATAAGATGATGAGGTTGGTCAGGGCCTTTTTATAGTCTAATGGACTGTTCTTGTTATATCATGAATAAAGGTAGTTTCAGGCATAAGTTTTTACATGGCATGCCTCAGAAATTTGCCCTCCCCCAATATCAGTGCCCATTTACACTATAAGAATTAAATAAGCCCCCTAGGGGGCCAATTTGAGGACTTGTGGCATCCTAACAGTTTCAAGTTAAAATACATTAAATTTCCTAGTGATTATCATAAAAGGAAAGCAGAGATAACTTTCCTATATAATATCAGCCACCATTTCTAAAACCTCTCCTATATGAAAATAGATATATTAAACTACCTGACATAAAAAAGTTGCCAATCACAAACTCTAAAATCAGCAATAACATACTTTCCCCATTCTCACCTTAGCAACTTGACTGTATAGTTCAAGAAGCAGATTTCTTCTGATTGCTGAGTCAATAAAAACACCTAAGTTTAGATGTTATATTTTTGTTTAATCTTTGCAATTCTTTCCCGCCTCTCTCTTTCTCTCTTTCTGTGATCCATAGCAATCCTTGCAGCAATTACAGAGTCTGGTTGACCCTGCATTGAATTGTAACTCCTGTTTTGACTTTCCCTTGGTGGTCTAACAAGTGGCTCTCGTTCTTCATTATCCACTGTGTCCTCATTCCTGCAGTAACAAAAGCAGTTCTGTAAACAATTCTTCCCATAAGCATTGAATGGTAATTAAGTAGGCTGTTAACTCTAGTAGAACAACAAGGCAAGTATTTTGGCAAGTGTTTGTGTTGCCAAAAGACAACCTACTGGAGGTATGGAGTGGGTGGGATACTCCACTATTTTGATAAATGCTGGGCAAATGTGTGAATGGTAGAATGAAAACAAAATTGATATGTTTATATCAGTTAATTATTCATAAAGGTGACAGGGATTGACATGCAAATCTATGAATACAAAAACATGTGTAGATGGTTGGTAAAATTATCATAACTTGCACAATGTCACTAAGGCTGGTAAAAGAAACTAGTCATTATTGGTAGTATATACGTATTATGATGGTCAGAACATTGGCAAGATTTGAGTTTTATTGGTAAATTCACCCACCTTTGAGCACCCCTCCCCCACTCTACATGGTCAAGATATACCCCTGGTTGTAGTAATATTACTTATACTTGAAAGGTTGTAAGCTTCAGTGAAGAATTCATTTACAGATTTAATATTTGAGAGGAGCATAAAAATGGCTTACAGTTTAGCCACATTCTGAGCAAAAATCCCAACAGCTCTTGAAAATGTATAACTCATTCCATTGTGCTTTTCTCTGGTTGTGTGTGTATCAGACCTATTGATATTATCAAAACATATATACTACAACTACCACCATCATCATCATTATAATTATGATCACCAACATTATCTACATCATACCCACTTCCATCATCATCAACAATAACCATGCATCATTTCATATTTGTTCAGGGCTCTCAGGACAGCTTTTGGAAAACTACCCTGATTTTCTATGTTTTCCAGATCAAATCTTCAAAAATCCCTTTCACATGTTTCCCCAGCAGTTTTCCACAAGTCAAGGAAATGATGTAGCATATGCATTGAAAATAAAGTAATGGCAACAATAAGAGCTTGAGAAATTCCATGGTCAGAAAAAATTCCCTGACTCTTCCATGCTTTCCAGACTTGTGAGAACCATGTCATTGTTAAAACCATATTTTGAAACTATATGTTGTTGTTAAAGCATTTAAGGCATATCTTAGCAGATCAATTTTGTTTCAAAAAACTAGATCTCTTTACCTAACTGAATCTTGTGCTAGAGGTTGTGGTGATCCTTTTGCTTTTTTCGGTTTCACTCCAGGAGGTGGGTTGCCAACAAAGTTTCCATCTTGAAAATACCCATTCAATCTTTGAACAAATTACAACCAATGATTAAGCAAAATAAGAAACCTTAAAGTAGATTCTCTATTTAATCATTAGAACAAGTATATGTAATGTTTTTGGCAAACATTTGAAAATTCCTTGCATTATTTTTCATGTGATATTTCAAATTGCTAATTTATCTCTAGCAATTTAAATGGAGACTCCTTGCGAGAAATGCACCCCTGCCCTTTTGATATAGGCAGCATTAAAAGTGCACTTTTAAATGAGAAGTAGTGTACCAATAGAAAAAGGATATCATAAAAATTAGAACTAATTGATGCAATCAGTTCTTACTATTTGCTGATATTGTATGTTATGTTTTCAATGTATGCCAAAACTAAAATTTTCCATGGCAAGCAAGCTGTGAGAGCCTCACATAAAATTTGACTTTAACACTTTCCTGAAGCAGTCTGCTCAAATTGAGTGTCCAAATGACTATGAGCATTTAGCTGTATTTTGATTCAGCTGATCTATAGATTTTGTATATAACAAAAGAGCCCCTGTATTAAAGGTACCCAACATGAGAACATGACTCATTTTGGCAAAGACAACTTTAGGCTCGCATTCAATATAGGATATTCCACAACATCCACATCCAAACTTTAATGAGTAAGAAAACAAATGCCACACACATCTTTCTTACTATAAAAGCAAACTTTCTGCTTTTAGCCTGGGTGTTTCTTAATATTTTGTTAAATCCAGCCTTAAGTGTTTCTTACATATTTCTCAAAACTCTTGAAATTTCCAGTAACAACAGCAACCCAGATAAGGTGCAACTGTTAAACAAAAAATAGAATATTCAAGCTCTGTGAAGTATATATGTATTTTTTTGTATTTTGCCTCCAGTTTAATAACAAGATTTCTTGCAAAAACAGGTTTTTTATGTTTACTTTGGAAGCTTAGCTTTCCTGTTGCCCCCCCCCCCAAAAAAAAATTTCCTGATGACACCCTGTCAGCAGCATAAGGCAAAAAAGTGTGTTGGCACTCTATACCCAGACTGATGTAAAATTGTCATTCTGTACTTTATTGAAAATTTGCCACCATGCATATAGTGTACCATGATCATAAATATGATCTTCTTGGGGAAGCTCCCTGATGTAAACTCTTAGAATTGTAACTCTCTAGGTATTTTTCCAGATATGTCACAAAATCTATTGAAGTTTCCCTGCTCATATCGTTTTCTCCAGTTTCTATCTAGAGTGGGCATATCTTTGTATTTACAAAGGGTGTTTCGTTAAAATCGAGAGAGTGTGATCCTAAATATTTTCCCACTTTATTCATCATGTTAGGTACCTTCTCCATTGCCATAACGCCCGTTTAGTGCAGAGCATGGTGAGATCACATAAACCACCTAGAAATGTAGCAAAAGAAAGTGCAGTAGCTCACATTTGACCATTTTTGAACCGATACTCCCCGAAACCGTGCATTTTGTCGTTTTTCCATTCGCCTTCATATATATCTCCCTGTGCAAAAAGGAACATTCCATGTCCATGTTTGGCACCTCTAAAATCTGTGTCTCCATAATAGTCGCCTTTTTCAGGTATGATATCGTAACTCTTATCAAGTTCGTCTTCTGTTGAGCCTAGGCATGGGCAAACTATACGACAAAAGCAGTCCATTATTGCAACATCGTGAATGCACGCATTGTGGTCCAATGTCCGGTGATATTTGGACTTTTTTCCGCAAAATTCGATTACTTAAAATATCCACAAACTGAGTCAATTCCTCTACTTGATAACGAGGCAAGGAGATTTCCTTGAAATAAAGCCCCTCTCAAATTAGCCTGAACTCTCCTTTCGACATTTCTAACGGAAGAGGCACTCGTTAAACAGAAAGAGAAATTCACTTATGGAAGAAATCATTTGAAAAACAACTTATCATTGTTGCATTAAGTATTGAGCACTTTATTTTCGCGATATTTTAATAGGAGGCACAGTTTTTTGTTAAAGTGCTTTAACTGATGACTTCCGTAATTTTTTTTTCTATCAAATCTAAAACTACAAGTAGTATAATTCAACTGCGTCAATCATAGCGGAAAAAGACACAAGGTCATCGAGTTTCCACTATGAAAGGCACTTACAATATTAATTAGCTTTAATTTACAAGTAACACAACGGAAAATTACATATAATCACGGGAGACATGTTGCTGCATTTCAACATATAAAGATTGAACCTAAAATCGTTTCGTATTTTCAATAAAATGAATTGTTTCCTCTATAATCATTTTGTTCACACTCGCACCTAGCTCAGGTTTTCCGAAAAGGAGTAAATTACAAAGTGAATTGGAATCCATGCTCGAAACGCTGAACTCAAGAATGTCTTCGAGATGACCAAAAAGATCTTGCCGTATATTGTCATACAAGGGGCAGTGCAGGAAAAAGTGTTCATTGTCCTCATTAGCCTGGCCGCAGTTGCACGTTGGGCTTACACAATCAAAATTGTGTCGAAATTTGTGCTCATTTAAATCGCTAAAATTGACACGAAGCTTTGTCAAGCGCTTTATGCCAGTAATATCATGGATATTGAATATCGGTTTCCTCGATGGTCTGATCATGGCCAATACTTTCCTTTTGAATTCCTCAAGAGAAGCCGAATTTTTTATTCCATCATCAAGCAAATTCCATTCATAAAGAATATTCTGGAAGTAGGTATTTGAAAAGCGAACAGTTCTTGGAATATTTTGATCATAAACCCGCGCATGTCGAAGATTGTAAGGGAGATCGCGCTCAGGGGGAATTTCTGCAAATAAATACTGCGGAGTTGCGGACATTTTCAGGCTGTGAAAATGACACAAACGTCTATACCACCTTCTCTCATAAAGCTTTTCCCATCCCAGTTCCTCATAAAACCTTTGCCTATTGGTGCCTCTCCAAGGACTAGTCACTGCAAGTGCCGCAAAGTACTGTGTTTGCTCAAGTTTCTTTGTCATATCCAAGGACATATTTGGATCAAATCTGTGATAAATTATGTCCCCATAGTCTAAATGAGGTCTTACATGTAATTTATAGACTTGATCAAGAATGTCCCTTGCTACGTATCTGGAAAGGTGCCTTATGATGCCAATGCCCCTTCTCGCCTTCATAATTGATTCGCGGATGTGACTTTGGAAATAAAGTTTAGAGTCCAATATCAGACCCAAGTGCTTGTGTTCAGACTTCCTTTCCACCTTTAGTATTACCAAGGAACAGGCTAGGGTGATGGGGCTTTATCCTTTTGGCTGAAAAAATTACTTCTTCAGTTTTTTTTAGCATTGAATTCCATTTTCCATTGCCATGCCCATAAACGTACCCTTTCCAAATCCCTATTTAATTGTTGTGCAGTTATGACCTCATCACGAACAACAGAATAGAGTGATGTGTCATCGGCAAATATTTTTACGTCGCTATCAATATTATCAACAAGGTCGTTGATATAAACTAAGAAAAACAAAGGACCAAGCACTGATCCTTGGGGAACCCCTGCAGATATAGATTCCCATTGTGAGCTTTTTCCATTTAACAGTACACGCTGTTTTCGGTCACTTAAAAAATTTCGAACCAAGATCATAAAATTTCCAGAAATACCATTACTTTCCAACTTGAAGAGTAAACCGTCATGCCACCCTCTGTCGAAAGCCTTCGAAAGGTCCAAGAAGACCGCGCGTGTTTCCCTGCTTGGAGATGCTTCAAAATTCGAGTAGATCTTATGTGTTATGGCCATTAGTTGATTTATTGTCGAGTCCCCTGGACGAAAGCCTGATTGATTTTGGGTTAAGAGGTTGTTATCACATAAATGGCAGTAGAGTGTATCAAATAATAGTTTCTCAAAAATTTTTCCAAAAATTGGCAGCAAAGAAATTGGCCGATAATTAGTTTTGCTTTGCCTACTTTCTTTCTTATGGATGGGAACAATATTAGCTTTTTTCCGTATGGACGGATATATTCCTGTTTCTAAACATTTTTCAAAAATCAGGCAGAGGGGCTCCACTATTGAAAAATCGCAGATCTTAATCATAGCAATCGAGATATCATCACAAACGTGAGCTTTCTTTAAATCCAATGATCGAATCAACTTCAAAACTTTTGCTCTGTTTACGTCAACCTCTTCGAGAAGAACTTTGCATTTGGATTGAAAAGTGGGGAGAGTGCTGCCAGTAGCTATTTCAGAGCATTGCTGAACAAAGAAATCGTTTAAAATTGTGGCTTTTTGTTCAAGATTTGTGACTAACAAACCATTTTCCATCAAAGGGGGAATATTCATAACTTTCTTTTTATTAACTAGTCTATTTAGTACAGCCGTAATGATTTGATGATCTCCATGGACGTGGGGGGAGGGGGGCTTTAGACTTTAGATTTATTGAGGCTGCAAACTGTCTGCTCGAATCACTGAATTGTTGCTCGAATGAGTTATTGTCTAGCAGTTTTGAGCTACAACTATTTCTGGAAAACTATTGTTTTTCATTCCCCGAATGAAATATATTTCTGCCCAACTGGGGGCCTCTTGTACCTATGTCTTCTCAGTTGCAGATTTCAGTCTTTTAAATTTGAAAAGAAAGTCATTTATAAATATTTTGAAGAACATAGTTCGAAGTCCAAAGCCCTGTGGGATACCGAAAGTTACTTTTTCCAAGAGCTGAGGGAACCATTGATATTTACTCTGTTGTCTGTCATGTAAATTGTTATAAATAAATGTTAATGCACCATGACTAACACCGTATGCTTTCAATTTGGCTATTAGCAGATTTTGCCTCAAGCAGTCAAATGCCTCAGATAAATCTAAACATAGCTCCTACTTTCCTTCCACTATCTAGAGAAATTTTCAATTTTCCCATTACAGATGTTAGAGCCAGTTCAATGCTAAAGCCCCTTCCGAAACCACGAAGTAGGGCGAGCGGCTAAGTGACTCAGCTAGTTTCCTTTAGCTAACTGAAGTTACGCTCGGTGTGTTAGGTCAACAACTGGATGAACGATTTTCTGGATAAACGACCAAACTAACTCACTCCGCTGTCCTTCGGAAGCGACGTTAAACTAGGGGTCCCATACCTGGATGCGGCATACAGAGTAGGCCTAAATTAGCTGAAAGCGTTAATTACTAGATATAACAGCCTACTCAAAACAAAGTAAACAACAACAACACCAACAACAAGTAACGGGGTAGTATAATTTGTTATGTAGGCAATCAATTACTTTTCACAGAATCTCTATAACACTTTTGATATGGTGGATAAAATGCTAATTATCCTCTAAGTACCTTTTTTTAGTTGTCTCGCCCTTTTAATGCAATTCTGACACATCAGTACACTTGAGTTCTTATGGAAAAGTTGAATTTTCAATATATCGATTAAGTACTTTTTTAAGTAAATGATCTGTGCATAAGTCGGAGGCGACTCTGACAATTTTTTGGAGGAATGTCTTTATAAATTATTGCCTTTTTTGAATTTAGGTTTACTGCTTCAGCTGTTATTGTTGCTTTCTTTGTTCAAGTGAAGGAAGATTACTCCAATCGATCAGCTTTGATATGCACTACTTAAAACAAAGCCCTTAGGGAACTTATCGAGTTCATGGATATCTTGTCAGTGGAAACGATCTAGCATAGGGATTGCAAACTTAGGGGTGCTAGACATCATTTGAAGGCTTTGCGAGAAGATCTGTCTTAGAGAAAGCATTTTTAGGGGCGCGGTACTATAAAAGGATGAGATCAACTGATCTAGAATTAGAATGTCATTTTCATTCATTACAGTTGAATTCTCATGAGTTGTGCGCAAAACAAGTAAATTCTCCAGACTCTGTCATTTTTAGGCCAACTCTCTTCTCCAGACTCTGTAACTTGCGAAACCGGCCTTCTTCGGATCGTTATACTTGCATGATTCAATGTTTGTTTTTCTGGAGATGAGTGACGGTACTGAGCGTAAAATTCATAAAGGCCTCCTCCCCTAAATTATCTGGTACCCTTGACGGCACTGCTCAATTAATTAAGAGTCTTTCAGTATTCCTGAAGTCTTCTCAAACTTATTCATCCAGTTTTGACTCAAACTTATTCATGCAGTTTTGAGACATCATCATATTCATAATTACATACAACTTGACGCTCGCAGTCTTCACTTTGATTTCCAGATTTCTACTATCGCTAACTCTTTTAAAGCACCGTTTATTTCCATTGTATTTTTGTAAATTCTTATTCGCATCGAGTCATTTTTTCTATAGATTTAAGACGAGACATCCACAATAACATCAATATGTGATTACATATCTTTTTTCTACGTTCGGCATTTAGTCAGTGCTTCTTCTTATGAAAACATGGTTTCCTTCTGTTCTTAGTTGTATTTCCTTAAATTTCCTCGTTGGTTTGGCGCAACTTCCTCCCACATTTCCTTATGGTATAGCACCATCTACTTGTACCCATATTGATATGAGCGCATGCGTGAAGAATAGTTAATGGCTTGAATTGTTTAGTCAAACCTGGGCATTCAAGCCTGGGCACTATACCGCGGCCAGCGCGTCACATAAGTTGACACTGATCGGCCCGTAAAAGGCTCACTGATTATATGTAATATATTATGCTTAGCTTATCGGCTAGGCCCTCCATAGTGTTTGTATACTCTTAAGTACGGAATAATAACCCCCCCGATGGCTAATTTTTATTTTTCCCAACTTCCCTCCTTTATTCCAATCCTCCATTTATTAAGTTCGAAACTTTTTAGGTGAAATTGTGTTTATTGCTAGAGACTGTTTTATTTCCTTAGAGACCGACCAAAGAGGGACTCGAACCCGCGACCCATGGCTTTGTATGCCAAGTGGTTTACCACTGAGCTATCGGGTCACGCTTTCAAATCCATACAAAATATAGTTTTCTTTACCTTGCCGTTTGTTGACACTCTGTGATTAGTCAGTCTTCCTTAACTGTTCCTCAAAATATTCATGTCTTATATTTTCTAAACACCCATTTGTTCCAGCCCCACAATTTCTATTTTTCAGAACTTTCTCCAGCCCTCCAGTTTGTTTCCTTACCCCCCCCCCCCCCAATCATGCAATACTCAAGAGGTTGGAAAGTTTGTTAGGTTTTGAAGAATCATTATGCCACTCCCCTTTTAGTAAATTCTTGGTTGGTCATGAAGCAGAAAATTTAATGCGAATTGGTGAGTTTGACCAAATTTCAACATGCAGTACATTTATTCTGTTGGTCATAGTTGGTCATAGTGAACTCTCTTTTTGTGATAATGCATATGGCTTATTGTTCTTAGCAACGTACTTATTGTTTCCTTGTGTTCTAGAAAATAGAGTCGGTAAAAATGAAATAATTGGTCATTTTTTCCGGACGCCCGCCCCCTCCCCAAGCGGAACTGTCTTGGCATATTGCAGGTGCAATTACGCAATAGGTAATCACTGGACTATCATAATCAACTTGACACTGACAATGATACTGCTAATAGACAAAAATAATTCATTTCAATGGAGAAAAGCCAAAAATAAGCCAAGGTACTGGAGTTAAATCGAAGGAAAAAGTTCCGGCTAGACGAGTTCAGAGAAAGCCGACTTTTTTAGAATTTGGCATAGAATAGCCAAAACGAATCCATAGTAAAACCGACCCATAAACCATAGTGGGATAATTTCGTGAAACAATTGATGGCACCATTTTGAGCTACAGATTAGTACAACCCTTAGTTAATTTCACCTATCGAATCTATGCACAGATTTGGCCTCATTCTCCCACTTGCAAGGCTTACTTACTTGCCAAATAGTCTCTAGAAATGCCCTGAGATCGTTTCCAATAGTGAACATCAACCTTTTTTGAACAAGAACCGGTACTGGTTAAAATGTTAAATACAATCATAATACAAACCATGTGTCTCTATCATTTTACCTGATCTGACAAAAATCTTTATAGAGTAGCTAAGAGATCTATTCAATTTTCTCACAAACATTTCAATAATTTCATCTACCGCTATCTACCTAAACAAGATGCACCTCTATATTCAAATAGGGTGTTTCCTACTGAATTGTAGGGCGTAATGAGCTGGCAAATGGAAAATGTTATATCTTGGGAAAATAATTCAACCCCCTGCTCACTCCCGCTACCGCCATTATTGCATATTCCCATACGGACTAGTTCCGTTGCCGCTACAGACAGCCCTATAAAGACTAGTTCCTATAAGATCGTAAGAGTGTCTGTGACACTTTGCGACAGTCACGACAATCGGCGACAATCTGCGACAGTCTGCATCCTTCAAACGCAGATGCCATCTTTTGACATAACACTTTGACTGTAAAAATTGCACGCTTTCTAAGTTCTAAATGAATAATGGGACACTATGAACTCCAAAAATTTTCATCTTGTTCCCGATCAATTGGAAGACTCTTTCGTTGATCGCTATGAAAGATTTTAGAAGGCATACGGATCACTTTCCCGTCTATTGCGATCTTATGGGGACCAGCCTTAAATTCCCTACGAGGAAGTGAGCAAGGAGATACAAACTTATACAATATATAGTATATTCAGATGAAATTCGTATGACAATTAAAAAAACCTATTTTAAGAACCACAATGGTCTAAATTTACGTGAAGTACCATTTACAGAAGAACCCATTTAGGTTAAAATTTAAGTATTTAGTTCAGTTTAACTTAAACTGAAAAATTCAGGCGTTTATACGCAGGCTATTTCTGTAGCTTCAGTGTTGGAAGAGCATTACTTTTAGTTCTTGTATACAGGGGGTGCCGTGGAGGGGACTCAGCCCCTTTCCAATGAGTGTGGGCTTGTTTAATGAACCTATAGCTTGGTAGTATGAACAGACCCTTTCCTATGGTTTTGCGTTTATTTAACGTCAATACTGTATCCCTTTTGTATCATCTGGTATGTTTTAAATTTGAACAGTTTAGATGAAATATTGCGTTTAATCAATGGCGTGGTTCATAGAATGGACTGGTCTGGCCTGACCGTTTGTCTTTGTATCTGTTGGGATAAGTCTTCAAGACTTTATTCTTTTAGGCTATATAATATATCTTTGTTATAATGCAGTTCCCTAATGCACAGCATACTTTGTTAGTTATGCCTACCGTTTAAACTTAAAACCAGTGGTTCCAAAACTTTTCAAATTTTTCTGCATAGTTGTCCCCTATTGCATAATTTTTCAAATCATGGTCCTCTGAAGGAATAAATGTGTGTCATGATAAATTTACTTCACAGAAAACAAATGTTAGCGGTGATACGGCTCAACAAAACACTTACGCGGGGTGAATGGCTAAGCGGTTCGGCCAGCTTCCTTTAGCTAGCTGAAGTTAAGCTTGGCTGTGTTAGGTCAGCAACTGGGTGGGCGACTATCCAGATAAACGACCAAAGCAACTCACTCGGAAGGGACGTTAAACTAGGGGTCCCATGCCTGGATGCGGCATGCACAGTAGACCTAAATTAGCTGGAAATGCTAGATATAACAGCCTACTCAAAGTAAAAAATAAAGTAAAGTAAAAAAAAGTAAAAGTAAAAAAAAGCGAGTCGAATAAACGACGGCAACCTCTCACAATCCAGTAAAGCCATTCACGGTCACGTGGAACTCTTCGCGTTCCCATGGAACTCCTCTAAGTACACTGCTTCAACTTCATATTGCAATTAATGTTAACTACATTCACCCAGTTATACATATATAAGCCTTTAGTATTTATTCATTTGCAGTCGTCTATCTTAGTACATATTTTTTCATATTTATATAGACAACCATTATTAGACCGAGGAATTTTACGGCACAAACGATATAGTATCTAAGGGGCTCGCTGTCAATTAATTCATTTGGTTGTTCGAATTGTATAGTGGAGTATATTGAATACTGCAATGTTCTTACCTTTCTCAGTATTAGCAAGACTCCGTCGGCTAAGTTGTCGGTGGTCAACGAAAATTTTATCCTTCATTAGCGAATAATTCTCGGTTATTGTGACCATAGAATCCACAATGCGGGAGCAGTAATTATTTATGGCCGAGGTGGGCACTGAAGAGAAAATATAATGTGCCCTCAAAAAGAATTTTACCCCCAGCATTTGCATAAGTCAAATTTTCTCTACCCCACTGAAGGAAAACAGTAAAACAAGGCTGCATTTATGCTTAGATATGTTATATGTTTTTACAGTACCCCGGTTCAAAAATTATTCTGATATCCCATCTAACATAGCTTTTTTTCAGTTACCCCACCATTTTTCTTCAGTCCCCACCCCTGTCATAAAGAATGACCGCCCCCTAAAAGGTATTCTTTCTTTTCCTTCCAGAACTAGCATTGGATTGTCCGCAATTTGATATGTATTCAGCTTCGCATTAATTTGTTAGTTATTAAATAATATAATAAGCCAGCCAGGGAACATAAGACGTGCGAAGAATTTAACAACTCATATAAAGCGCCGCATTATGTAACTTGTTTTCTCGCTTGTTTTTTGAATATTGGAGTTTCAAAAAATATCGGTATTTTTATTACTGTTATCATTAATATACACTTTTGTATAAATAATGGCTTACAAAAAGTAGTGATCTACTGCTCAAATAGTTAGGGATATTCCGGAGTTAGTTCTTGAGCTTTGAACAATTGCATTTTGTTTCATTACCCCCCCTGCTTTGGACACTGGTACGTATTTCCATCAAAGCCGTGGTTGG
This sequence comes from Mastigias papua, assembly GCA_964019165.1. Lineage (NCBI taxonomy): Eukaryota > Metazoa > Cnidaria > Scyphozoa > Rhizostomeae > Mastigiidae > Mastigias > Mastigias papua. The sequence continues at coordinate 4,549,558 of OZ025280.1, read as the reverse complement.
AAAACCGGCTTTTTGGCATTTAGCTCCGGCCGTGCGGATCAGAACTCGAATATCTGTCTTTAGCAATGGTTCTGTACAAGCACAGAAATAGGTTGATCTTCCAGAGTTTGTTTTTCATTGCAGCTGTCATTGAGATTTTGCTTCTCTCTGGCATCACCTATGGGTGGGCATCGATCGTGTTTATATTTGAACGCGAGGGATTTTTCTATTATCTCTGCAATAATGAATGCACTGTAGCCAAGAACATCACCGGTAACTCTTCATTCCTTGGCATTGGACTAACGAATAATCATTTGGCTGCTACCACTTGTTCGCGCCAAAGCAGAATGTTTAACTTGGTTTTCATTGTCTCACTTGCTTTCCTGTGTACCACAAAGCTTCCAATTGGGGTATTCCTAGATGCGTTTGGGCCACGAGCAGGTCAACTGTTTGGCTGGTGAGTACCAATTATTTTACTGTGTCATCTTAAATGGCACTATGTAAATGTTTTTAATTGTGATTCACTTGCTTTCCTGTGTACCACAACGCTTCCAACTGGGGGTGTTCATTGATGCATTTGGCCCACGAGTGGACCAATACTGTGTCATCTTCATGTACTTCTGTGAATGTTGTATTGCTTAACAAAGGGAGAATTGTGGATGTAGAGGGTACGGATACATACCTATGTGAGTGCGCCATTACCATACTATTCGTATTATCTATGACTCAAGCAATTATAACACTGATCTAGAATTCACCTCCAACATTTTGGAGCAATATAATTGCAGGGGGGGTTATTTATATATTTATTTATTTAATTATGAATTCAATTTGCATTGCTGATAGAGCTTGGTAATTGCTCAGAAAAAGGCTGTAGCCATAATCGGATAGCCTTTGTACAGTTACCTGCCCTTTATTTAAGAATGCAAGTGTTATGCTATATAACTGACACTGTCTTCATCACAACAAGAGCTGTGTTTCATTCATTGTAATTTCATCTCATTTTAAATTACTTATGCAATGAAAGTTTTTACAAACTGCCCTGCCAAAGACCTATTTACAATACTTACTAAGTATAAAAGTAAATAAATAAATTAATACACCATTTAAAATATATTAGTAAAAGGGAAAATTGTGATTGTAACGAAAAGATATACAAGTTGCCATAGATGGAACTCGCTAACAAATTGTCCTTTCCTTCTATGGCAGCGACGGGTGATGTAAGTTTTGTGTAGTTCCTTTTAATTATTTGTTAAATAGGAAAGAAAAAAAAAGTTGCTATAGTGGCATCATAATAAGAACCCATTTTCATAAATTTTCGTAAGTTTCACGTCGTCCCGCTCGTTTAATCGCACACAAAGTAGACGAAAACTCACTAATTTTGGAAATGATACTGGGAAATGAATAGTTATGTTTTCGAAAATTGGTTTTGTCATTTTGTCAATTAGTTCAAATCACAAGTTGATAGTACTTGTATTGGAGGCCACCGATAGTGCGCGACCCCCTCCTTACCCCGAACGCAGAAAGGGGCTGAGCAACTCTCTATAGTACTTGTATTGGAGGTCACCGATAGTACGCGACTGCATCCTTACCCCGAACGCAGAAAGGGGCAGAGCAACTCTCTATAGTACTTGTATTGGAGGCCACCGATAGTGCGCGACTGCATCCTTACCCCGAACTCAGAAAGGGGCAGAGCAACTCTCTATAGTACTTGTATTGGAGGCCACCGATAGTACACGACCCCCTCCTTACCCCGAACGCAGAAAGGGGCAGAGCAACTCTCTATAGTACTTGTATTGGAGGCCACCGATAGTACACGACCCCCTCCTTACCCCGAACGCAGAAAGGGGCAGAGCAACTCTCTTTGTTGCCGCTGATTCTCCGGAGTTGAGGAGGGCGGTATCGAAACTTTTGATGAATGGACCGAGTATTGTATAATGCTCTGAAGTCAGAATCAATAAGAACAATACCGAATGTTTGGCGTCTTTACAATGTCGCGACGTCGCCGACGCGTCGGGTGAAGAGTTGCTGATTTTCCGACCCAATCAGTTACAGGTGTAGTGCCAGCTACCATAGGCTGCGGGGGGGATTCAACGAGTCATGCCCTTTTAGGGGACACGCCTTTTGGGTAAACCGAGGGAGGTATGCCAGCTAGTCATCCCCATGAAACTGCTCCTGAACAGTTACTCTAAAATTCAAACCCTAGAGTTAAGATGTTTGCTAGTTTTAACCTCCCCGTAGTTCGAGGACTCTTCGTTCATTTCATTTCGTTTATCATTAAAATAGCGGTACAGGTTTCAGTTTAAAATCTAACTGCTTTACAAACCGCCCTGTAAAGATGATAAAACAGAAAAAATACCTAAAGATACATCTATAGGATAAGATATGTAGTATTATAACTTTAAAATCCTTACAAAGTCCTTACCCGATGCATAGAGGTATGAAGCATTTGAATGATGGGAGCACTGGAGTTGTTTGGCACTTTAACAACTTATAGCACTTTAAGAGTCATGTACCGAGTGTGTAATTATTGCTTTTTAAGGTGGTATATTTTATTGCAAGCAGAAATTGCCAGGACTGCATGAGGCAGGATAGTATATAATGTACCCCTCATAACAGTCAACCATGTACAAATGCTCATGGGCTTATAACCGTGTATAAACAAGAGACTTCTCATTTCAGAAAGAGCATGTAAAAGATATTCATACTCTTCTGCCACATACAAAGCTCTCATTTTTCCTCCGGACTTTAATTCGGAACAATACTACCGCAAGAGTTCCTTCGGAACATGACCAACTACAGGATCATTCATTAAGGCCTAGATAGACTATATCATATTTCCTGTAACGGACGCTTAAAAATTTTAAGGAAATTTTGCGGCGTTTGTTAGAGGAAGGCGTTTACCATAGAGGGCGATGGATAGAAGGCAATATTTAATAGAGGGCGCAATTTGTTTACAACCAAGTATTGTCATGTAATTAGGTTTTTAGCTTTTTTTAACTATGTTTTGGATTTTAGATTTAAGGTATTCATTGTATTAAAGTTTCTAAGTGGAGGGCCCCTTGTAAATCAGCTCTGGCTGAAGGGCAACCCTCCTTAAAGGAATTAAAATGAAATGAAATGAATGAAATGTCTTGCGACCGATAGACAGTAGATTCAACAGATTAAGGCGATAGAACATGTCACATGGAAACCCAAATGAGAATTTGACCTTTTTATATATGTGCAGTACACGTTTTATATATAACAAAGTTGCTTATACCAAAGAAGTTCGCGACTACTCAAAATGTCAGAAAGTTCAGTACTGGATTTGTCAGACAAGAAAGTTGTTAAATCATATGGCTTTAGAATTCCAATATTCACGTGAGGCATCCATCGAGTTTACTGAATTTGAAAAAGTTTCTTGTGGTGACCTACATTGTAGAGTGTTATGTTTGTGTAGTGCCTGCCCCTCTGTGTAACTCTGCAATGTTACGGTAAACTCGAATATTCTCGCCACGAAAGTCTTAGAAAATTTTAGTATTGAAATCATGAAAAAGGTAAGAACTGTTCAGTCCAGGGTGAAGAAAGATTTTTAATAAAAAGGTCGATTTATAGCAATTACTCAGAACATGCATCTCTCAATGACTCTCGTCATGACAAAATTGTGAAAACAAAGCATTTTCATTTTTAATTTCATTTTCAAATTAAATAAGTGATCGTGAAGCAACATATTTAGTAACAAGCTATTATCGGTGAATTTCCTCTTTATTGTATGAATGAGGAATCTTTGAATCACTATAGCACGAAAAATCGGCACAATTTTTTGGAAATACTGAAAAGCTTTTTTCGTCCGACGTTTCATTCTCTGACGAGTGTCGGAGGAAAAAGCTTTTCAGTGTGTCTTTTAAATGGAGCCGCTTTTTCGTGCTGTAATGAGGAATCGAATAGTAGCCTTTTTCGTTGTGTGCTATTTGTATTTCCCTATCTTTCGATTAACACGACTTCGCATGCTGCAGCATTTATTGAAGAGAGGCACCTATGATAGGGCGGGTTTTATTTGAAACTTTTTGCTTAAAATGCGGGGTAGTTACTTCCTAGGAGTTCCGAATGTATCCATCACGCCACTGATGCCGTGTTATTTATTGACAAATTCCCAGTTATATTGCTTTACTGACCTGATTGCAATGCTACTTTCATCTCGTCCATTCAAGGTGTTGTTGCACTCTTCATATCTCACACTCCTTGCTCCTTGCCTTTTATTATTATTATTATTATTATTCTCAAATATTTATACTGGATAATACTTCAGTAGTGATATGCATATATACATATTTACACTGTTTTCCAAGTAGTCCTGGTAAAATAAACCAAAATAAAATTTAAAAACTTAGCTCATTTTCCATATCCTTGCTCCTTACTTTTTCATTTTCCATCTCCTTGCCTTTTTATTTTCCATGTTCTGGACTGTTTTTAGAGCATCTTGTCTTCTTCTTCCTCCCCTTTTTCCCATTAATAACGCACAGTACATCTACAATCCAACATCGTGTCTTTTCAATAATTGCCTCAATAATCGTGTCTGCTGAATTGAAATCCCCATCAGAAATGGAAATCATGAAACTGCTTAGATTCCTTTCTGATATCAGATTACGTTTATGTACTGCATGATGCTTTGTAATTTCATTCAGTGATGGCAACGATAGAAAAAATAACATCGTCCCAATGAGATAACGGCCATTCCTTCATTGTCTTAGCCCATTTCATACGGTATGTGCGATTTATTTTGAAATATAGGGTTTTTGCTTACGGATTCTACTTTTAATGCCATGTTTTGAAACTACTCGCATAATGGTGCTTTTTGATAAATTTTCTGCAAGAAAGCTCTTGTCTATTTCGTCTTTTATTTCATTGAATTTGGCGAAGCGAGACGTTTTAAACATTCGCGTTACGATTCTCTCGACTCTACGAGAGATTACTTTTGGTCGACCACTTTTCTCACTTCGTAGTAGTGAACCAGTTTTTTCATGCTTTTGCATAATTCTGTATGCCCTTGACTTCGTACAACCTACTTGTTTGGCAATTTCAGCAAATGAGTGTCCAGCTACTCTCAAAAGATATATTACTGCTCTTTCACTTTCACCTAATTCTCGAGACTTTGCCATGCTTTTTTTATAACGAATTACAGAATATACTCAGTAAATGATAGCAAGTAAATTAGGTAAGCAAAAAGTGTAAAAAATTCTGGTTTGTTTATGTTTATTTGCTGTCGTGACAGGGCCCATTTCGTTCCAAAAAGTAAAGATGACATTTTGCTTACGAACTGAATAGGAAACGTAGGCCGCCATTCTGACGTTATCGTCCCAGCACTTTTGACGAGGAAGTATATATATATATATATATATATATATATATATATATATATATATATATATATATATATATATATATATATATATATATATATATATATATATATATATATATATATATATATATATATATATATATATATATATATATATATATATATATATATATGTGTGTGTGTGTGTGTGTGTGTGTGTGTGTGTGTGTGTGTGTGTGTGTGTGTGTGTGTGTGTGTGTGTGTGTGTGTGTGTGTGTGTGTGTGTGTGTGTGTGTGTGTGTGTGTGTGTGTGTGTGTGTGTGTGTGTGTGTGTGTGTGTGTGTGTGTGTGTGTGTGTGTGTGTGTGTGTGTGTGTGTGTGTGTGTGTGTGTGTGTGTGTGTGTGTAGCTAGATAGGATACAAATAAAGACAGCTATATTTTTAATTATGCAAGGCATGTTTGGGATTCATCATCCTTCTTCAGTTGCTTACAACAATTGGTATCATTGGAACACATATATGTATGCACATTCGATAAAAGAGCGAACCACCGTCTTAAAGAGAAAGGGGGCTAGAAGCTTGACGAAATATCAAAGAGTTGAACTTGTGTATTTAAAATAGGCTTCTTCCATAATATATGCAAAGCCTCGTTAATTTTAAGTTGACTGTGGGTGCTTGCTGTATCTAAAACTGTTAAACAATTGTCAATGCAGAATTCCCTAAATTTATTAAAATTCCTAAGATATTTAAAAGGATGTGGGAGTTTTTGTCAGTTTATAGATGCTCACACACTCGAGTGGACAAATGTCGCCTTGTCTCACCAACTTAAACAGAATTACATCCCGCGCAATGAAATTTATAAACCAAATTAGAGCGGAGCGATATGGGTACAGAGTCTTTAACATTCATTAAGTTTTCAACTTTGAAAAAAGAAAATACCAATTTTGTTTTTAGATCTTTGCAATATCAGTTGTCTAAAGTGTTGATCTTACACTTGGTACAATTAGACTAGATGAGATACGGTAACTTAAAATTAAAGGGTGTAAAGACCATCAGGTGGTGTAGAATCTATAGAAGGAGCAGTTGACTTGTTGATCCTATCAAGATGCCCTTTTACTACTTTGTATATTAAGCCTTCAGGAAATTGATTCTTTTTGAATAGATAAGAGAGCTCCTTAACATCCTCATTGAAGCCAATAGGAGTACTGTTGATTTGGTAAGCTCTATGTTATAATGTTCGGATAAGATATATATATCTCTTCTTTTCTTTTTCTTTTCTTTTCTTTTACCATTGTAAATTTAGGCAAGCAGGACCCTAATGATAACAATATCTATAAGTATTGATAGGTTATCCTGTTAAAATATTCGTAAATTATTATTATTATTATTATTATTATTATTATTAAGGCCAAGTTTGTATGAACAAGAAGTAAAAGCTTCATGATCATTGTTGAAAAGCCAAAAGGTATCTCCTGTATATCTAAGGTAGAAATGCACAGAAAGATCCGTGTAGTTATTAAGCCATAAATGTTTGTGATGTCCTAAGAAAAGGCTGGCCAAAATAGGCGCAAGTGGAGAGCCCATAGCAACCCCATCTATTTTATCATAGACTTTACCATTGAAAAGAAAATGAGTTTGAGCAGTGGCAATTGAGAAAAGTTTAACAAGATCAGCCTTCGAGAGTTTGAGTTTAGCGTTTCGCTCTGTAATGTAAGAAACAGCAAGATCTATACATTCTTTAAGGGATATGTGAACAAACTCACCATATCAAAGGAAACCATTTATTTATCAGAAATATCAATATAGTTGAGTTCTTGGACAGAAGAAAATGAATCGGAAATAGTATATGTTTTGGGTAGATACGGTTGAGGAAGGTTTTAAAGATATTTAGCCAATTGATTGGTACTTCACTGGGAGACTTAACTTTGTGCATTATAAGTAAACCATAGATGAGTGCTAGCTGTGAACCTGATGGATAAATTTGGCTGTAGATATCCTTATCAACTCTGCCATTATTTTTAACATTACACAGAAAACGTTGCAATTTACCTTCTCTGCAAATAGTGAGATCATTAGCCTATTCTTTATTAGAATCACCTATTATGTCAAGAATACCTTTATTTGGTATTACCACACCATTGCTTTTATCTGGTGTAAGTAAAACAATTCCCTTATTTCCACGAAGTTGATTCAAAATTTTCTGTTGTAATTTCCTTTTGTGACGTTCTGAGCGAATTAACATAAGATGGCTTTAATATTATATTTGCTGAATTTTGGCAATTGACAACTAATAAACTATATATATATATATATATATATATATATATATATATATATATATATATATATATATATATATATATATATATATATATATATATATATATATATATATATATATATATATATATATATATATATATATATCGAATAAAACACAAATGTTTACTAACAGAAAAGTATATTCAATTTACAATTTATATACGTTGTGGATGCGGCTTCGGATCAGTTTATGTATATATATATATATATATATATATATATATATATATATATATATATATATATATATATATATATATATATATATATAGCCACACAGTATCATTTAGGCAATCCCACCTTAGGAAGCCTACAGAATTGAGTAAGCATATTTGGAGGTTAAAAGACAGTAAAGTTGATTATTCACTCTCTTGGCGCATCCTTTCAAAAGCCAAAGTATATGACAGCACATATAGAAGATGGAATCTCTACCTTAAAGCAAGAAATTATTCATTATTCACCACCCGTACATGTCTGCACTCAACAGACCTGAGACGCAATGAACTAGTATCATCTTGCCGGCACATACATAGGGCCTCACTACGACATAATCAGCATCTACGTAATCCGAAACCGAACAATCGATAGGTCGTATCATTATTTTTTGACTTTATTAACAGTTATATATGTTAGCGGAATATTCCTAGTTGTATTCTCTTGGTGAGTGAGCAATACCTTCAACGAAGCAGGCTTGTCGAGAGCGTATTGTAGTTCAATATTCATAACGTTGCAATATTGCAAATTTATGCTCTCTTTGGTATCATACTGTAGTTATTTCTTTTTTAGATATTTACATTAAGTGGAAAACTTTTCGGTATAAAGCATTTCGGTGGGAAATGTTCGATGGATAAAACTTTGATAAAATTTCGACCATTTCGATAATAAATACCTGTGGAATTCTTAAAAATTTCTGTGGCTCAAGGAATTTTAGGTATTGTCAAATTAAACAGAAGTTTTCAAAAAAACTCTCGAATTTTGTCTTATTCTAGTAAAAACGCAATAAAACTGGAGCATTTTTAGCATATAGTGTATGATCTGTCAGTGATGGATACAATAATTTACTAATTGTGAATGGGTACTCTGGTTCAATTTCTTCCAATAACAATTTCGGTGAAGAAATATTTCGGTGCTCTCTCACCACCGAAAGTAAATCCTACCGAATTTTTTTGCACTTGATGTATACGTCAATAATATTTTAGTACAGTGCACTATTGATCCATTGCCTGTCATACTTTGGTTTTCTAGAAAGACTGCGGAATTCTGTTGGTCTATTTATCATATCATGCGTTATGCAATTAAGGTGCAGACAACTGCAGCCCCGAAATATTCTATCTAATTAGTACTGAATTTTATCATTTATCGCCTCTCCCAAAAGCTATTCAGGCCTTCCATATCAGCAACAAATTATGGCTCTGTATAGTCAGATGAATAAATGCGCCTTCAAAGCTATATTTTTTAATATTACTGTTATTGAAATTTGGCTTCTTTCTGGTATCACTTACGGCTGGGCATCGATTGCATATGTTTTTGAGCGCGAAGGGTTTTTTCAGTATGTTTGCAATAGCAAGGAAACTGACAGAAATATCAGCTCTTTCAACGCTTCTTCAAGTCAAAGTGGACCAACGGCATTTCATTTTGCTATCGGCAGTTGTTCACTTCAACGAAAGAGTTTCAACTTGGTCTTCGCCATTTCTCTTCTGTTTCTCTGCAGTGCCAAGTTTCCAATCGGGATTTTTGTCGATAAATTTGGACCAAGGGCGGGGCAGATTGTCGGAGGGTAAGTGCTGGATATTGATTTGTGAACCCCATTATATTTTCATGCTGCGCCGCGTGTCGTATTTGCTCTAGCTCCTCCTCTAGCCACCCCCCCCCATCACACCCCCAAGAAAGAACCCTAGCGAAACAGGTACAATTACACTTCATCCTTCCCAGTTGTGACCATTTTGATCATCATGTATTTCGTTTCCTTCTAGCTGCTTGTACCTCATTGCTGGCTTCGGATTGGCATTTGCTACAAAAGGTGACTTCATTGCAGTTTCCTATTATCATCTTACCGTGCATTTGTACTCAGACTGAGCACATATACAGTAGTTGACATTCCATAACTCGAACATTCAGTTCAAACGAATTTATAATTCCTGTCGTTTGGGTTCTCCGTAGGTCTAATACTGCCCATTAGACTCAAATTTTCGATAACCCGAACAAATTTCAATTTTCCATAGAAATTTGAGGTATTACTACTTATTGGGTACAGAAATTTTGTACCTGCTTCGTCCAATTATTTTGAGCGTTTGGTGCCTTTCATAGTTTGGTTTCCTTTTTCGTACTTGTTAGAGTAACGTCATTTTCTGTGCTGTCAAAATTTCGCTAGCCTTCCTTATTGATGGACAGCTAGACGTTATGAAGGACAATCCATTGTAATTTAATCTTTCTGAAATTTGATGTTTGACGTTCAAGAATATTGATTTTCTTTTGCAAGAATTGCTCGTATAAAGGGAAGAAAGGCTAGTTTGTCATTGAGATAGGAGTTCGTTGCCTGTCTTATAAATGCTATTATTTCATTTGCATTGTATGAAGTAGTCATTTTCATATCCCCTTATGTTATTAATCAAACAATCCACTTAGTTTCCAAGACTGAACATCTTCCAATGAGTTTTGCTTTCCAGTCTGTACAATTGTATATGCACTGAATTTTTTTTAATAAGCATAGCTCTGGTTCAACCTCACTGTAGTTATGCTTTGTTGTTATTAAAAGTTTCCTTCACTTATATTTCTATTTAATTTTGGGCAAAGTTTATGCTTAGGTGCTTCTGATGCAGTCTGCTGTCTGCTCAAGTTTCTAGTCTAGGATAAATCTTCATAAAATTGCAATTCTTGTGATGTCTTTGTTGCAACGATTGTGTTTTCTTGTAGGTCGACAATCTAGAAAGCTATAGGATTTTGATGTAACACCAATTTCGGCAATTTTGAAAATCTTTTCCAATTTTACCGTAATTACGCTTATAGCCGTTGTGCCTATAGAAAAAGATTTTGTATAAGATCCCAAAATCGGCTAGATTTAGACAAGGGTAGACACTCCACGAGTCCTTACTTCTCTTGATATTGTCAGATATCAAGTGCAAACATTGGCTCAAATTTTTTTAATGAGCACACATGTTTTCATTTTTTGTCATATTCAATCTTCCTTCTAACTCAAGCAACATATTTGAGCAATGACTCTGCAACCACCGCAGCTCGATATATACCAACTCAAAATTGCAACTTCTATGAATTGACAACTGTATATACTTATCCTATGATGTCACTCTTACTCACAGAAACCTCTGGTCTCCTATTTCCAATATTTATTTTCTTTTGTGTTGGTGGTGGATTTATTGCTGTAACAAAGTACCAGGTATGAATATTCATCAAAATATATTTTATATCATAATATGATATAATAAGTAATATAATCATGTTTTTTGAAGTGCGCTAAATGCCCCAAGAAGTTAGCCCGTTCTCGTGGTAGACTCCTCTTCTTTGTAATGCTTGTAAGATCTAGTGAGCAAAGTTCCAATGTCCCAAACTTAGTATACCACCTCATTCTATGAGCACCCAAGATTACAAAGAAGCATTCACTGCTAAATTCACTACCACTGGTTGTCTTGCGCCGATTTCCATTTTTTAAATGTTTCAGAAAAGATCATTCAGGACGGACAAATAGAGGAACAATTAACAGTGTGTGTGTGTGTGTGTGTGTGTGTGTGTGTGTGTGTGTGTGTGTGTGTGTGTGTGTGTGTGTGTGTGTGTGTGTGTGTGTGTGTGTGTGTGTATGTGTGTGTGTGTGTGTGTGTGTGTGTGTGTGTGTGTGTGTGTGTGTGTGTGTGTGTGTGTGTGTGGGTGTGTGTGTGTGTGTGTGTGCAATGCCCCTTGTCCCCCTTTGTTCGTGTCCGAGTAGAGAGCATGGATTGAGAGAGTCCTTGCCCAGCAGGCTAGGACTCTAGGCACTCGGCCACGAACTGACTGCATAAAGATGCCGCTCGCAGTATCAAATACACTGGATCTTTTTGAATTAACTAACAGCTTCTCTGTGACGAGATCAGTGTTATGGTAATCAAAGAATTTGATCGTAAATTGATTTATCTTTGAATCGTTGATTACTCAAAGGTTTTAAAGGCTCCCATTTCATTTACAGATGTGTAGGTTCATTTATGCCGATGTTCGATCTCTTGTATTGTCCATACTTCATGGCACATTTGACTCTTCTGCAGTCATCCTGTTGTTTTTCAAGGTATTTTCCAAATTCTCATCTACGTCCCTAACAGTTCCTGGTGAAGCCTTCGCAGGACTTATACAAGTTAGGAAGTTGTCAATAAATGATATCACATACAGACAGCTGCAGATTTAAGCAACCTTTAACAGTTTATTGAGTTGTTTCTGCTTTTTAGCACAAGCTGCACTGTATTCATTCAACTGCACATAAAATTTCTATATTATTATCACGAGGCTTCAGCATAAAATCATTATTTTTATTATTATTGTTATTATCATCAAAAAATTATGAGCATTGCAGTGTTGTGCACGTAACATGTATTTTGTAGAAGAAACAAAACGTGGATAAACCCTGAACTATTGAACTTTAAATTGAATTTCGCTTGTTTTTTTCCAAACTTATTTGTTTTTTCGCTTTCTCATCAGTATATATTCGTCTTTCTATTTTATGTTGTTTTTCTGTTGTTATACTATTTTTATATGCATACATGCCAACTATACCTTCTAATTAGTGACATGTATATTTGTAGTTTTTACATTGTTCATGAAGGAAGTGAAGTTTTTAAAAATTATTGTGCATTCTTGGTTATCACTTATTCCAAACCCTTAGCCGTACCTACGACCTGACTAATTTTTACACGAAAGATGAGTACAATTGTCTTGTCGTTTTTTTCTGCTGATTTAAAAAGCGATTGGTTATTTTGACGTTTCAATAGTTTTCACAAACCTGAATTTGAATTTCGTTTCAGCTTGCTTGGGAAAGTGGATTCAAATTGAGAGATATCAGTTTATTTTACATAATTTTTTCCTTCCTTCTTATCGTGTTTTCATTGGTCTTGCTCACGCCACCGTACAGCACACTTGTAGAAGAATGGTCCAAAAGAGAAAAGCCAGTGCGACTGTGAGTTTTGCCCTCCTAACGAAATATCCTCATGTGATGCTAGTGATGAGATTCAAATCAATTGATTTTGTAATGTGCTAAACATTTGATTAACATATTACGTAAACTTTCTGCTTTCTGCTTAAAATATTTCTTGACATTTTATCAAATTCAGTTTTAAATGTCCCTTGAATGTTTCTTAATATGTATGTATATATATATATATATATATATATATATATATATATATATATATATATATATATATATATATATATATATATATATATATATATATATATATATATATATATATATATATATATATATATATATATATATATATATATATATATATATATATGTATGTATTCTTTTTCTGTCCTCAGTGAATCGCTTGAAAATGTCAATGATGGAACAGCAACTGTAAGGAATTACATTTTAGAAGAAAGGACTTCTCCAGGTTCGTCTGAAACTTCATTTGTGTTTTCAATACGTTTAATGATTTAGCATAAGCTCTTGAAGTGGTCTCAGGATTAGATTGATTACAAACTTACCTTTTGTCTTTCTTCAATATATGCTGAGTTCATACTAGGCTTAGTATTATCGCCACATCGGAATAACGTAGCAACATGGAATAAGTTTAAGTGTCAATTTGTTGTATCGTAAAAAATCAATATGCCAATACCAAACACTAATTTTTAGCATCAAATTTTACACACCCAACTGCACTATAAGCGAATCTGATTATCCACTGTGGCTTGGTTTTGAATGGAATTTTAACGAAATATTTTGAACGAATTTTCGTATAAATCCGAAATGTCTCCTGACGAGCATCCGCATTTATTACTACTTTGGACAAGGCAGCTTATGGCATCAGATGGGATTTTGACTATGGAGATCATACGTATTGTTTAATATGGACAATTGAAATAGAGACAATGGAAATGAAAGGACATGGGATGAAAGGAACTAGAGGAAACTAGAAAAGGTTTGATTTTGTAAAAATGGAGAGTAGATGAAGAGAAGAGGATAACATGAAGAGATAAGAAGAAATAAAGATAGCAGAACAACACAAAGAAGAGAAAGGGGCATAAAGAAAACAGTCCGATAGGAAGAGAGCAACACGAATCGATTGGAATTACACGAAGAGAGGAGAACAACATGAAAGGAAACAGAACAACACAGAGATAACAGAACAACACAAAAAGAGCAGCACGAAGGGAAGAGAATAATATGAAGAGAATAGAACAGCACAAATGCAAGAGAGGGGAAGAAATGTAAAAGAAGGAAAGACGGATCAGAGTTAGTAGCAAATAGTGTCTTTTATGAACAGTTGCTTGAATGAGTTTGGTTAATATTTGTTTTGAATTTCAGTTTAGAGATCTCAGAGTCACGTAATGGACAGGCCTATGCCTTACTTATTGTGACAGTGACAGTCAATTTTCTCACCAATATCATTTCGCCAATTTCACCGCCGCTGCTTCTGACTCGAGATTAACATCATTAATAGTATTCAGTATTCAGTATAAAATCAGTAAAATAACATAATGCAAAAATTATATGGCCTAAAGTAATCTATGGATTGTAACCTCGTATTCAATGTCAATCATTTCTTTGATTATCTTACTATTGCATCATGGCTAAATGTTGAATTTTGACCTCTCTTTCGATAGCACAAGAGACACACTGGTTTAGCATTGACTGGATAGCTAATTTGTAATTGATTGATTGATTGATTGATTGATTGATTGATTGATTGATTGATTGATTGATTGACTGGCTGCTTGATTGACGGATTGGATACTTTATGGATTCGTTGATTGATTCTGGTACATATTTTACTTAATATGCATATGACATCATTTTGTTGGATTTCTCTCCTTCCAGATTCCCTCTGTTGTTCTATATTGTCATCAAGATATTTGTTAGAGCTGATGTTTTTGGCTTTTTGTCAACTTCGGTTATGGTTTTTCATTGGAAGTCTCAATGAGCTTATTACAATGCATTTCCCAAACGGAGACCAAGTGTCAAGTAATGTTCCTTGAATTTTAGTTCCTGAACAGTACTTCTTCCGCTGTAATTTGAATGTATATATATATATATATATATATATATATATATATATATATATATATATATATATATATATATATATATATATATATATATATATATATATATATATATTTAGATTAAAGGAAACTGCAACATACTCAATAGTCACTTGGCCATTGGTTTTATGTAAGTATATTCTGTTCATCAATCGTTCAAGAATTTACGGCTGATGATTGTACTTTCATAAAGGAAACCGATGGGTATGTTGCATTTTAGTTTCCATTAATCTCATCATCATTGTGATGCTCCGCTACTTTGTTGAAAAGTTTAGTTAAGTAGGATAATTAATATATATATATCTATATATATATATATATATATATATATATATATATATATATATATATATATATATATATATATATATATATATATATATATATATATATATATATATATATAATAATAAGTCAAAGCCGCACTAACTTAGTATATAAATAAAACATAGAGAATTCAAAAGTATACTTTCTTCTGTTGTAAACGTTTCGATATATTATCTTCATCAGTACTGATGAAGATAATATATCGAAACGTTTACAACAGAAGAAAGTATATTTTTGAATTCTCTATATATATATATATATATATATATATATATATATATATATATATATATATATATATATATATATATATATATATATATATGATTGATCGTTATATCGTTATGATTTATCAGGATTAGATTTTTCTTCACTATGCTTGTTACCTTCGGAGATTCCCCGCCACAGAGTTGTTATTTCTGATAAAGGAGACTGTATAGATAGCCCGATTCATCGTAATGAAGTATGATAGCACTACATAAACAGTTGCGATTGCTTTGTAAATCTAAAGGTCTTTCGACAATATAAGCTTGTGATTTTTATCATGGCAATTTGAGACATGTTGTGTTATTGATAGAAATTTCCACCAGTCATTATCATATTTGTTTCATGTCATTGATTTTTGTCTACGTCTCTGAGCCCTTGGTTTGCTTGTTCTCCAGTTAATGCATACAACACGTATTTTGGCTACGCTCAGCTGTGTGGAATCTTGGTTGGTCCTTTGATTGGCTGTATATTCGACAGAAACACTATCAAGTGCAAAGGAGAGCAAGGTCCTGTTGACAATAAACCTTTGATCAACAACAATTCCCGCTATAGTACCGATAAAATTCAAGAAAGTGCATTGCCGTTCTTCTTAACAAATTTGCTGTGTTTGGGATTTTCTATCTTATCCTTGACACCATGGAAATCTGCGCTTGTAAGTTTATTCTTCTTTAGTTTTTCTTTATGAGAGTGACAAGAAATTCACTAATGATCTTTTGCACCATCTTATATAATAGCTGAAGTGTGCTAGTACTGCACTGGATCATATTAGTAGAGACAAGCATCATGCAATACGAAACTAAATATATGCCATATTCTCTGACGTATTCCCTCTGCGAGTTTATTGATCTGAACCTCCTAATGGAATTTGGACTATTCTATCAGAAAGACAGGAATAACATGTCAACATGCTGTTTTTTCTGGGTGTTTTAATGGCTTTTAAGTTAACTCTTTCCCGAAACATGGGGACATTTAACACAACAACATTGAATGAATACAGTTAAATCCCGTTAAGTCGTACCCTCGATAAGTCGGGCTCTCGCCTAGTCGGGCTGATTCCTCATTTCCCTTGAGAGTCCGACATAACGGGATTCTACTGTACTTAACAAGTTCTTCTTTATATTTGATCGTATATTTTTTCTGCCTTGCGATATATTAGGCTCCGTCTTTCATCAAATCCGTATGGGGAATTTTTAGAGATGGAGGATTGGTTTTTCGATGAATCGACCGAAGGTGGTAGGTATTATTAGAATGGCGGGATTATTAGAGAGGGTGGGAATTCTATATAGAATATGGTAGTAAGATTGCTTTGGTCATGTGCTAAGACATTTATCTGGTTGCAGATACCGTCATTTGTGTTGCATGTGCTTGCAAGAGGATTCCTTTATTCAGCTCATGCATCTTACATTGCCTTAGCGTAAGTCTATATTGCGTTTGCATACAAACCTTTACTGCAGTATTGTGAAGTTACAGTTTCCTGTGTATTTAGCAGTCATTTTATTCGCATAGCACTTTTTGATCAGACTGCTTTATACGACAGGGAGATTTAATCTCACGTAGGGATCAATGTTGGCTTTCCTTGCAATAGAAATATTTAAACTTGAGACTTCTCTCTATGATAATGTGCATGATTATCAAAATTGTATTCTGGCAATTTATGTTTATCTCCATTCGTTAAACCATGCAAACCGTCTCTAAGATTCATCTATTCAAGCTTAGTGTCTGTTTGATGCATGCTGTATATCAGAGAAATAATAACGAGGAATGTGGTAAATTGAATTGGTTTGATAGAACTGGTTATGCCTTTTGCTATCTGCAGCTATCTCATTATCTTTGTTTTATGATTTGCTACCTTTCAGATTTCAGCCAGAACGATTTGCTACGCTTTATGGCTTTGGTATATTTGCATCGGGCTTGTTTGGCCTTCTTGAATACCCCCTATACAGTGTTGTGTACTATTCTTTCAAATCGGATCCATTCTGGGTAATCTTGTGACTTATTAATTGGTGTACATGTTTCTTCCGTCTTTCGAGCCTTTTAGATCATTTTATAATGGATATACATATTCTGTGTATACTTTAAAATTACTTGGTTGGTTGTAGCTTTTTGACTTTTATACACATACATATATATATATATATATATATATATATATATATATATATATATATATATATATATATATATATATATATATATATATATATATATATATATATATATATATATATATATGTATTTATGTATGTATGCATGCATGTATGTATGTAAAGCATAGGATATATTACAGACAGTAGAGTTCATTCATTGATTCTACGTATTTGCGATAGAATGAAATTCATGCGCCACGGTCATGTTTGTTTGTTTATGCTTGTTGTTTCTATCAACAAATGGTGTATATTACCTGTTTTTGATTGCTTTCTAACCATTTTTGTCTTAGAAGACAACGTTTGAACAGTTCTTTCTTTTTTTAGGTCAATTTAGGTCTTCTGTTTCTTGTTTTGACTGCAAATGTCTTCCCTTTGTACATATTGCACAACTGTAAGAAAATTAAAGAGAGGTTGAAGGCAAGACCAATTGTCTTTCAAAACGGAGCAATTAGTTGGAATGCATGATGTGACATGCGATATGATGTGGAAGACATGATCTGGCACAAGTGATGTGTGACATATGTTACAGAACACATTGGCAATGACAGTATGAAAGTAAATTTCTGAAGGGGATTCTATCCACATGGTTGTTATATTGTGTGCAATTTAATTCATAATGATGAATATATCTCCTGATTTTCTTTCGTTGTCCTGACTCAAAGTCGCAAGTAATACAAGTAGTTTTGTAATCCAGAACAAGCCAGCGACTACGGATATGCCATCTAGCCACCAATAGCAATGGCAGTTATATGCAGAAGATTGGCAAAAGGACAACTGGTCATGGCAAGACCTATATAGCAGATGTATTAACACAAGTTGAAGACCAAAGGTTAAAGATCAAGATAACTCAGCTTACAAGGGGATTTACCACATGCACAAGGTTTGATCATTAGTTTCCTATTAGATGATTGATATCCTAGCATATCATTCATTTATTCATTCTCACTTTCACCTTCTTACAACAACTATAACTTAATCCCTGGGTCAAAATCAATAGACTACGTAGTGGACTGATTTTCATACCTTTAACAGGAATAAAACTTTCAATTTTTCAGTCAATCTCGATCTAATGACTAATTTACTGATCCTCACCAATTTACCAAGAGTAAACCACAAATTTATAGTAACACTACATTAAACACAAAGGCTCTTTTTTTTTTTTTTTTTTTTTTTATCATATAAAAACAAGTTCTTAAAAAGAAAAATAAAAATACATTTTCTTGTGAACACTCGCAGTGAGGAAAGACATGGTGTCACCGAGTCCTCACTACAAGTGCCACTTACAATTTCATTTTTTATTTACAAAGTACAAAGTAGGTATTCATGCTGAGGTCAATGGCAGTCACACGCACACGACAACGCGTGTTCCAAAATATCAAACATTAAAAATAGAACATGCTGTCTGAAGGAAAAATTTTTTAGGGTTAGAGACTACCATTGCCCTCAGCATGAGCCAGTTACGAAAACTAAACCAAACACAAACAAAGGAGAAGGGTGTGGCTGTTGTTACCCCCCAACGTAGTTATTCAAACCTTTTAGAAGATTTAATAAAGGATATTGTTGCTTCTAATATCATTCTATTAATAAGTGTGCTTCCATTAGGCTTACCATACAACAACAAATAACAAAGATCCTTAGTAGTCATGTTAGCTATATCAAAACCAACATCTGATATTTGACCAAGGAGAGTTTGGCGCAAAGTACAGAACTGTGGGCAGTGCAGGAGGTAGTGCTCAGTGTCTTCCTTAGTTGCTCCACAAACACACGCTGGACTCAAACATTCAAAGTTGTGCCTAAATCTATGCTCATTCAAGGAGCTGAACTTGACTCGAAGCCTTGTTAGTATTTTAACACCTACAATATCACAAATGTTGTAAACTGGGTTTTTTAAAGGTCTAATGATTTGCAACAAGTTTTTCTTAAATACTGAAATGGAGGGAGATCCTTGAACTGCTTTATCTAATTTGTTCCATTCATCTAGTATGTTCGAAAAATAGGAATTTGAGAAACGGACCGTCCTACTTAAATTCGGCTCATAATAGCGAGTGTTTCTCAAATTATACTCAACAGTTCGCTGTTCTGGAATTTCTTGATAAAGATAAACTGGGGTTTTGGACTTGGAAAGAACAAAAAAATGGCACAGCCTTCGATACCGCCTACGATCATAAAGTGTTTCCCATCCAAGCTCTTCAAGAAGTCTTAACCTGTTGGTACCCTTCCATGCCCCGGATACTGCTAGTGCTGCTTTATATTGCGTCTGCTCCAACTGTTCAGTGAAGTTCAGTTGCTCATCTGGATCATATTTATGGTATATAATATCCCCATAATCTAAATGAGGTCTTACATAAAGCTTATAAATTTGGTCTAAAACCTCTCTTAACACATATTTTGAAAGATGTTTTAGCAAGCCAATTCCTCTTCGTGCTTTTAAGATAGCTTCTCTTACGTGACTTTTAAAATTCAGTTTCGAATCAAGAATCACTCCAAGGTGCTTATGTTCAGAATTTGTGGAAATGGTTTCATCCCCTAATTTAAGAATAGGATGTATCGATTTTTCTCTTTTACAAGAAAATACAACTTCCTCAGTTTTATCAGCATTAAATTTCATTTTCCATTGCCAAGCCCATAAACTAATTTTAGTTAAATCCCTACTTAGATCAAGTGCAGCTTCATTTACATCCCGAACCTTCATAAATAAGGATGTATCATCTGCAAATAATTTAATATCACACTTTACGTTATGAACTATATCATTGATATAAATTAAGAAAAGTAAGGGACCAAGAACTGAGCCTTGTGGTACACCAGCAGATACGATATCCCAGTTAGAGCTTTTTCCATTCAACAGAACCCGTTGCCTCCGATCAGTCAGATAGTTTTGCAAAATCTGGAGAATATTTCCAGTCATCCCATTAGCTTTCAACTTATATATTAAACCCTCATGCCAGACAGTGTCAAACGCCTTAGAAAGGTCAAGGAAAATAGCCCACGTTTCTTTACTAGGAGTCTCATCAAATGCTCTATAAATATTATGTGTTATCAAAAGTAACTGGTTGATCGTGGATTCCCCAGGACGAAAGCCTGACTGATGTGGTGATATTAAATCATTTTTGCAGAGGTGATCATAAATGACATCAAATAGCAATTTTTCAAAGATCTTTCCAAAGATTGGAATGAGGGATATAGGGCGATAATTACATTTATTCTGCTTACACCCCTTTTTATGTACAGGAATAACATTAGCTTTTTTCCACTGTGTGGGGTACAAGCCTGTTTCCAGGCATCTTTCAAATATGCAGCATAAAGGTTCCACAATTGATTTATCACAGATTTTAATCATGGCTGCAGAGATTCCATCACATCCATGAGCCTTACTAGTATCTAATGATGTAATGAGTTGATAAACTTTGTCCCTGTCAATATTCATATTTGATAAAGGCATTTGGAACTGCGGGATAAATGTTGGAATAGTACTACCAGTTTCCACCTCCTTACATTTTGCGACAAAATATTCATTAAATACATTTGCTTTTGCTTCAACATTAGTTACGAATTTTCCATTTTCAAGGAGTGGGGGTATGTTTGTAACATTCTTTTTGCTGATAAGTCTGTTGAGTATAGACCAATAGGTTTTGGGACCATTTAATTTATTTGATAGCCTTCTACCAAGGTTTAAATAGTATTCATTTTTAGCATTAATGATCATCCTGGTTGTTTCATTTTGAAGATTTTTGACATGGTTCCACTCTTCCACTTTCCTGCCTCTTTTCACAAACTTAGAATATACTCTATGCTTACGCTTGATGGCAGTTTTTAATTCCTGCTTCATCCATGGTGGGTCCCTGTCATCAAATTTAACAACCCTATTAGGTATATGCAAGGAAAATAGTACTGACAAGACATTGGCAAATTTATCAACCATTTCTGTGGGGTTAAGTCCATAAAATAAAGAAGCCCAATCAGTGTTAGAAATTGATTCCCTAATCACAGGAACATCCGCTTTCGAGTAGCTGATCACAAAGGCTCTGATTTTTACTATTCTACCAACTCCATACCCTTACTCTTTTAGTCACCATCGATCGAGTAACTTAGCTCTGATCTATCTCAATTTACAAAGTCTATAGCCTTTCTTCACTTTGCAATGTCCCATCAAAAATCGCTCATTTTCATCACTTTTCAATCTGCAATCGAAATCAATCAATTTCAAATTTGGTCATTTTTGAGCAAAATACCAAGGCTATAGCCTTACTTTTTGGCCAAAAATCGCTCATTTTCATCACTTTTCAATCTGCAATCGAAATCAATCAATTTCAAATTTGGTCATTTTTGAGCAAAATACCAAGGCTATAGCCTTACTTTTCGGCCAAAAATCGCTCATTTTCATCACTTTTCAATCTGCAATCGAAATCAATCAATTTCAAATTTGGTCATTTTTGAGCAAACTACCAAGGCTATAGCCTTACTTTTTGGCCAAAAATCGCTCATTTTCATCACTTTTCAATCTGCAATCGAAATCAATCAATTTCAAATTTGGTCATTTTTGAGCAAAATACCAAGGCTATAGCCTTACTTTTTGGCCAAAAATCGCTCATTTTCATCACTTTTCAATCTGCAATCGAAATCAATCAATTTCAAATTTGGTCATTTTTGAGCAAAATACCAAGGCTATAGCCTTACTTTTTGGCCAAAAATCGCTCATTTTCATCACTTTTCAATCTGCAATCGAAATCAATCAATTTAAAATTTGGTCATTTTTGAGCAAAATACCAAGGCTATAGCCTTACTTTTTGGCCAAAAATCGCTCATTTTCATCACTTTTCAATCTGCAATCGAAATCAATCAATTTCAAATTTGGTCATTTTTGAGCAAAATACCAAGGCTATAGCCTTACTTTTTGGCCAAACATCGCTCATTTTCATCACTTTTCAATCTGCAATCGAAATCAATCAATTTCAAATTTGGTCATTTTTGAGCAAAATACCAAGGCTATAGCCTTACTTTTTGGCCAAAAATCGCTCATTTTCATCACTTTTCAATCTGCAATCGAAATCAATCAATTTCAAATTTGGTCATTTTTGAGCAAAATACCAAGGCTATAGCCTTACTTTTTGGCCAAAAATCGCTCATTTTCATCACTTTTCAATCTGCAATCGAAATCAATCAATTTCAAATTTGGTCATTTTTGAGCAAAATACCAAGGCTATAGCCTTACTTTTTGGCCAAAAATCGCTCATTTTCATCACTTTTCAATCTGCAATCGAAATCAATCAATTTCAAATTTGGTCATTTTTGAGCAAAATACCAAGGCTATAGCCTTACTTTTTGGCCAAAAATCGCTCATTTTCATCACTTTTCAATCTGCAATCGAAATCAATCAATTTCAAATTTGGTCATTTTTGAGCAAAATACCAAGGCTATAGCCTTACTTTTTGGCCAAACATCGCTCATTTTCATCACTTTTCAATCTGCAATCGAAATCAATCAATTTCAAATTTGGTCATTTTTGAGCAAAATACCAAGGCTATAGCCTTACTTTTTGGCCAAAAATCGCTCATTTTCATCACTTTTCAATCTGCAATCGAAATCAATCAATTTCAAATTTGGTCATTTTTGAGCAAAATACCAAGGCTATAGCCTTACTTTTTGGCCAAAAATCGCTCATTTTCATCACTTTTCAATCTGCAATCGAAATCAATCAATTTCAAATTTGGTCATTTTTGAGCAAAATACCAAGGCTATAGCCTTACTTTTTGGCCAAAAATCGCTCATTTTCATCACTTTTCAATCTGCAATCGAAATCAATCAATTTCAAATTTGGTCATTTTTGAGCAAAATACCAAGGCTATAGCCTTACTTTTTGGCCAAACATCGCTCATTTTCATCACTTTTCAATCTGCAATCGAAATCAATCAATTTCAAATTTGGTCATTTTTGAGCAAAATACCAAGGCTATAGCCTTACTTTTTGGCCAAAAATCGCTCATTTTCATCACTTTTCAATCTGCAATCGAAATCAATCAATTTCAAATTTGGTCAGTTTTGAGCAAAATACCAAGGCTATAGCCTTACTTTTTGGCCAAAAATCGCTCATTTTCATCACTTTTCAATCTGCAATCGAAATCAATCAATTTCAAATTTGGTCATTTTTGAGCAAAATACCAAGGCTATAGCCTTACTTTTTGGCCAAAAATCGCTCATTTTCATCACTTTTCAATCTGCAATCGAAATCAATCAATTTCAAATTTGGTCATTTTTGAGCAAAATACCAAGGCTATAGCCTTACTTTTTGGCCAAAAATCGCTCATTTTCATCACTTTTCAATCTGCAATCGAAATCAATCAATTTCAAATTTGGTCATTTGTGAGCAAAATACCAAGGCTATAGCCTTACTTTTTGGCCAAAAATCGCTCATTTTCATCACTTTTCAATCTGCAATCGAAATCAATCAATTTCAAATTTGGTCATTTTTGAGCAAAATACCAAGGCTATAGCCTTACTTTTTGGCCAAAAATCGCTCATTTTCATCACTTTTCAATCTGCAATCGAAATCAATCAATTTCAAATTTGGTCATTTTTGAGCAAAATACCAAGGCTATAGCCTTACTTTTTGGCCAAAAATCGCTCATTTTCATCACTTTTCAATCTGCAATCGAAATCAATCAATTTCAAATTTGGTCATTTTTGAGCAAAATACCAAGGCTATAGCCTTACTTTTTGGCCAAAAATCGCTCATTTTCATCACTTTTCAATCTGCAATCGAAATCAATCAATTTCAAATTTGGTCATTTGTGAGCAAAATACCAAGGCTATAGCCTTACTTTTTGGCCAAAAATCGCTCATTTTCATCACTTTTCAATCTGCAATCGAAATCAATCAATTTCAAATTTGGTCATATTTGAGCAAAATACCAAGGCTATAGCCTTGCTTTTTGGCCAAAAATCGCTCATTTTCATCACTTTTCAATCTGCAATCGAAATCAATCAATTTCAAATTTGGTCATTTTTGAGCAAAATACCAAGGCTATAGCCTTACTTTTTGGCCAAAAATCGCTCATTTTCATCACTTTTCAATCTGCAATCGAAATCAATCAATTTCAAATTTGGTCATTTTTGAGCAAAATACCAAGGCTATAGCCTTACTTTTTGGCCAAAAATCGCTCATTTTCATCAATTTTCAATCTGCAATCGAAATCAATCAATTTCAAATTTGGTCATTTGTGAGCAAAATACCAAGGCTATAGCCTTACTTTTTGGCCAAAAATCGCTCATTTTCATCACTTTTCAATCTGCAATCGAAATCAATCAATTTCAAATTTGGTCAGTTTTGAGCAAAATACCAAGGCTATAGCCTTACTTTTTGGCCAAAAATCGCTCATTTTCATCACTTTTCAATCTGCAATCGAAATCAATCAATTTCAAATTTGGTCATTTTTGAGCAAAATACCAAGGCTATAGCCTTACTTTTTGGCCAAAAATCGCTCATTTTCATCACTTTTCAATCTGCAATCGAAATCAATCAATTTCAAATTTGGTCATTTGTGAGCAAAATACCAAGGCTATAGCCTTACTTTTTGGCCAAAAATCGCTCATTTTCATCACTTTTCAATCTGCAATCGAAATCAATCAATTTCAAATTTGGTCATTTTTGAGCAAAATACCAAGGCTATAGCCTTACTTTTTGGCCAAAAATCGCTCATTTTCATCACTTTTCAATCTGCAATCGAAATCAATCAATTTCAAATTTGGTCATTTTTGAGCAAAATACCAAGGCTATAGCCTTACTTTTTGGCCAAAAATCGCTCATTTTCATCACTTTTCAATCTGCAATCGAAATCAATCAATTTCAAATTTGGTCATTTTTGAGCAAAATACCAAGGCTATAGCCTTACTTTTTGGCCAAAAATCGCTCATTTTCATCACTTTTCAATCTGCAATCGAAATCAATCAATTTCAAATTTGGTCATGTTTGAGCAAAATACCAAGGCTATAGCCTTACTTTTTGGCCAAAAATCGCTCATTTTCATCACTTTTCAATCTGCAATCGAAATCAATCAATTTCAAATTTGGTCAGTTTTGAGCAAAATACCAAGGCTATAGCCTTACTTTTTGGCCAAAAATCGCTCATTTTCATCACTTTTCAATCTGCAATCGAAATCAATCAATTTCAAATTTGGTCATTTTTGAGCAAAATACCAAGGCTATAGCCTTACTTTTTGGCCAAAAATCGCTCATTTTCATCACTTTTCAATCTGCAATCGAAATCAATCAATTTCAAATTTGGTCATTTTTGAGCAAAATACCAAGGCTATAGCCTTACTTTTTGGCCAAAAATCGCTCATTTTCATCAATTTTCAATCTGCAATCGAAATCAATCAATTTCAAATTTGGTCATTTGTGAGCAAAATACCAAGGCTATAGCCTTACTTTTTGGCCAAAAATCGCTCATTTTCATCACTTTTCAATCTGCAATCGAAATCAATCAATTTCAAATTTGGTCAGTTTTGAGCAAAATACCAAGGCTATAGCCTTACTTTTTGGCCAAAAATCGCTCATTTTCATCACTTTTCAATCTGCAATCGAAATCAATCAATTTCAAATTTGGTCATTTGTGAGCAAAATACCAAGGCTATAGCCTTACTTTTTGGCCAAAAATCGCTCATTTTCATCACTTTTCAATCTGCAATCGAAATCAATCAATTTCAAATTTGGTCATTTTTGAGCAAAATACCAAGGCTATAGCCTTACTTTTTGGCCAAAAATCGCTCATTTTCATCACTTTTCAATCTGCAATCGAAATCAATCAATTTCAAATTTGGTCATTTTTGAGCAAAATACCAAGGCTATAGCCTTACTTTTTGGCCAAAAATCGC
The DNA here is from genome assembly GCA_964019165.1 of Mastigias papua. NCBI lineage: Eukaryota > Metazoa > Cnidaria > Scyphozoa > Rhizostomeae > Mastigiidae > Mastigias > Mastigias papua. The sequence goes on along the minus strand of OZ025280.1, from coordinate 4,523,080 downwards.
TCATTTTCATCACTTTTCAATCTGCAATCGAAATCAATCAATTTCAAATTTGGTCATTTTTGAGCAAAATACCAAGGCTATAGCCTTACTTTTCGGCCAAAAATCGCTCAGTTTCATCACTTTTCAATCTGCAATCGAAATCAATCAATTTCAAATTTGGTCATTTTTGAGCAAAATACCAAGGCTATAGCCTTACTTTTTGGCCAAAAATCGCTCATTTTCATCACTTTTCAATCTGCAATCGAAATCAATCAATTTCAAATTTGGTCATTTTTGAGCAAAATACCAAGGCTATAGCCTTACTTTTTGGCCAAAAATCGCTCATTTTCATCACTTTTCAATCTGCAATCGAAATCAATCAATTTCAAATTTGGTCATTTTTGAGCAAAATACCAAGGCTATAGCCTTACTTTTTGGCCAAAAATCGCTCATTTTCATCACTTTTCAATCTGCAATCGAAATCAATCAATTTCACATTTGGTCAGTTTTGAGCAAAATACCAAGGCTATAGCCTTACTTTTTGGCCAAAAATCGCTCATTTTCATCACTTTTCAATCTGCAATCGAAATCAATCAATTTCAAATTTGGTCATTTTTGAGCAAAATACCAAGGCTATAGCCTTACTGTTTGGCCAAAAATCGCTCATTTTCATCACTTTTCAATCTGCAATCGAAATCAATCAATTTCAAATTTGGTCATTTTTGAGCAAAATACCAAGGCTATAGCCTTACTTTTTGGCCAAAAATCGCTCATTTTCATCACTTTTCAATCTGCAATCGAAATCAATCAATTTCAATTTTGGTCATTTTTGAGCAAAATACCAAGGCTATAGCCTTACTTTTTGGCCAAAAATCGCTCATTTTCATCACTTTTCAATCTGCAATCGAAATCAATCAATTTCAAATTTGGTCATTTTTGAGCAAAATACCAAGGCTATAGCCTTACTTTTTGGCCAAAAATCGCTCATTTTCATCACTTTTCAATCTGCAATCGAAATCAATCAATTTCAAATTTGGTCATTTTTGAGCAAAATACCAAGGCTATAGCCTTACTTTTTGGCCAAAAATCGCTCATTTTCATCACTTTTCAATCTGCAATCGAAATCAATCAATTTCAAATTTGGTCATTTCTGAGCAAAATACCAAGGCTATAGCCTTACTTTTTGGCCAAAAATCGCTCATTTTCATCACTTTTCAATCTGCAATCGAAATCAATCAATTTCAAATTTGGTCATTTTTGAGCAAAATACCAAGGCTATAGCCTTACTTTTTGGCCAAAAATCGCTCATTTTCATCACTTTTCAATCTGCAATCGAAATCAATCAATTTCAAATTTGGTCATTTTTGAGCAAAATACCAAGGCTATAGCCTTACTTTTTGGCCAAAAATCGCTCATTTTCATCACTTGTCAATCTGCTGTAAACTTTTCTTTCGTTTACGGCAGGATTACCACAGAAAAATACACAGATTTGTAATTTTCAATTAATCTTTCACTTCTCGTACATATGACTACGGGTCTTTTACAAGCACCACGTGTAGGCCTTCCTAGTGTTAAACTTTTCTCAAAGTCAAACTCTAGTTGACCAAGTCACTTGATTCAGACTCTAACCCTACTGTGAGTCTTACTCGCTGACTCTTCGACTGTCCGACTATCTCTAACTGCCCCTGCTCTAATGCCGGATGCCAAATATACATTAGAGCGGAGTACTGGGTGGCACACACACGCAGTGCTTGCTTGGCATCAAATCGCTATTAAGCCTAATTAAACTGTGGCGGTATACTTAAACAAATTATGCTAATAACTGAATGACGTAGACGACGGAAAAACATTAATTAGACGCGGTGCGCAAACTAGTGGGGTGTTCCATTCTAGACTGCACACGATGAACTGAACTAAACTAATCTAGGGTGTGACTAAGCTAAAATCTAAACTAAAAACAGAATCTACCAGTAACTGTATTACACTGCAATCGAAATCAATCAATTTCAAATTTGGTCATTTTTGAGCAAAATACCAAGGCTATAGCCTTACTTTTTGGCCAAAAATCGCTCATTTTCATCACTTTTCAATCTGCAATCGAAATCAATCAATTTCAAATTTGGTCAGTTTTGAGCAAAATACCAAGGCTATAGCCTTACTTTTTGGCCAAAAATCGCTCATTTTCATCACTTTTCAATCTGCAATCGAAATCAATCAATTTCAAATTTGGTCATTTTTGAGCAAAATACCAAGGCTATAGCCTTACTTTTTGGCCAAAAATCGCTCATTTTCATCACTTTTCAATCTGCAATCGAAATCAATCAATTTCAAATTTGGTCATTTTTGAGCAAAATACCAAGGCTATAGCCTTACTTTTTGGCCAAAAATCGCTCATTTTCATCACTTTTCAATCTGCAATCGAAATCAATCAATTTCAAATTTGGTCATTTTTGAGCAAAATACCAAGGCTATAGCCTTACTTTTTGGCCAAAAATCGCTCATTTTCATCACTTTTCAATCTGCAATCGAAATCAATCAATTTCAAATTTGGTCATTTCTGAGCAAAATACCAAGGCTATAGCCTTACTTTTTGGCCAAAAATCGCTCATTTTCATCACTTTTCAATCTGCAATCGAAATCAATCAATTTCAAATTTGGTCATTTTTGAGCAAAATACCAAGGCTATAGCCTTACTTTTTGGCCAAAAATCGCTCATTTTCATCACTTTTCAATCTGCAATCGAAATCAATCAATTTCAAATTTGGTCATTTTTGAGCAAAATACCAAGGCTATAGCCTTACTTTTTGGCCAAAAATCGCTCATTTTCATCACTTGTCAATCTGCTGTAAACTTTTCTTTCGTTTACGGCAGGATTACCACAGAAAAATACACAGATTTGTAATTTTCAATTAATCTTTCACTTCTCGTACATATGACTACGGGTCTTTTACAAGCACCACGTGTAGGCCTTCCTAGTGTTAAACTTTTCTCAAAGTCAAACTCTAGTTGACCAAGTCACTTGATTCAGACTCTAACCCTACTGTGAGTCTTACTCGCTGACTCTTCGACTGTCCGACTATCTCTAACTGCCCCTGCTCTAATGCCGGATGCCAAATATACATTAGAGCGGAGTACTGGGTGGCACACACACGCAGTGCTTGCTTGGCATCAAATCGCTATTAAGCCTAATTAAACTGTGGCGGTATACTTAAACAAATTATGCTAATAACTGAATGACGTAGACGACGGAAAAACATTAATTAGACGCGGTGCGCAAACTAGTGGGGTGTTCCATTCTAGACTGCACACGATGAACTGAACTAAACTAATCTAGGGTGTGACTAAGCTAAAATCTAAACTAAAAACAGAATCTACCAGTAACTGTATTACACTGCAATCGAAATCAATCAATTTCAAATTTGGTCATTTTTGAGCAAAATACCAAGGCTATAGCCTTACTTTTTGGCCAAAAATCGCTCATTTTCATCACTTTTCAATCTGCAATCGAAATCAATCAATTTCAAATTTGGTCAGTTTTGAGCAAAATACCAAGGCTATAGCCTTACTTTTTGGCCAAAAATCGCTCATTTTCATCACTTTTCAATCTGCAATCGAAATCAATCAATTTCAAATTTGGTCATTTTTGAGCAAAATACCAAGGCTATAGCCTTACTTTTTGGCCAAAAATCGCTCATTTTCATCACTTTTCAATCTGCAATCGAAATCAATCAATTTCAAATTTGGTCATTTTTGAGCAAAATACCAAGGCTATAGCCTTACTTTTTGGCCAAAAATCGCTCATTTTCATCACTTTTCAATCTGCAATCGAAATCAATCAATTTCAAATTTGGTCATTTTTGAGCAAAATACCAAGGCTATAGCCTTACTTTTTGGCCAAACATCGCTCATTTTCATCACTTTTCAATCTGCAATCGAAATCAATCAATTTCAAATTTGGTCATGTTTGAGCAAAATACCAAGGCTATAGCCTTACTTTTTGGCCAAAAATCGCTCATTTTCATCACTTTTCAATCTGCAATCGAAATCAATCAATTTCAAATTTGGTCATTTTTGAGCAAAATACCAAAGCTATAGCCTTTCTTTTTGGCCAAAAATCGCTCATTTTCATCACTTTTCAATCTGCAATCGAAATCAATCAATTTCAAATTTGGTCATTTTTGAGCAAAATACCAAGGCTATAGCCTTACTTTTTGGCCAAAAATCGCTCATTTTCATCACTTTTCAATCTGCAATCGAAATCAATCAATTTCAAATTTGGTCATGTTTGAGCAAAGTTTGAGAGCTATAGTCATGTGCGGAACCCGGAGAATATCTCTCTGTCGCTCAGGAACACAAAAATGGGCGTGTCGAATTATATTGTGTGTGGTGAGGTTCTCTGAAATGTTATATACATGCAAATATATAGGGTTCTATGAACTTTATACCATTGTTTGTTGTGCTTAAATGAAGTTCAGGTTTGGCAAAGTGGTATTTACTGATGTCTTATATCAAAATGCTGCGTACACTGCCTTTCTTTGAATTGGATATCATCGCACTATCTCTGGTTATGTACAATTGAAAAAGTAGGAGTGCATAGAAATGATGCATCTTAATATTATCAGTATTCACTACCACCTGTTTCTTTTTCATATCATCAAATAAGTTTAAATCTTCTGTGACTGCCGTTGGTGTAAAGGATATTTTGTGATCAACTTTCATCTACCGCAACCACTTACATCAATTATATAAATAGATCTCTAAAAAAAGTCTAATGGAGAAAAAAATAAACAAAAAATAGCATATGTAGACCAGATGTCTCAGACATGAAACCTTTGCACCTTAAAGCAGCTACAGATACATCTACCAGAAATATAACTTCCATGTGAAGAAATCAGGAGAATCAATAGATAAATCCCATGAAATAAATGATTTGGATTTTGACAAGACCGTTTGGATCGAATACATGTGGGATAGGATGAGATGCATAAAACTCTGGACATCTTCATAACTCAATACTTGTCAAATATCTCTAATACACTGCCAAGTTTTCATCACCAACTGGTGCCAAAGAGTAAGGGTTATATAAGCAAGTTTCATCACCAGAAGTTATAGATTTAGGAAAGTAAACAAAAAGCTAATTTTATCTTCAAATTGATATCTTGCGCATTACAACATTCTGAGCCATTTAAGCAAATCGGATTGCCCAACAGATTCTTTTCTTGACATTCACAATTAAAACGTTCTAATTGAACCTGATGCCACAAATTAAACTTGGTATTAGTGTTTTCATGTGCAGAGTTAGTTCTGATAAAACGGCAAAACATTAAGTATTATAGCAGGCGCAGCATACAGCTTAGTGAATAATTATGAAAACATACTGAAAAGAATTCTCATGAGTATATATGATGCAAGCACGACTTTGTGAATATGACCATTGGTGTTGAATATAGTCAATCCTGCATGGAATTACAGATGTCCCAATATTATCCATATGCAACCATAATGCTCGGAACACTCAATTTTCATATTTGTATCCAACATTAGTCTTCTTTTAGTATCATTTTCTCAGTCACTATCTAATGAGGGAATTTCCTCCTACAGTCTCGTAGGAGAGGTAGAACAAGGGATTGTCCGTATACCTGCTAATTAAAAATACTAAAGACTACAACGGACGACGAAGGGGGCCTTAAAACCCCATGCAATCTGACTGCATTCATTCACCTATACTGAATCAAGATTCGCTGCTCAATAATGTTTGGATTTTGGCAACTGCAGACTCTGCACTTTCAACCTGTATGTTAAGTTGACGTCTTCCCTAGAAAATTATGCGTTTTCATAAAAGATTGTCTCTTTCTGCACCTGATAGTACCTCATCTGTCATGAGACTTTTCATCTTTTCCAAGATAATTTGAGAAGTATCTGCCATTATCACAAACACAAACATTACACTATTCCTTTCCGGGCTGGCAGTTCGATTCGAGTTTCGTCGGTAATCAGTATTTTACATATGTCAAAGCTAGTTTATTTTTAGATTTTTGAGCAACAGTCAACTATGCTTGTGATTGGATTGCAACAGTTGAGCATCAGTCAACTCAGATTCTGATTGGCAAGTTTGAACTGACTGTTGCTCGCGCCAAAGCTTGTGTTGCACTCAAGAGGAAATTTACGGACTAGTGCCTTTGAGGCGATTCCTCATGATGACAGAAAACAGTTGTTAGCGAAAAACCATTCCTGGGCATTCCCTTCGAATTTATGTCAGAGTAGCGGGAGGCATACCCTATGGACACTGTTGTCCTTTCCTATTCAATGAAGTCATAGCAGATTCCGTCTATATTTATCGAAGGAATAATCTACTTTGTATCGCTTCGATGTAGCAGTTGGATGAATCATTACATTTCTCAACTTTTGTGTACACTTTCCCATAAAATCTGACTGATGCTAGAGCTACGTTCGCTACAGTCTGGATCCGCACCTGACTCTCCTATCCGATAAGCAAGTTTCTTGATGATTTTGGTGGAATCCATTTACAGCTAATGCGTCATTTAGTTACCCATTGATTGGCGCTCCGAGCCACCTTCATTTACTAATTCGGATTTCTGCCTCCCATTGGAGTAGTCTCGTTTGAAAGTAGGCATTGATGTTTATTTATTGCTGTGTAGGACCAACAGCTGTGCGGACTTCAAGCGAAAGAGAACAAAAGTGCCACTGTCCAACATGAGCTATCAGTTATATCGCAATACAACACTTGGTAATAGCCTCCAAGAGAGTCTCGACGAATTGATTCAGGTATCATTTTTCTGCACTGTTACATCTTTGCATCAGAGGTTTTGTATGAATATCAGGAGAGTTTTGATAAATAAAGATTTGACTCAAAATATGATAAATCAATATAAGTTAATATTGGAATTCAATAGTGCTTAAGTTATTGATGCTATGTACATTAAACTGCACGGAAATATAATTTCATGACAGCAGTAGTACAGTTATAGCTTGGTAAGCAATCAAGCTGTTAAAAAATCTGACTTTTTTAAACAGAAGATAGTATAAGTACCTTGATTTTGCTTACTGAAAGTATTGCCTGCTGCCTGCTACCTGCTACCTGCTGCCTGCTACCTTGATGTAGTTTTCTCGTATCTTTCTCTTTCCGTGATGTAGTTTTCTAGTATCTTTCCTTGCCTCTTATCTATTTAAGCTTTGAACTACACCTTTATCAGATTGTTGCTTTCTTTTTCAGTCACAACAAATTACTCCACAGCTGGCACTGAAAGCTCTCCTGGAATTTGATAAAGCTATCAATAATGCATTGGCAACAAAAGTGAAAAATAGGATTACTTTCAAGGCATGTATCTCAATATCAGTTTTATTGTGGTCTTTCTTCAGTGCATCTGGCCTTAATTCTCTGGCTTATAGAGCTGTAGGTTTTGCAACATAGATTTAGGGAAGCTTGCTTGATACAGTTCAATTGGGCTACTGACAGGGGAGGATTGCAAGATCTTATTATTGCCAGAATGTCACATATTGAGTACCACCTGAGTTAAGACAATGGCATAGATGCTACCACCCTATTTCACAGCTTGCCACAATCAGTTCTCTGTGGATGTCTCCAAGAGCCCTGATATTTCCCACAGTGCTAAATGGACCTTGGTTATAAAAGCACTTGTGCAGTTTTTTCTAATATCAAGGCTTAATTAATTCTTGCCTATGAATCTAACAAAACAGCTTTTTGCTATTCGGTTTACAAATCATTTGCATACTACATTTATGCACCTTTGGGTTGCTCTTTGACTGCTTCCTGTTATCATAATTTCTGTTCTCATTTTGTAGGGACATTTGAATACATACAGATTTTGTGACAATGTTTGGACATTTGTTCTTGAAAATGTTACATTTAGAGAGCTTGGTGAGGTGGTGAAAGTGGAGAAAGTTAAAGTAGTTGCATGTGATGGAAGAGGTAATACCTTCTTAGTGCTTAACATGATCTGACCAACAATTGATACTCATTCCCATAGGTTTTGCATGTTGAATGCAAGTTATTTCATATTTAAGTTTCATTATGATTTTTGGTGAAGTTGAAGGGAGATCTGTAGTATTTTAAAATTACATGTGAAGTGTTGAATGCTCATATAATGTTCACCTCCAATCTGTATTTATATTTCAAATGTAAGCCTATTGTTCCCAATCTAAACTTTTGCAAATTGCAGGGTATTTGGATATGGAATGATAAGTTTATATTTGAAATCTGAAATTCAGACTGAGTATTTGTTTTCATTATAATTACTCCCCCATGCATAATGCCATAAATATTATTGCATTTTCATGATATATGCAAGTACTTTTAAGTGGTATGTATATTTATGGGCCTTACATAGCATGCTTGTTTGCCTAATTAAGGCTAGAGAACTTGGTTTCCTACAAATGCCACATTATAAACCCACCCTTCATGTAGGTTGGCCCTGGCTGTTTGAGAGTATTCTAGTTTGCTAAGAGTGATGTCTGAAGTCTTAACTGCGACATTAAACTAGGAGTATAAACATGCTTTACCTCACTATAGACCACTGCTAGGGTGAATCTGATATTCAGCATACACCACAGATACTTCATCCTCAACATCTTCTGCACCATAAGCATGATTTGTGTAGTTTCCCCTGTACCAAAAACATCTTGTGTGTGGCACCTTATTTCATTTCAAAAAATACATGCTGTATAACCTCTAGGTACATGAATAAAAAAAGGCAGTAAAATCCAAAAGCTTACAAAATGTTCTAACAGATTAAAATAGTAGTAAGATAAGTAAAAAGTACCTCTACCTGCTTACCTTAAGTATTGACTATAATCAACAAGTTTCATATTGGCATACACTGCAACTGGATTGCACTCAGGTCCATCATGGTAGGGGTGTAGGCGATCACATCCCCCTGGAAGAAAACACTTTGTTGGTAGAACTTGCCTATTTGTTGGGAAATCATATGATTTTTTGCTGAATAGTGTGGCTTGTGATCATTTTATCACCAATATGAGAAGTGTATTGAAGAGTGTCTGCTATGCTATCAGGAACCATCCCCAATTGTTGGATGCCACACCCACTTTTGGCAAGTTTCTATGCTGCCCCCCCACCCCAGAAGCATCATCTTTGTGATGGCCTTGATTGCACTCCCTCTAACTACTTGACCAATCTCTTAGAAATTTGTATATGATGAGCAGATCTCATACCATTTGGGAGTCCATTCCATATCTGAGATCCCAAAGCTTAGGATATCATTGCCAAAACTCATTTGATTAAGTCTATGATGTTTGCAATAACAATAATTTTGTTCAATAACCTTTTATGTGGAGAGGTGTTGTCATTGAGTAGGATGTAAAAGGATAAGGGTTATAAGCAGGAAGAGGGGTAACGTAATGGTCAAGTGTACAGAATGCAACCTGACTGTGGTATCTTCACTGATAGTTCTTTGAATGAAACCTTTATGATGGCACCAACAAAGAAGGATCTGTTGCATACAGCCCTACATCATAGCTTCTGCTATTGCATCATGCAGAGTAGTGCCCAAACTTGCTTGAAGCATAGCTCTCCAAAATTATATTGTGGCAAAATATCTCTGACTTGATTCTCTTTGCCAAAGATCTCCTGGAAATATGCACACATCCAGCCTGACATCATGAAGCTGTAGGCCATTTGTTTCAAACCAGTTTCATAGATAGAGATGTGAGTTTTAATGCAAAATGCCTCTTGGAGCCTGATACATAAACTATTAAGCTAAAAAGTTTTTACTGTATGGGATTTCATTGTTTAATGACAAGTCTTAAATTTCTTCTTTTAGGCTCAGGAGTTTCAGCAGGTGACAATTAGGAGGAGTTAGTGGAAGAGACATTATGTCCTCAAGACTTGGCTCTTGCACAGTACAGACTGTGGATCTTAGAAAGCCTTGTTGATCAGTGACAAATCCAGGAAACAATTAAGTTCTATGATTTATTTATCATCTCTATCTCTTTGTGGTATAAACAGAAAAATTACATTGACAAAGCAATCATTATGAAAAGTTTCCTAAAAGCTTTTTCAGATAACATTCCAAGGGCATAATACATCACCAAGCATATGAAAATGAACCCAAACATGAAAAGCAAACTTGGATTATTGTTTTTGGAGTAAAATATTTGCTCAAGTATAACACAGAATTTTCTACCTGAAAAGCACTCAAACCTTGGGTGCATGCTATAAGCAAGGTCTGGGGTCACATGCTTATCACAGCCACACATGGTCAAAAATATTTGTCATCAACTATCCTTGGTCATAGCAAACAGAATGTGAAAAGTTGTTCACTAATTTTTAAGTGAAAATTAGGGGTATGTGTTATACATGTGTATGCATTATATTCAAAGAAATATGATACCACATTGATTGCCTCTCCAGAAAAAAGAAACAATTAATACACCTTTTTCATTGGTTGGCAAAAGTAAAACCCTCAACTGGGTAATTGTTTGGTATGTTCATTTGGGTATTTTCATTGATTTAGTCAACCTGTATGTTGATATTGCACACTCTGAAGACTGTATATCCAAATTGCTCTCAGGAAACTGTTTGGTCATGCTTGCTTTGTTCAAAACATTATATTTCTATATATCATTATACTTATATCATTACTAAAAATAGCTGCATTTATCTAGTTTTATCAGTGGAATTTCATTGAGTACATTTTGTGGGATGTTACAACACTGGGCAAGAAGCTTGTTCTACAACACCGAGTTGTGTGGACATTGTTACATGTGTAGGACTACATTGAATTTGGCTCTTTGTACATTGTAACCTGTGCAGACTTGAATTTCAAGGTAGAGAAACAATTAATGAAATGTATTGTAGACAGCTATCAAACTAAATAACACTTGTTAACTACTTGTCACTTCAGTGGGAAAGCACATTAAATATGTACTGTGTTCTTGCAAATCAATTAGAAAACATACCCCAAAAATCTAACAGAGACAAAAATCTTATATGGAATTAATGAACTATTACAGGCTATAAACAATAAAAGCAACAGCTTCTCCAATGCCTATCAAAATATTTTTACAATCTCTGGACTAGCTCTGAAGTTGTTTTTGTCACTGTTCTGAGAATCAAATTCACTATTTATCTGTACTGCACAATTCAAAACTCTTTTCAGGGAATCATATAAGTACTAAACTATGTTACTTTGATCTAAACAGAGATCTCTACTTATTGGACATACAATCATTGCCAAAATACTGGGAACACCACACATTTCTGGAAATAGATGGCACAACATTCAACAATAGAGAACTCATACTAATGGAGCCTTTCAAGTAAATGAATCCCCCCAAACAATGTTGGATTTTGTGGCTAAGACATTGCTATACAGGAAAACAAACAAGTTCTAAGAGACAACACAGTTATTTAACAGTAACACAGCATTGTAAGGGGGAGGGGGAAGATAAGCATGGAAATGTGAGGAATTTGCAATTCATTCCAACGATCTTGGCAATGACTGTAGTTGGGTGTGTAGTACTATTGTGGGACAAAAGGGAGATCAAAGTTGATACTCAAAATCTATGTATGGTACAGAACTTCATAAGTATCATGCAACATATTTTCATGCTAGTCTTAAAATATTATGCAACAAAAATTGCAGATTTAATATTTATGCAGTCAAGTGTTTTTACCAAGCTGTACTGTGATGAATCTAACCAAGTTCTCTTTGATATGAACAGCAGTGGTAATCACTTCTTTCATGTTTACATTTGTGACATGATCTCTCATGAGTGCTTCATTCAAGTTTGAAATCATGACTTCCATCAAATCTGTAAACTTGTAGAGTTTATCTTTGAAATGCTTTGACTGTGAGGTACACCCAGTTGCTGCAATATTTTCAAGTACAGAACAGACATTATCCATATCTGCTATCACATTACGTATCATGCCCATCAGTGAATTGTTTGGGTGCCTTTTGTCGATACTTGTTGATTGCTTTGCTATTCCTAATTTTGTCTTCCTTACACCAAGCTGTTTCTTTAAGTAGGAGAACTGTAAGGCCTTTTTCATTGCCTTGTTTGCACCCTTGTTGCTAAGGTCGTCAACACTTGTGAAAGTAATAGTTTTTGCCGCCACCTCCTGACAACGAGAATCTGCACACTGTGTTCTGGTACATATCCAACAAAACGCTTTGCCACATCTGCATACCATATGGGGACACCCCCTGTTTTTCTCAATTGGTGTGCGACATGAGGGGCAGTGCTTCACTTGGACATTTGTCTCATATATTTTTCCAAATTCATTAAATAGTTTTGAAGCATTTTCCTCAAATATAGCCTTGTAACTTTTCATATCTTCACAATTGATAGGCCAGTGTTGGTTCTCCTGGCATTCAAAACACCAAGTCTTATAACAACCACATTTCATAACAGGTGTGTCACAAATTTTTGGTTTATTTTGAAGAGGCTGATACCCTGGGCAGCTCCCCAATCTCTCACACCCAGGACACCATTGCCAATCAGTTTTTCTAGCTAAAAAGTGTTCAAATTTGTTCTTTAGATAAAACTGGGCCAGTTTATGATCTAACAGTGACAATAATGTAACCGTATCAACTGTCTCTGTGCAACCCAATTCAGGACAAATGATGATATGTTTCTGGTCTCTTATCATTTGGTACAAATACAACATCCAACAATCTCTGCAGAATGTGTGTAGGCAGCTGTGAAGTTGCATTGTAGACACATCTACAGATGGGTTGACAAGGTCTTCAAAGCATATGCTACACTGCAATGTTACAACTTCAATATCTTCATATGTTTCCTCGGCATCACTATCAATATCCTCATTGTCCCTCTCGAAGAACAGGTCACCTGCTAGAAAGTCAAAGGCTTCATGAGCAGGAAAACATCTTGGGTTCCATTTTGTAAGATTTTGTAAATACTCTGGAATAGGAGGTCTCATTGTTTCAATTCTAGCAGGTACATTTGCATGTTGTAGCATTTCCTTCTGACCATTTAGGCATTGAAAAGCTTGTGCTCCACTTCTGTCAATATAATTTGCCAGCTGTGCCACAGCTTTCTCATTTCCAATCAATTTCACTTTCAATGTTGTCTGATTCCTCACATTGTCAGTACTTATTTGTTCAGCAATTATAAAACACTTCTTACCTAGCCAATTGAAATAAAATTGAACTTCAATATTTCTCAGATAAATCACAGCACTACTTAGTTTGAAATTCATAAATTTGTATTCATTGGATATACTGTAAGGGTATTTAATATCTATATGAAATGTGAAATTCTATTTCCACTGGAATGGTAATGGAGGTGAGGCATATGTCTGGTTATTTTACTGGTTATATTTGGGCTGTCCTAGAGGTGATGGTGGTGATGATGATGATGTTGATTGATGATGGTGATGATGATGATTATGATGATGATTATGATGATGATTATGATGATGATGATTATGATGATGATTGGTGAGCATAAATTAAATACCTAATATGACAAAACCATTAAATTATAAAGATGATTGTAAATTACCTGTACTCATTTCCCTTTCATCAAAACATAAATTTAACAAGATTCCAAATTTTCTTGGATTTGATCTTCCCTCAAAATATCCTCTCCCATATAACTTTGCAAGGCTGGCTTTCGTTACTGTGTTTGTTTCAACAGATAATTCAATTTCTCTAAAGCCATCTAATGCCTGTGAGACAGTCTGACCGATATTTGTCAGTTCTGTGTTTTTGTCTGTGTTTTTGTCTGTGTTTTCATTTTGCTGTGCCACTGGCTGGTTGTCATGCTGCTCAGATTCCACTTAAAAGACAACAACCAAGAATTTAGATATAACAAAAATTATCTGCATCACAAATGGGATCATCTCCTCTAAACATTTACATTTCATGATATGAAAATGATCAAAGATAGAGGCACAAATGGAAGTATTCCTCGTTCACTGTTGGAAACCACAATTTAGTTCTTTGACCTACAAAGCTATTATAGCCATTGCCCAGCAAATTATATACTTTTTTACTGGGTTTGTTGAAGTTGAACTAATCTAAGAAATTTGATTGCTAAGAAAATATTATGATACTTTTGCAATACACTAGAGCACCCCCACTGGTCTGTTAAACAGGTACAGCTCTGAAAAGTCTGTTGGTACTACAGAACTTCACTACAGCACGAAAAAGCGGTACCATGTTTTAACCATACTGAAAAGCTTTTTTTCGTCCGACACTCGTCAGAGTATGAAACGTCGGATAGCGACCAAAAGGTGAACCGAAATTTATAGCCAGATATGCGGGTACACGTGATATGATGAATAATGTGTCCAGTTAGCCATATGATTGGCCTCTTGGCACCTATTCACCATTGTTAAACAGATACAGCTCTGGTGTTTCAATTTCACAATTGTTCATGTTTAGAATGTCACCCATTATGAACACCCTAATAGTGATCACAACACACTAGACCAAGGATGGGCAATTATCTTCCCAATGGGGTCATGTGGAAAGCAGAAAGGTCTCTAGAATACCAGGTCAAACAGCTGAAATCAGTTCTACATGAACACAATTGAACATTCTATGCACATGCAAAAAGCTAAGGTAACTTGTAAGCAAACAGATTCTACTCAAGTAGTTACCTTGAATCTGATAATCCTCCTTATCAACATAAATAATATCCCTGTCTTTGTCCTCCTCCACATCCAATGTGAGTACATCTGTGCACCAGTGTGGTTTTTTTCTTCCTGGCTTGGAATGTTTCTTCTTATCAGTTGTCATGACAATAAAGTCCAACAATTGGTAGGTGTCCTGAACAGTTGTTCTGTCAGCTAGAAATGGAGCTTCAGCATCAGGTAGGTCAGTATCTTCTTCATAGTCACTGCAATCCATGAGCTCAACAGCATCTGTCACTAATTCTGTACTTGTGATTCTTTTTCTATTGTTTGAACAAGCCTTTCCTTTATAGGTGCTCTGAGTTGATATCTGACGCCAGTCTCCATATAGCCTGTCATCATGCCGCCATCGGGATGTGATATGTAAGGGCCATGTGTGTGATGGCATCCCAGATGTAATTTCATAAACAGCATGATAATCTCCATCGCCTCTATCATCTCTTTGACTTTTCCTACGACACCACAAAGTTATAATTCACTTCTGATCATCCCCAACAGAGAAGCCCACCCTTGCACATGCCAACAAAGGCTCTGACTAGCAAGAGGTAATGCATCTTTTCTAAATGTATTATATTTTTTCTGATGCAAATAAGAATTTTTAGCTCTAAACACTACCTCTAAGTAATATGATACGAGGGGGGTAAATCATCCCAGTTGATGCTAGTTTGGCTACTGTTCAAACATGAAGTACACCATAGACGATATGATACTATTACCTAGATAGTGTTCAGAACTATGGGTTAATTAAAGTAGCATGTAAGGAACACAACTTTGAGGGGTAATTTTCTGGTAAATTATATTGGCTATAGACTAGCCAACTTTCGAGTGCATTATGCAGAAAGTACACACCAGGATATTCTTATTGCATCCCCCCCAGCTATTAGTTTTGAGCCAAGAGGACATTTCTTCACTAGTTTTGAGCCAAGAGGACATTTCTTCAACCAAATCCAGAATTGTCTGGTGAAAGTAACTCTTGGTCACTGTTTGTTAGTTTCAAAAAATGTTTACATCAAATGAGTAATTGCTGTCAGAGGCACTGAAAATAGAGCTGAAAGTCATGCCAATCATCATGGAATAATGAACAAGGATGATGGACACATTTTTAGCATGCTAGAAAATATTTAATGAAAGCAATAAGTTCTTTTTCAAAAAGCAAAAGTTTGCTATTTAATGCACATGTCAGCCCTCTCTCTAACTCATCTATAACATCCCACCCCATAGAAAATCATCTTGGAAATTTTATCAACCTTCCCTCCACTTATTGCAATCCCCTTGCTTATTTACTTTCACACTTTTTCCAACCCCCCCCATTTATTGCCACCCCCTATATACTGCCACCTACCACCTTATCTGTTCTTAGCCATGCCCAAGACTACAACCACTATCTCACTCAAAGTGTTCAAATTTAAAAGATACAAAGCAGTGACAAAGTTAAGCAAAACTGACCTAGAGTATACATAGAGCCATAGCAAATGATTGGTTCATAAGAGCAAGTTTTCTACATTTCATTTGTGTAGCAGGTCAGTGCAAAAAATCCTACTTAAAAACCTGACATGAAATTATAGATTGATGTAATCCAATATCTGATCTTTTTCTCTATCTGTTGGTTATCACTTCTCTTATGATTAAAGATGATGAAGAAAATATCAAACATACCATGATTTTCCTTTTTTAATAGAGTGATCATCACCAATTGAGTCATATACTGCTCTGCATTCAGTAGATCTTGAAAGAAATGTCTTTTCAATAACCTTTGTTTTCTTCTCAATGATGTATTCTTCCGCTTTCTTCTGTTTTTTGCTACATTTTCTTTTAGGGTGTTGCTTTGCTTTTGAGTCATCAAACAAATTTTCCTTGGCACTATGCTCATTGTATCTCTCACACCTCTCTTCTAGTTCTTCTGTTATCAACCATCTGTTCTTCTTGTTCAAGGATAATGCTGCATCTCCATACCAGGCTTCTTTCCCATCAAACAATTCTGGAGCAAATCAAAACAGCCAAGTTTTACATAAACAGAATTTTAACTTATACAAGCTATAGCTCATGGGGCCCACAAGTTGAAGATTACAAAACCAAACTCAGAAACATGTCATGAATTTGATTGCATCAATATTGAATGGTGATGTATGCTTGCACTGGGTGTAGTCATCATTTCAAGAAACTATTAATGATACAAATTTCATCAAGCTCTCTTAGCTATAATCTCAGTGCCTTTCTTTTAAGTTATATGAATAATTATGGAATTTACGTCTGTGGCCGGCAGGTCAGCACTAACCAATTCTTCGTTCAATGAAACCGGGTTCACGAAGAAATAATATGCATAATATATCCGTAAATACCATCATATAATTTGTCTGTTTCCTATCGAGCTAAGCCAGGAAGAGTAGCTATTACAAGAACATGTATACAATTAGTAATGAGCTATTATATACAGCAAATACATACGGCTATATACAGCAAATACATACGGCATTTACATACCATCCCGTTGGTCCAGATCATCACGGTTCCATGTCCTCTTTGTAATACAGGCTGCCTTCAGTGCTCTTTGCATAGATTGCCTCCCACCCTTTCTTACAGTGTTGCCGGTTCCAGCAAGAGATCCTTTAGACTTTTTTAGCACCATATTGCCAGCAACGTATGTAGTTTTGAACAACTGTTTCTTGACCTTCTTTGTACGATTTTTAGCTCACGGCGGCTTCTCGGCCCGTTCCAGTTGCAGGTTGCTGCTCCTCCTAGCTTTCTTTGCAGCTTTATAACAACCATCCGAGCTTATCCACTCTTTATACATTGTTGCTTGGCCTTCTTTCTCCCTGGTGGTGCAATAATATTTCGTCATATAACACAGAAACTTATTTTTAGGTCCTATTTTGTGGTTTCAAGATGTTGTCTACATGGAAGTGAGGCAAGAAATGGTAAATCCACTGATCTCATAGTCAAAATAGGTACATGACGTAAGAACAACCCAATGATAAACAAGTATTCAGATCGCGGTTGTCGTTTGTGGTGGCAAAGTGGAATTAAATCCAAGGAATCAAATCATTGCACCAAACGGTGTAAAATGAGAAGCAATGTCTGCTTCTTCTGTTAAACAAATTTCTCGTTCATTCCAATATTTAATTCTCTTGGGGACATAATATGTACGCACAGAGGTGGGAAAGTCAAGGGTCTGGGGGAAACGTATGCTTTTGCAAAGCACGTCTGGATGGTCATAGGCTGACAATTTTACTTGAAGACCAGCCACTGTACATGGTGCACAAGAAACAATGAGTGCAAACAGTGTTTTTCAACTTGTTTCCTTTGTCTTTCAAAACGATAAGTCATCAGAGTGTTCCAATTTAGTGTGGATAGTTTGATCTAACATCGACCCATTGATCTCGGCATTTTAACGTCTATTTCCCATGGTTTCCAATATGGCAGAATAGGATCGTTCGACACACTCTTTTTCATAAGAACACCTGAGTCTTCGCTGAGCCTTATTATTCTTAAAATTTGTTGACGGTCAGGCTAAGAGTAATCTTAAAAAATTCTTACATTTCAGCAATCTTAAGCTGAATATCCTAGGAAATATCACTTACTCGAGCCAGCAAGTAGATATCTTAAATGAAGTTTTGTTAAATATATTCTCTAATTTTATCCCAAACAAATTTGTCACTGTAAAATCAAAGGACGTGCCTTGGATAGCTGGCTCTATAAAGGGTATGAGCCTACAGAAGTTTTATGAAAAACCGTCAGCCAGATTGCAGACTAAAAGGTATGCAGGGTTTATTAAATCATATCTCCAAAACTATCGAAGATGCCAAGCACACCTACTTTATGGAACTAGGAAATGCTCTCTCAAAGTCCAATTCTAGCAATAAGAGGTACTGGTCACTAATAAATAAACTACTTAACAAAGCGAAAGTGCCGTTAATTCCTCCTTTGTTAGAAAATGATGTTTTCATCTTAGACTTTGAAGAAAAGGCACAGGTATTCAACGATTACTTCATCCTTCAGTGTAGTTCCATAGAAACTGGAAGTGAGATTCCTGATGATGATGTGATCTCAGATGTGATGTTGCTTTCCAATATCATTATTTACGATGAAAAATTACTGAAGGTTATTCGAGCATTAAATGTGAACAAAGCTCAAGGATGGGATGCTATCTCCGTAGGAATGATACAGATATGCGACAGCTATCTCCTATTACCTCTGAAAACGATTTTTGCATCATGTATACAACAGGACTCCTTTCCTGAGACTTGGAGAAGAGCTAATGTTGTTCCAATCCATAAGAAAAACCTCAAAGAAAACTATAGGCCTATTTCTTTGCTCCCAATACTTGGAAAGATTTTTGAAAAACTCATTTTCGATAATCTCTACCAACACTTGGATGAAAATGGTTTACTTAATCCCAATCAGTCAGGTTTTAGCTCAGATGATTCTTCCGTAAACCAGCTACTCTCCATAGTTCATACAATTTCTGCAGCTTTTGATTGTAATCCTACTCTCGATGTTCGCTCTGTCTTTCTTGATATTTCGAAAGCTTTTGACCGTGTTTGGCATAAAGGTCTTATATATAAGCTACGTCAGTGTGGAGTCTCTGGTAACTTGCTATCCCTTATTCACGGTTTTTTTTGCGAACAGAAAACAGCGGACACTCCTCAATGTTAAAACATCAAATTGGGGAACAATTTCAGTCGGCGTCCCTCAAGGATCTATCTTAGGGCCTATGTTCTTTCTGATCTATATTAACGATCTGCCAGAAAACATGAAATGTAGTATGAAGCTACTCGCCGATGACGCTTCACTTTTTACTGTTGTCCGTGATCCTGATCAAGCTGCCATGCTATTAAATCATGACCTAAGGATTACAGAAATGTGGGCATACAAATGGAGAATGTCCTTTAACACTGACCCTGTAAAGCAAGCTATCGAAGTTGTATTCTCCAGGAAACGTGGTACTATAAATCATCCCACAATCTACTTCAGTGACACACAAGTCACAAGAGCCAACGAGCATAAACATCTAGGCATCATATTGGATTCTAAGCTTTCTTTCTCTTGTCATATACAATCAGCTATTTCAAAAGCCAGACAAGGTGTAGGAATGTTACATTTTATGTCCAATGTCCAGATATCTACCTAGAAAAACGTTGAATGAATTGCACAAGCTATACGTTCGCTCACACGTGGATTACGGTGACGTAATTTATCATATTCCTCCAAAGAAATGTGATCTTACTAACAGCTTTACTTTGAACCATTATATGGAGAAACCGGAATCTTTGCAATATTCTGCTGCACGAGCAATTACAGGTGCGTGGAAAGGTACTTCTAGAACAAAATTACTTGAAGAGTTTGGATGGGAAACCTTGCATAAACGACGTTGGAGTAGACACCTAATCCTCTTTTATAAGATTATAAATAATATCACACCTGCCTATACCAGGGCCCCTATTCCAAATCTTCAGGAGCCTTTTTACTCCTTTCGAGTGAGAACAGTGATTGGACAAATATGTGCACGGACTGACAAGTATTAATCAAGTTTCTATCCGAATTGTCTGTCTGAATGGGAGAACGTTGATTTAGAAATAAGAACAACACCCTCATTAGCTATCTTCAAAGCAAAGATATCTAGGATAATTCGTACTACTCCAAAACAAGTGTATGGCATTTATAATCCTAAAAGGCTAGCGATCCTCACTCAACTGCGTGTTGGGCTAAGTGAACTAAACTATCACAAGTTTAGGCACAATTTCAATATTGCAATAAATCCGTTGTGCCCTATTAATGACGGTGTTGAGGACACGGAACACTTCCTGCTGCACTGCCACTCTTATCATCAACAGAGAAATAGTCTCCTCAGCCGCGTACAGTCGGTATTGCTTTCGTGTGGTCTTTCTGACCTTTCCAATGTAGAATTTGTTTCAATACTCCTTTATGGTGATGAAAGGTTGCATTTTGAATCAAATAAGATAAGTATCAAAGCAACATTAGATTTTATTGAATCGTCAAAGAGATTTTCTTACAGTAACTTGCGAAATTTCCTCTCCTCCTTCCAAACCTTTATTATCTTCCATTACTATCTTCTATTAGGTACTTGCAATCACTGCCAAAGGTCCCTGGAATACTCACCAGACAATGCAGTTTATATTGACATGGTACATCTATGAGCTAAAAGTAATATAAATGGATGCAATGTAAGTGTTCCATGACTTTTGGCAGTGATATTAGGTACATATATATGTTAGATATTGTAGCTTACTTATCTACACGTTTTCTGTTAAGCCTTAAGGTTGAAATGTATTCTCATTCTCCTTGAGGTATTGTCTTGTAATTATGTGTTGTAATTGTAGATCTTTGAATGATGTAAAAAAAGAAGAAATTTTAAGCTTTGATACCTATAGGCTATATTCCTATAAAATAGGCGTGTACAAGTTTAGGACATCAACAGCTATCATCCTAACATCAACTTTACTGTAGAGAACGAATGCGACCTGTCTCTTTCTTTATGTCTATTTAGGAAGTCCACTTTCATTGGGTTGGACTTTGTTCAAAGTTATAAATTTCTATATATTGTTCTACGTAAACCATCGCTAATAGGAATATCTGCACTTATCTATAAATTATTGGAAGTATTTTCATGGAGTGTGGTATACGGAATGTTAACACACTGGGCACGAAGCTTGTTCTGAGACTGACGTTAGTCAATTTATGTAGCCAATTTTATTTCTTTGTTATATATATATATATATATATATATATATATATATATATATATATATATATATATATATATATATATATATATATATATATATATATATATATATATATATATATATATATATATATATATATATATATATATATATATATATATATATATATATATATGTAAAATAGCTTGCTCTACAAAATCCCGTCGCTACGCGTATAGAACTACTTGCAGAGCAGCCTGTGGTCTAGTTCCAAAAGTTCCATATTTCTAGACCTCCAATGATCAAGTAGTAGTACTTAAAGTTCCTTAATATGTCCTTAATTTTCACAGCACACTTTAAGCCACAACACAACGGTATAGAAAAAAGTAAAACATTGATATTCTTAATTTTGGCTATAAAAGCACAAAATACCACATGCTCTGTGTTCAGAACAGAATTTTCGAGTAACTGGAGTAGTCAGTGGTTTTTCTGCTTGTCACTTGTTACACCATCTTATATGGGGAATTCTGACATCAGGGAGGACTGGCAAACTGTCATCATCATTCATATAATTATGCATTTTTGTCGTAAGCCCTGACCAGTCTGCCAGTTATGCCAGTCCTGTCCATTTTGTGGCTGCTTGGGTATTCCTCTACTTAAGAGCGTACTAGTAAAATAGGCAATATAATACCACCATTTATGGACTTTAAACTAACACATAATCATGTGTCAGCTGGTGTAAATTGAAAAATAGCTTCAGTTTACTTCAACAAGGGGATCCCTTTCACCGCAGCTTTCATAAAAGAGGGCAAAGAACAAAAAGGTTGGGAAATTGTGTGCTAAACCAACGCACATTTTGAAGTCAATGAAATCATTTAATACTTTTACTAAGTTGCCCCTTAATAAATTTAATCAAGTTTTGCTTCAGTTGATCAGCAGTGTCATTCAATTCTTTGATGTTCACATGCATGATATGATCTTTCTTGAGAGTCTTATTTAAGGTGGAGATCACAAATTCCACCCAGTCGGCAAATCTGTAGAGCCTCATTTTGTAATGCTTTGACTGTGATGTAAAGCCAGTTGCTGCAATATTTTCAACTACTATGCAAACATTATATATATCTGAAATCAGACTACTGATTGTGTCAATCAGCAGGTTGTCAGGGTCCTTTTTGTCACTGCTTTTTGACTGCTTTGCTACTCTCAATTTCTTCTTGAATATGCCCAACTGTCTCCTCAAGTAGCAAAATTGCAAGGCCTTCTTTATTGCTTTGCTTGTATATTTTTCTCCAAGGTCATCAAAACTTGTGAAAGTAATTGGTTTAAACTTCATCTCATAACAATTAGAAGCCAAACACTCTAGTCTGCCACATCTCCAGCAAAATGATTTTTGACATATGCATAACATCTTGTTGCATCCTCCATACTTTTCAAAAGGTATGTGACATGAAGGACAATACTGTACAAAGATTGTTGTCTCATGAATATTTCCAAATCTATCAAAGATTCTAGCACGTTTTTCCTCAAATATAGCCTTGTACCTTCTCATATCTTCACAATTGATAGGCCAGTGTTGGTTCTCCTGGCATTCAAAACACCAAGTCTTATAACAACCACATTTCATAACAGGTGTGTCACAAATTTTTGATTTGGATTCAAGAGGCTGATACCCTGGGCAATGCCCCAATCTTTCACACCCTGGACACCATTGCCAATCAGTTTTTCTGGCAATGAAGTGCTCAAATTTGTTCTTTAGATAAAACTGGGCCAGTTTATGATCTAACAGTGACAATAATGTAACCATATCAACTGTCTCTGTGCAACCCAGTTCGGGACAAATGATGATATGTTTCTGGTCTCTTATCATTTGGTACAAATACAACATCCAACAATCTCTGCAGAATGTGTGTAGGCAGTTGTGAAGCTGCATTGAAGATGCATCTACAGATGGGTTGACAAGGTCTTCAAAGCATATTCCACAATGGAATGTGACAATTTCAATATCTTCAGATATGTCCTCAGCATAATCTGCATTGTCCTCCCCTATCTCCAAGAATAGGTCTGCTGCTAACAAATCAAATACTTCATGGGCAGGAAAGCAACTTGGATTCCACCTTGTAAGACACTGTAGAAATTCTGGCATGTCAGGCTTCCCAGTCTCAATTCCAACATGTACATTTACATCCTGTGTATTTTCATTATGACCATTTAGGAGCTGAAAAGCCTTTGTTCCACTTCTATCAATATAATTTGCCAGCTGTGCTACAGCCTTCTCATTTCCAATCAACTTTATATTCAATGTTGTTTGGTTCTTCACTACGTCAGTACTAATTTGTTCAGCAATTATAAAACACTTCATACCTAGTCAATTTAAATAGATTTAATTTCAGTCATTTTCAATAAATAGCAACAGTACTTAAATAGCACATCTCTCTGCAAGTTTGCAAAGAGAAGGCAATTTTTGAAACTTTGCTGGCACTTACTATAAACCTAAATGAAAAACATTTAATGGAAAGTTGAAATATAACATTACCTCAAGGTGAGAGCAACATTGAATACCATTGCAGTATCAATGCTCTCATCCTGAAGACTACAATAAAGCTGCAATTCTCAACTGATATTTCAATATCAGTATTGACTTAGTATAAATGAAATTTCATTTCATAATTCAATGGATATAAAATAAGGATGTTGACTATGATAAATGGCAACTTTGAGTTTTCAAGCTCAATTATTTGGAATGATGATCAAGTTGGGGCATACAATTGGTTGTTTTACTGAATATGATATTTGGGTTGTCTACTATGATCATGACCGTCAATCATAGATGATCATGATTGTCAATCATCAGTGATCATGATTGTCAATAATAGATATATCAGGCCTTGCCCTGAGCAAAAACGGTGCTCTAAAAACCAAGCTCCTTGAACAATTTAGGGGCTCTGCCTTGCACCCTTTCTGAGAATGCATTCAAAGGTTGTGTTATCAAAAGGTCTGATTTACTTGTAGGGTGTGCCTATCAACACAACTGTATGAAATGATGATTTCTGATCACCCAAGCATAGATATGTTAGTAATGGGTTAGGTTAATTATGATATGAATTGAGGCTGTTTTATCCATAGCAAAAGAGGGTGATATTGATTGAAAGCACTGTAATTACTGATGCCAAGTGCATACATCATGTGAAAAAATCATCAAATTATGAAGATGATAGTTAAGTACCTGGGATAACTTCCCTTTCATTAAAACATGAATTTAACACGATCCCAAATTTCCTTGGTCTTGATCTTCCCTCAAAGTATTCTTTTGGGTATAACTTTGCAAGATTGGTTATGGCTATAGTGCTTGTTTCAACTACTATTTTCATTTCAATGAATCCATCTAATACTTGTGAAACAGCTGGAATGGTGTTGTTCTCTTCTCTTCTTATCACTATAAAAAGACAAAACCCTAAATATAAATAACAAAAACTACATTTGCAATCATTTGGCCTTACAACAACACTTTGCACCATGAAAACAATCACACATGAGCAAACATTATGGCAATCATTGGTACCTGCTGGAGACTTCACGTTCTTGTCCAAAATGATTGCCAATGACAGAACTTATTGATGAAGTAAAACTGGGAGGGGGCTAGTGGATCTTGAGGTGTGAGCTTGTGTTCATCATATTAAGTTATATAGTGCTTTTATCACTAAAGCCTATATACTGCAAGTGTAGCATCTTGCCTCAATGGTTTTCTCCATAAATGTCAACACCCCTTCCCAGTGTGGGGACCTACTACTATTTTCGGAGAAAAAACCCATGGCAGCTAACTTTTGACACTGGAATTCTGTCTCATAACCAATCCCATGGTCATTTTCAATTTATAATCCCATGGCCAATCCCATTGTCATTTTCAATAAATAATCTCTATGCCAGTTATAAAATCTTGAATTTCTAGATGTTTTTTAGATTTCTAGATGCTAGATGTTTTCATAAAACCAAAACCATGCCAATGTTGGCAAATATGATTTTCTTCTAGGCTCACCATCAAGACTAATGCAACAATGATTACCACAACCACTGCCTGTAAATTATGTAACTGCTTTTCTCAAACACTTTTTGCAAACCTGCATCAATCCCAAGGTATTTAATTGCTGAGAAAAATATTGTGAAAATTGCAATATATCAGAGTATCTCCAGTGACTTGCTAAGCATGGTAAATCTGTTGTTTCAGTTTCACAACTTTTATAGTGGAGGGGGGGGGGCTCTCTTGATTGGTTACCTTATTCTGACAGCTCCTCCTTAATCAGCCAAAGTTAAAAAATTCTGTAGTGTTTTAATGTAATGTAGGATAAGGGTATTAATGCTTAGTAACTTCTTATGTGTCTTATATGTGTCAATTGTATTGATGAAATTGAATTAAATTGAATTGAATTCACAACTGCCTATGTTGACATTACTTTCCATCCAAAATGTTCCTATAGATGTAAAGACACTCCAGGCAAAGGTTTTACTCAATTAATTCAAGTGCCTACCTTCAGTTTGATAATCTTCCTTGTCAGCATAGATAATTTCCCAGCCTCTGTCATCTTCTGCTTCCATTGCTAGTAAGTCCATGCAAAAATTTGTCTTCTTTCTTTCTGACTTATATTGTTTCTTGATAACAAAGACAGATAGCTGGTAGGTGTTCTGAACATCTGTTCTGTCAACTAGGGATGGAACTTCAGCATCAGGTATATCCATGTCTTCTTCATAGTCATTGCAGTCCATGAGCTCTGTTACTATGTCCTTAGCTAGGGCTTTTCTTCTGTTTTTTGAGCAAGCCTTACCTTTATAGCTGTTTTGAGTTGATACCTGACACCAGTATTTGCAACGCCTATCATCATGCCTCCATTGGGATGTGATGTTAAAGGGCCACATTTTTGATGGCAACCCTGATGTTATTTCATAAACAGCATCATCTCCATCATCTCTATCATCTCTTTGACTTTTCCTATGATGCCACAAAGTTAAAATTGTGTTTATAGCTCTCCCCTACAGGAAATGCTCACACATCCAACAAAGGTTCTTATATTCTTTGAGATATCAAGCAGGCTTTTTATCTGACATGGGTATTTACACATGCATATGTTTCACTGCCTTGGAAGTGTGGTATTGATCCAACACAAAAATGTATACAGAGTTTCAGTAGTGTAGTTCTGAACATATTGTGGATCCAACTTGTTGCTATAGTAAATTGGGTAGTGAACAACCTATTCTGTAGTGCATTATGCAGAATACATGTACTACTTAGGATGTTTCTTCTCCATTTCATAAGGTTAGCTGCTGCATGAAAATTTCTAGTCCATAAAAACCCTAGACAGAGAATTACAGCTTTGTGCTATCCACTTGTTGATATTCTTCTTTATCAGCTAAGGGCTTTCAATGGGGGTGAATGGTAGCTTGTGCACAGACAGGCACATGACGCACAGTTCATTTGGGAGTGATTAATTGTGTGCCTATTTATGTTTATTTCCCCTGTTGAGTGTGATATCTGGAAAGCGTCAAATTAATAGGCCAAACCACTTGAGAAGCTCTGTCGAAATGGAGACTTTTGAATGTAAGAAGGAGACCAATATGGTATGACAACATATCACATTCACATGAATCCAATACCTTGTAAACAGGGTCTAAAACTATAACAGCATGCTTGCAAAAGCTAAAATCATAGTTATTCTGGAATGTTGCAAAGAGAAAGCTCATTACATTGTGCTATCAAATCAGCTTTAATTCCACACCCCACTCTGTTCATCTGAGTTGCTGATTGCATGGCCAAAATTTCTGAGCATGAAAGCCCTGAAAATGATGAAAGAAATGTCTTACATACCATGACCTTCCCCTTTTAACAAAGTGGCTATCACCAATTGAGTCATATAGCGCTATGTATTCATTAGATCTTGATAGAAATGTCTTTTCAATAATCCTTGTCTTCTTCTCAATCAAACATTCTTCTGCTTTCCTCTGTTTTTTGCTACATTTTCTTTTAGGTTGTTGTTTTGCATTGGATTCATCATACAACTTTTCCTTGGACCTTTGCTCTTTGTATCTCTCACACCTCTCTTCTAGTTCTTCTGGAATTAGCCATCTGCTCTTCTTATTCAAAGATAGTGGCTGAAAACCATTCCAAGATTTTTGTCCATCAAAGAAGTCTGAAATAAATCAAAATAGCTAAGTTGCACACATTCACATGTTCATTAGAGGCTGTAATTCATTCCGTCATAAATTCAAACCCAGGAAAAAATGGTCAAACACTAAATATAGTTGATTGCATTAAGTGTGATTGATGATATATACATGCAGTGTACAGCACTCTCCCCTGTATTCCTGCTGTTGGCTTACTTGCTCAACCAGCTACTTTAATGCAGTATTGTAAGACAGACAGGAAGAATACTTCAACATGCTGGAACACATATTGGACAATTTTCATCACTTTTATTTTGAACTTTTGTCCTGAAACAAGGGGCTTTATAGCATGACAATCCTGAAATACGATCAGTACTTGACAAGTTCCTCCTTACATTTGACCATAGAGTCTGTGCCTTACAATATATAAGGGTGGGTCTTCTTAGAGAGGGTGGGAATTTGAAATATAATGGGAACTTCATGGGGCATTTCATGGGAGAAATTTCATCCAGTTTGCTAAGCTATAACTTCAATGCCTCATTGTCTAAGTCATTCATGAAATATTACCATAAAGTTAACAGTTTCAAGAGAAGCTTGAACAACTGGTTATTCGTTGAAATAACAATGTCCGTGTCCAATGGAACTAAGTCAAAAAATATCAGTTACTGTATGAAAATTTAAACAATTAGTGCACTGTCTAAAACACCACATAAATATGATATTTCCCTTACCATCCCATTGGCCTTCTCTTGAACCATCACGGTTCCCTGTCCTATTTGAAATATAGGCTGCCTTCAGTGCCTTTTGCATCCACTTCTTCCCTCCCCGTCTTATAGTGTTGCCAGTTACAGCAAAAGACCCTTTAGATTTTTTTAGCACCATATTGCCAACAACTTATGGAACTCTTAACAAATCTGCTCGCCAGATAGGTAAGTCGGTGTTCCCTTTGGTAATGTCCCAAACCTTATTTTGGCCCGTCTTCTTGAGCTGGCGCTTTCTAAGATTTTTTACCGATAGAAGCTTTTCAATCCGTTCCAGCCGCAGGCTGATGATCTTTCTAGCTTGAGATGCAGCTTTGTAGGAACCTTCCAACTCTCTCCCCTTTGTACACATGGTCATTTTGTTCAAATTTTTCTCATTTATGTTGCCATTTTCAGGTTGATAACCAGTGGTGCAATGAATGGAAGCGAGGCAAACTAGATATGGCAGTCGGCTTCCGATGGTTTCCAGAATGGCATAAATAGTGTCCGAGAAGCGCAAAGCTAACACAAAGAGGAAAGCAGTACTACTGCATCTAAGGAGACATATCAAACGTTCTCCATCCATCTGCATTCATTTGGATCTTGACTAATGAAGTTTAGGGACTTTCATGGTTTTACAGAGGTCATTTGCAACGGCTTATCATTCATTATTCCTTACAGCTACCGAGCTTTTCGTTTCACTCGAGTACCAGACTCAGACTGCTAAAACCCGACCGTGGCTATGTGGTTGTAGAAGTTTCTCAATAGCACTATCTAAGCCTGAATTGCAATGTTAAGCCAAGAGTGTACTTTTTCCTCTCCACACTAGAGGCCACTACTGTAGTATGCTTTTAGGCCACTAGTAGGCTTTCATTGGGAACCGATTTTGTGATGCTCATTATTTCTACATGTGAGGCTCTAGTCATATTGTTAAAAATGGGGAAACAAAGTACTGGCAATATAACAGGCCATTTTGCACGCATTTGGTCACTTTATTTTAGAATTCCTTAAACATTTTACAGTGCTAATAACGCGTTCCTATACATTAACAACAACACAATATGTTCTGCAAAAGGCGGTTCTACCAAGGAATTACACCAATCGATAACTAGCTTTTCCGAAAAATTTTACTAAATACCACTATTACAATGCTAACAATTATTACAATGCTAAGAGGTTTATCCTATGACGACTTGAACATGTACGAGCATGATGCTATATCACTAACAAGTTACATGAAAACGTTAGTTTTTATTACTGACCAATGCCATTGAAAGCTTTCTAACAGCATGTAGTAGTAAGCGGTAAAGTACACAATGCCATAAAAGTTCAGCTCTTCCTCGACACTCCAAAATCTACCGTATCTTGGGTTGGTAAAGTTTCATCTGCACTGCGGGTGTATGTGCAACAAATCCCCTAAATGCACTGCCTATTTCTCAATGAAGCCCGTCTCATAGCTAATCTAAGACATTTTTATGTACAAAAAATGTCCAAACAGAGAAACGTGTAAACAAAGCTAACCAAGAAACCAGAATAAGGACTTAAACAACAAAAATCCAACAGTCACGGGCCTTGTCGGGAGTTTGCATTAAACATGCGCAACGAATCTCGTTTGAGGAAGGGATGGGAATAAACGTTCAGCCAAGTCAAAACTTGGAGAAAGTGCGTCTCCTCCAGCGAAGTGCGAACTAACTGCAAAGGACCAAATATTAATACAAAGGAATATTTTCGTATTCAGCTCAGAGTGTATCACGATGAGGGGTATGGGAGGCACTATCAAAAGACTAACTCAGGACTGATGCTGGGGTAAAATGTCATCATACCAGGTCTTCCTACATATGGTAACCAACAATTGCAAAAACAGCAGATTTCTCTGATACGGTTCTGAACTTGCGTAAAAACCGCTATCTCTTCAGTATTATGCAATGCCATCTAGGCACAACAGTCAAACGTATGTGTACCTTCTGAAAGAGCCTTTAAACCCACTCGTCGTAGTTTAGTATGAAAACAGCCAATCTGGATACAAAAGATTGCACACAAATACAGCAAACAAGACAATTCGACTCTTTGAGATAGCGAATGAGAACATGCCGGTCTAGTTCTCATATGGTAATACTAAGCGAGCAACGAGAAAACACGAAAGTGCACCTATATCTTCTTTGCTGCCCTAGGCTGCTCAGCTCCTCTAGGCTTTCAGTCCTAACGTGTACCATCGTTCTGATCAAAACTGCAGAAGACTTTACATCAAGGATAACAAAGCTTTTGTCGCCTAAAAAATCAAAGCTGGGGCCAACATACGAGCTAGGGGTAACATGCATCGCACTGCGAAGCCATTTGAAAACCAGCTTTTCCTGCCATCAAAGTAACAATACGAATAGAATGGTGATACATGGTAACACATTTATAATTCCGCGCGAAGAATTCATAATTTCGTGCGAATAATTTATAATTTCGTGCGAATAACTTTTGAGCACAATTGAGAATGAAAGGGGTATTTACGTCCTCCACGATGATTCATGTAATACATCACAGCCGAGGTTACACATTTCTTTTCAATACTTGCCATTTCATTTGTCAACCGAGATTATAAGTCTCGCATTCGATTGCAATCAATAGTTTCTTTCTCAGTTCCTTTCGCGATTCGTAAAGAGGCATGCTCAGCCGCTGACCACACGTGCTTGCAACAGGCAGCGACGTACTCGACTGACCGACGATATCAACAGTCACTGCTAGCTCCTCTATAGAGAAAAATATAACAGAGAATGAGTGCACAGGGGCGTGCGACGGACAATCAAATTGGGGATTTATCGAAACTGTGGGTTTATGAAACGGTATTGGACATAAAGCGGTGAAAAAATTCAAAGATATACTTAAATCCAACAAAAATTGGACAAATACAAATGAATAAACAAAGTGCAGAATAAATGAACAGATAGATGAATGAATGAATGAATGAATGAATGAATGAGTAAATGAGTGAATGAATGAATGAATGAATGAATGAATGAATGAATGAATGAATGAGTGAATGAATGAATGAACACATGAGTGAATGCATGAATGAATGAACAATCAAATGAATGACAAAATGATCGAATGAATGACTGAATTAACAGCAAATTGGGAATGAACAATAGAATGAATCTGAAAGACTTAATAAAGAATAGGTAAATAAATCAAAGAACAAACGAACGACCAAACGAACGAGCGGAAGACCAACGAGCGAGCGAACAAACGTACGAGCGAGCGAACAAACGTACGAGCGAGCGAACAAACGTACGAACGAGCGAACAAACGTACGAACGAGCGAACAAACGTACGAATGAACGAAAGATAAAGTGAATGAAACTGTATAATAAAGAGTAAATGATCAAAAAAAGAAATATGGACTTATAGAATCAACGAAAAGAACAATATGCCTACCATTATTTCCAATTTTGTTATCATATGCGGGCAGCACTGCAGATCCGGTTAGGAAATACAACAGCTTCATTCGCTGGACAGGAGTCATATCACGTACAATACTCCAGAACCACCTTGAAGGAACCACAGTTAAGACATTCGTCATTATAAAACATGGAAGCCACCACTAAGGGATAATAGGCAGGGTGCGCAGAAAAGAACAGGCAGTTTCGGTTACTTGATGCCAAATTTTGGGGTGAAAGACAGTTAAAACCTAAATTCTTGCTCACAGGTGTTCAGTTTTAAGTTCAATCGGAAGAGGGTATCGCAAGTTGAAATGCTACTCTATGCAAGGATTTCAATTTCTTTTGATGACAATCATGGTAGAGTATAGCTGAGAGCAAACTCCTCTCATAAGTCTGGGGGATTGTCTACCATGAAACCTCTCTTCAATAATAACTTAATAATAATGTCTTAGCTTAACAGTATATGTCGTTTATTTGATATATCTATAAAAGACGATGAAATGTCTCTATTACTCATCGAAATTCTGGTACTAAAGTTCTCTTCAATAACGCAGAGAAGTATGTAGAAAGGAAATAGGTCGTGAGCACGGGCTAAAATTTCTTGTATAGGATCAAGAAGGATTCCAAACTCAAGACAAGACCATCTTTGTACGAATCAAAGATGCACAATCGATACATTCACATTCAAATTCAAAACTGTTTGTCAACATGCACTTGATCCAACGCTGAAGTCAGATAAATCCCCACATAAAAGAACCAAATTTTCGAAATGTCAGGATGACTAAGACTCTTATTTAAATGGACCATAGAATTATTTTAGGGTACAAAAGATCTGATCCGAACGTTCAATTACTTTTCCCTGGTATGAAAAAGAAAACTACGAATTCTAATGGCTTTTACTGACAACTAAAATCCTCACTTGCAAAATGATCTAAACACTTTTTATTGTGAAAAAGTCTGCTGGCACTACAGAACTTCACAACAGCACGAAAAAACGGTACCGTATTTTAGACATAACATGTATGTCTAAAACATGGTACCGCTTTTTCGTGCTGTTGTGAACTTTTTATTGTCGAAATGCATAATGTGCTGAACATACGCAACTCACACTTTCCATAATCAGTAAGCCTTGCTTTCAAGATTCCAGCAGTCTTATAAATCAAAAGTAAACTTTATTAACTTGCAATAGGAGCCTGTCTGTTTATCACACTGGAATAGGTTCTTATTTTCAAGCCGCATACAACATGAGAAACAACCTGTAGGTTCTTATATTTGTAGGTTCGTATGCGCGGAGGTCCACCCTAATAAAGGGCTAACTTGTCCAGATTTATAGCGGTATGGGAGAGCTCTGCTGCAAATAAGAAATAAATTGCATACCCTTTGAAACGCTCTATTGATTCTCGGCTACAATTCCTAGCATTATTAAATCGAATGATGTTTCTCAGTCTCGATAAATCTATATCACCAATACCTCCAGATAGCAGTAACTGAAAATCCTACAAAAAAATGAGGACGACTAAAATCTGTGTATATATGAATATAAAACTGTGAAGATATTGCAGTCGCATTTCCAGAAAGTTCAAATGATTTGCCAACTCAGCGCCCAACACGTAGGACACTGGCGTCATCAGACAAAATATACTGGGGTGGATCCCAACCCAGAAATTTTTAGCGGACACGCCCTTCAGAAGCTTGGGGAGCATGGGTAATACCTTCTACGAAAAACTGTCTTTTGACTTAATCCAAAATTCTCATATACATGTCCCAACAGTTCATTTTACTATGAAAGTTTTCAATGTCTTTAATTAATACTAGTCTAGAAATATCCAAAAAAGAGTCTGATTTAATATAATCAGTCAGATCTCTTTCGATAGTGATTTTTCTTAAATCTTCAAATGATCTTCAGACATAGATTTAAATACTTATTTTGCTGAATTTCAAGGAATTAGAAAATCCGTCTCTGGAAAAGCTGCAGTGGAGGCCTCCACGCCAGTCCCTTCCATGGCAACGCCACTGTTTACAAACATGAACTGACATACCTCAGCACTGAGAGGCTGTAGTAGCTTCTTGGGTATTATTTGGTGCAAGCCACTGCGAAGGTATTCCAGATCACTACGTGCATGCTCAATCATGATATGTAACGAGGCAAGCCTACAAGGAAAGACATGACACTTTACATCGCAGCTTCACCTGCTATTGCAGCGATGTACTCGCCAAGTCTTGCAATGCCTTGTATCTCGTTAATGCTTCTCTATCCATATACACCATTCAGCTCTTGGGCCACATATGCACCAACAAATAGCAACCGGTAAGAAAACATGTAGGAAAAATCAGCAGGCGGTCAAAACGATTTTATCTTTCCTAAAGGCAACACGGAAAATCTAAGCTAATGATGAGATAAACTCTAGATCAATTACCTAACCATCTCTGATACATTGTCCTTTGTCACTCTGATTTTTGATCCACCAGGTACAAGCTCATGAACAGTTTGATCGATTGTAACCTGAAAAAGATATTAGTTCTATAAACCATCCAGCAAATCAATCAATCAATCAATCAATCAATCAATTAATCAATCACTCCATCAATGAAAATATCTTGGCATCACTAAATCTGACAATTGCAGGTTAATGAGAGATACACCTAGCAATAAATCACACAAACATTCGCTAAGAAAAGTTCTTAATTTCATTCAACACACCAACAAATCACCAAATCAATCAATCAATCAATCAATCAATCAATCAATCAATCAATCAATCAATCAATCAATCAAATATAAATAAAGCAGTCACCAAGGGATTGTTCTTAGCGCCAAGTTAGGAAGTGCCCCAAACTAGCATAAGCTAGCTAGAAAGGGGGCCGAAACCCCCAAAAGTCTTTTCATTATAATAAAGGGGAATGAGCCCCAACAACTCTACTCTACGGGATCCCTGACTCGAAGTAGAAAGCGCCAGAATAATGGTCGAAAGTTCTGTCGTCTACAGTGTCAGTTGAAACAGCTTTCAGTAAATCACTGGTTATGCTTTGTTCCCAGCAACTTTCCTAGCAATTAAACGACGATGAGATTGCTCAGGTCTTTCTAGATTAGTGATTACCTGAAAGTCGCTGCAGTATATATCTTGAAATTCTTCTTCGCTGACTGATGGCGAATTAGCATCGAGGATCATCTGGCAATAGCTTGAATACAAGGTTGAATTATGGTAGGCCAGATCTTCGAAAGTAATTTCATCTTCTCTAAAATTCAACAAATGTGAATTATATCATTAACTGATCTTTGAATAAAGATCGAGCAAGGAAAGACTATAAAATCATAACATCAAAATTTAAAGAAATGAGGAATAAAACAATCAAATAATAATATGATCAAATGTAGTTTATCCAATGTCAAAGATTGCTTAAAATGCTTCAAATACACGCAGTTAATAAGGTACACTAATTAACGCGAATTGAGAAATTTGCGTTGAAAAAGCCATGTAATTCCTAAACAAAAAAAGCATCGTAACTAATCTTTCGCAGAAACCGCGTAGCTTCGATTTAACTAGTACTGGCGTAAATTACTACGACGTTAATTAGCTTCTGCATAAATTGTGCGTCGTGTTATACAGTGCATTGAAGCACACCAACTCTCCTAAAAGTCACAAATTTCGATTTCCAGAACATCCTGTGTCTTACTACGCCTAAAATAAAGGTGTGAGCAGAGTGATTCCAAAAGGGACAGAGGTAGGAAAGTTCCAAACGCTTGAGCGACAAGACTGTGAATCAATTAGTCCTAGCACCGTGGAGACTCATTGACACTTTGAGAAATACACCAGGACAAAGAACAAGCAGCTCACTTGAGTCTGTCAAGCATTACATGATTCATGAAAGATCAAAATATTAAAATAAATTGCTTTTTCGCTCATTCGACGAAAAAACTACAATCCCTTGATGGGGAATGGTTGCCATTCAAACCAGGTCTGACTGGCCCGTGAATGGTAGATGGGGAATTACAAAATAAAATTAGTGTGAAATTTCATCTCATGCAGGGAGCATAACTGCTCCTATTATTCACATATATAGAAACATAAGTAACATCACGTAGCATTATGTTCAGCCGTATGGTTGGGTCATCCGCATTGTTACCCATATCTAATGTGGTCCCATACAACATAGAATTCCACACCCTGATCCATCTGGATGGAAATGCAATTATATATAGAAAAACCACGTGTGCCTCCTGCTTTGAAGTTGGAAATCCGACTTCAGCGTTGGATCAAGTGCCTGTTTTCGAACAGTTTCATGTCTTACCTGTTTAATAGGAATTTGAGGATTGGTCTTGTGAAAGTGATTGGTACTGCTTGGTTGAACCATAAAACTAGGCCTAGAAATCGTCCAACAGCTGTGAAAACATATTTGTAGCAATCCTAGAAGGCAAACAAAGGCATAGATGGGAGATGAACAGACATATGACAATGGCAGACAACACCAAACAGATTAAAAGACATTAAAAGCAATTTGATTCCAAAAATGTTGAAGAAGGTGAAGGGTAACATATTATAAACACCAAGACACTACACATACTAATAAATTAAACACTGTATGTGTATATATATATATTTATATCTAGATATATAAATATATATATATATATATATGTGTGTGTGTGTGTGTGTGTGTGTGTGTGTGTGTGTGTGTGTGTGTGTGTGTGTGTGTGTGTGCGTGTGTGTGTGTGTGCGTGTGTGTGTGTGTATTTATATATATATTTATATGATATATGTATTTATATACCATATTTTCTTGAATAGAAGCCACGGCTTCTATTTTTTTTCGAAGAAAAAAATTGCGGCTTCTATTCGAGGGCGGCTTCTATTCAAGGGCGGCTTCTATTAAATTCGAGTGACAGAATTTTTCACTTATTTTTTTTTCATGTGAAGCTAATTCAATGCAAGGAAACGTATTCCAAAAAGAGATTTCAGAGCACAAGGCAAACATTTGTATGAATTGAGATTTCAGTTATGAATACGGCATGGAATGGACTTTTTTGTAAGGTGTTCAGACAGCAGTTAAACAGTTGGAACGGAAATAGCGTTATGTGTGTTGCAATAGACCCTCGCGGTCGCACACCACAGTTTCATGCAGACAAATGGCGGCTTCCATTCAAGGGCGGCTTCTATTCAAGGGCGGCTTCTATTTATTTTTCAAAGAGAATTTTTGCGGCTTCTATTCGAGGGCGGCTTCTATTCAAGGGCGGCTTCTATTCAAGAAAATACGGTATATATATATATAACTAACAACATTAACTAACAGGAATAGTAATAATAGTACTCATATATCTAATAGGTGCGGGTATGTTCATGGTTTGTTACAGCAACTTAATATATAATAAGTACGTCCAAACGTAGTGTTTATGAGCTTGGATAAAATGTTGTTTTGTCATTTGTCACTAAAAACAACAAAAACAACAATAATAATATAAACTGCTGATTTTCTTCAATTAAAGTACAATTACAAATCTCACTATCAAAAGGTAAGTTGTAATTGGCTAGTCTAGATTACTTTAGATAAAACAGATAACTAACAAACGTATTATACGAACTGTAACTTAAAACTATACAAAAATCATAATTGCAGTTAACCAGCAACTCACCTCTCGAGACTGTCTAGATATTCTCTTGGTTGAAAATATTCCAGCTTGCTCCGGGAGCTGACCAGGTTGGTGAAAAAATGGGGCATGCTTTGTACCCTGAAAAGACAAGACATATTCTCTATCAACAGATTCGAACCGAATGCAAGGCAGTCACTTATGTGCGACAAATGAAAGGACTCAGCAATTGAAATATCATATATATCTTATGTGACATGCAGGCAACAACCGTCCTTCCGTCATGAAAAAATCATGAGCACTAATTCTAGTAAAAATGAGGGTAAATCAAGGTTCCTTGGGATTATATACCTTTCTATAAAGGTAGTATATATGCAATAATAATGACAATTCATGGTTGTTTGTTCAATGCCGCAATGATCTTGAGGTAGAGTACTCGCTTTGTGTGGAGGAGATTTCGGGCTCCAAATCCCACTGAGTCATAACTATATCAGGATCGCCACCAAAATTTTCAAGAAAGTTGATAAACAATTCGAGTATATTTCAATCATTTTAAAGAACAATGATATCTGAAGTACAGAAGAGTCTATAACAAGCTCCAGCCAATACTGTGAGATCAAATGTCAAATGTCAAATGTCAAATGTTATTTTTTTAGCAAGAAATGTCAGGGCAAGGCTATGGAGCCTATAGCAAAGCTCCGAAAAAGGAAGAAAGGAAAGTTAAATGGGTAAGGAGATAAGATCAAGTTTCTTGATGTTAGATTTGAAGCAGGATAAGTTGTAAGATTCAGGGAAGGAGGTGGAAGGGAAGGAGGTGGAAGGGAAGGTGTTTTAAAGTTGAAAAGTTCATTAACATGATGTTGACATTCATTAAGTCTATTAAACCAAGACTAAAAACAAAGCTAGTTTCAACAAAATATTTCATTCCGGGGAATCAATCTTTCTATGAGCTATCCAGAACAATCAGAAAAAGACGGCATACCCCATCGCCAGTTAATGCATTTGCAAAGCCGGTAAAAAAACCGCGGTTGACACCTGGTCCAGTTCCTTC
This sequence comes from Mastigias papua, assembly GCA_964019165.1. Taxonomy (NCBI): domain Eukaryota; kingdom Metazoa; phylum Cnidaria; class Scyphozoa; order Rhizostomeae; family Mastigiidae; genus Mastigias; species Mastigias papua. The sequence goes on along the minus strand of OZ025280.1, from coordinate 4,484,803 downwards.
CTCTCCCTCAAATCGAATGTTAAGACTGCTATATGGATGATTGTCGACTTGGCTTGTCTGAAATGAAAAATCATAAACTGATGAGGACCAGAGCTTCGAAACATATTTTTATAGAAAGGCCGTTACAACATTACATCAGAGTGTTGAAGGAGTATGAAGACTCATATGGGGTTACGTATATACACACAACTTTTGAGTAAATAGCTTCGATCATGTATTCAAGCTCTTTTCTTGCCACGACAAAAAGGCTATCTTTATGATAAACGAAAAATCGTATCCAGAAAACAGAGAAATCATGTGACGTTTCTACTATTAGGTATTCCCGCCATGCCATGGTGTTGGAGCTTTCAAAAGTCGAAGCAGATTGAGGTGTAATGAGTACGTATTGTTCTAAAATCAAACCGTCCGATTTCTTGTCATCTCTTTCAACGTTGTACGCTTTGACGGGCTTAAAGCCTAGCGCACACATCAGATTTTTGTTGCAAAAGACAAAGACTACTCTCTTTTACGACAAAAATCTGCAGTGTGTGCTAAGCTTAAGGCTCTGAGAGCAGTTGCAGAATCTCCAGCTATGAGCACATGCTGCAGTACCGTAATGATTCGATAAAGCCCCTCTCCCATAAGCCCCCGTCCCCAAGATGATTTCTGACAAATAAGTCCCACCCTCTAATATTATCTGGGTTCAGTATAATACAGATTAAAGCAACGAAAATAAAAGAATTCAGCTATTGATCTGCTCATTTGTGCTAATATTTGACGTGAAAAACTGTCTTAACAACTTTCTCCTCCTTGATGCTATCTCGGTGCTATATTTGAGTCAAATCTTTGGGAGACAGCCATTTGAGAGTGCAAGAAATTGATATAAGATATTGTCTTTGGTAGACCTCAGGAACTGTAATTTTAAAAAGTCCTCCCCTCCAAAAAGTCCCCACCCGAAAAATCGTTTATAACAAACAAGCCCAGGGGGCTTAATAGTGTCATTACGGTATTTATTCAAAGGCAGCTTTACTTCAAAAAACTGCAACCAGTAAAGAAAAAGACACTTGACTAGAAGAGGTGCCTATGTCAATGGCCTGACTCTCCACAAATATAGGGAAGACTGTTGTGTGTAATCATATATACCACTACGTAATAAAATTAGCTAGGGAACTCCCAGATAAAGGTAAAGGTGAGTCCAATGTACGATTCCCTACGCATGGGGAGTGCCCGTTAGAGGGACACTTATCCTGAGCCGCCGGTATAGTGAGGTAGGATGCTGGTTTCTTTCCTTGCCGCGTTTAACTTCCCAGGGAAAGTCCTACCTAGTAAATAGTACTAGGCAAATTTCATAGAATCTTCAAAAAGCATTAACCGAGGAATATCATAAGGATATCATTTAATTTCATGAATATGTATTCAGGTACATCAAAATGTATCCGTGCAACTATTCAACATGCCCATTCTCTTCTTGTACATCTTACAATGCAGGTAAGTATAGCTCAGCTAGAGCTTCTTGAGAATCCAACATAGGTTCTAGTATTATTCAAGGTAGGAAAGAGCTCATGCAGAATGTTTGGATTCCGTAACAGGATTCGATTTTTGCATTGCGAAGATTTGCTGCAAAATATGACAAAATCTACTTACCGGCATCAAGTACTTTAGACTATCCGTCAAGAATCTTTGTCTTCGAATACTCGCCGTAAATGGTCGGCTTTCTTCGGTGATATTCTTCGGTAGACAGTCTTCCTTTAGTTGGGCCAATGCTCGTTGAAACCTAAGAAAGCCAGGATGTGTGAAAACCCTGCATAAAACGTTTAGTTATGTAGACTGCAATTTAATAAGACAAAATCTTGTGTGTTGTATACAACATCAGAATAAGATAGAAAGCTCAGAGGCAAGCAGAACATCAGAATGAAAAAGAGCGTTCATATGAGGAATGAGGCATATTTGTTTCTCATAAATATGATTCAGCGAGGATCTAACGGACGACTTTCGCTTACAAATTGTGCGCATATCTCGTGTAATCTTGTGCGAGAGGAACACAGTAATGTGCTACCACCAAGCTGTTCATACAGTCAACCAATATCGCATATGCAACTGTTTGGCCATAAGGATATTAAACCCAAGGTTGAGCACCAAAGTTTAACCTAGGCACAGTCCATGGTGCATTTCGGAGGGGATGGTAATCTAAATAAAGATCGGACACTAAATGTACCGGACAACATTAAATGACCCCTACCTTGCAATTCTACCAGCTGATCCAGCATGCTCTGCGAGGAAACACTCTCTTTCCATGCCGGGGGGTTCAGCTAGAAACAGCTTTGCGAACGCTGATATTGTAGCTTTCCAAGAGGATTTAAAACGTCCGCGAATGCTGCAATGCAATATTCATGATCAAAAGGAAAGCAAAGAGTAATTTCCAAAGATATATTTGTAGACGTGCCTTTAATACTGCGAGAAAAATTTATGGAAAAAGCAGATCGAAACAGTCAGGTTTCGGAAATGAGTGTAACTACACTTGCAAGGCTTTCTCAGAACATAACAACACTCAAGAGACGTGCATAAAGCAGAGGGAGGGTAATAAATAAAAGTGCAGATTATGCCCGGCTTTTATAGACGAGGTAAAGTTCTTCAATTGACTCTAGCTATCAGATATACTACAAATGCAATACAAAATTTTAATAGGTATTGTAACATAATTTAAAGTTTTCTTTGCACCGATAATAATTCCACCCTTTTCTTTTATTGGGTATCAATTTGCTTTAATTGCAGTTAGTTTATGTCTACTAAAAAGAAATTGACTTCAAAAATACCGTTTTAACTCATTTCTATATTCCGTTTCTGAATACACAGATTTTTAATAAAAATAGACAGGTATATATGAAACCTATATATGAAATACATTTTAAGGTAATGTAATGTAATACATTTTAAGGTAATGTAATGTAATGTAATGTAATGTAATGTAATGTAATGTAATGTAATGTAATGTAATGTAATGTAATGTAATGTAATGTAATGTAATGTAATGTAATGTAATGTAATGTAATGTAATGTAATGTAATGTAACGTAATGTAATGTAATGTAATGTAACGTAATGTAACGTAATGTAATGTAATGTAATGTAATGTACTGTAATGTAATGTAATGTCATGTAATGTAATGCAACGTAATGTAATGTAATGTAATGTAATGTCATGTCATGTCATGTAATGTCATGTCATGTAATGTAATGTAATGTAATGCAACGCAACGTAATACAATGTAACGTAAAGCAACGTAAAGTAATGTAATGTAATGTAACGTAACGTAATGTAATGCAATGTAAAGTAATGTACTGTAAGGTAATGTAATGCAACGTAACGTAATGTAATGCAAAGTGATGTGATGTAATAACGAACGTAATGTAATAGTAATAATCTACGCAATGCACTATGGGATATGATGTCTAATATAATACACGTTTTCTTATATGGAGCCACTCATATAAGGAACCAGCGTGTAGATATGCAAAAAAGTTAGAACTTGTACTACTAAAGACAACCACCAATTCTGAGCAATTTCATCACTGCGAAAAATCCAGAACTATGAGGCTCGTGCGTATGAATTGTGTACACCACTTTCTATGATTGCGAAGACTAGCGGGTAAAATTTAGCATTCCTTGCATCATAGTACCCTGCAAATGAGTAACCAGGGACGTAGGAGCCGGGAGGCCAGAGGGGCCATGGCCCCCACTTTTTAGCAAACTATGCAAAGTGCCCCTTTGAAGCCCAAAATGGGCGTGGTAATGTGCCCCTTTTAGGACTTGGCCCCCCACTTTTTAGATGCTTCCTACGTCCCTGTGAGTAACCCAATTAAATAGGATTGTAAGGATACTTCATATGAATCTGTAAGTCAGACAATCTCATGATGCAATTTACAATAGTTCTCTACCCTGTACATACCCAGCTTCCACTTCAGTATCGTTTGAATTCTGCGACGCGTCTTGAGACTGAGGTGCCAGCCATACATACGGCATACGAGCTATCCTCAGTACCCTGTGTTTATTCTCCTCAAATCTGTCCGCGCTAAGGCTCGTCATACTTTGGCCAAAGAATTTATCAATTTGCGACACAACATATGCCCTTGGTGTTTGATGGTTCTCAGCCTCGCACTGGCCCTGTTGTCCATACGGCCACTTCTTCAGCATATAAAAATACGCATCAAGCACGAATGTCACATGACTATAGCTAAAACAGGATTATAAGAATCATTCAATTCTAGTACTGATATTTTAGCGCAGTTTTCATTTGCATTCAGGAGTCAACAAAGGCCATTCTGCAGCTCGCACATCGGATAGTATTTTTAGATCTTTGTTTTTCTTCAGAAGGGTCTCACGACGCGTCAGGGTACAGAAGTTAAACTCTGGCGCCCGTTGGCGCTTTAGCAAAATAGAAACGTGAAGTAAGATGGTTGTAGTAATAAAGATAATAATAATAATAATAATACTATAATAAACAATTTATTTAAAGCTGGCGATAACATGGCTATGTACAGTAAAAGCATTGAAACTAAGCTAAGCCAACTGTTAAAACTATTGAACCAAACAAGTATGTGCAAGGCAAAGACTACAAATATACCATACAAGATCCCAAGGAGAAATAAACACCTACAACAAGGACCAACTGAGTGAAATTAAACGAAATATTCCACAAAAATCAGGTATACCAACCTCATAAGGTCAAGGATTGGAAAAACTTCGTTCGTAGAGTCACCATTAGCAGCTTTCAGTAGATACATCAGGTACTCCTCTGGCTTTGAGACATACGATTGGGAGAAATTTGGTGGACGCCCCAAAGATGGGACTTCGGAAATTGTTGGATCCAATCTCAGCGAACGAGTTGCAAACCTCTGGATCAATCAAGAGGAAGTTTGAGTATTTAAGACACCAACTGATATGCGAAAAAATGTAATATCAGGGTTCTCAGGACTGTTTTCCGAAAAATTCCCTGACCTATCCAGATTTTTCAGACCAAATCCTTAAAAGTTCCCTTATTTTTTCACACGTTTCCCAGCAGTTATCGACAAGCCAAGGAAATGATTTGGCATACGAATGAACAATGAAGGAGTGAAACATTATGAGTTCGAAGAATTCCTTGATTTTTCCAGGTTGTTCAGGTTTTCCAGACTCCTGAGAACCCTGAATATACTCTAATATAAAGCTATTACAAAACACTGCTTAACACAGCATAGCCGCCAAATGATTGAGAACTGTACCAAGTCTTTTCTCTCCTAACCTAATTGACCAATCACCATGCAGGATTCTGACCACATATGCTAAGACTAGGCCCATTTAGCAAGATGACTGGTGAACTACGTTGGGAGAAAATATACCTGACAGGGCTCTCAAACATCTGACGGGTATGCTGGTCAATATAATATCATAATATGAGACACGAATTACATGAATCAGCGCACTAAGTGATTACAATATTAGGTGAATAGTTTGCCGACAGTACAGAATTCCAGCATAGCTTATGAAAATTTGGACACATACTTTAGCAGTGAGTGTGCTAATGAATGTCTCTGCATTTTCGTGTGGCAGTGAAATTGTAATATCAGTAACCTAAGCAATGCACTATGGAATGTAAATTTTCTAACGTAAAACTTCTCTGAACAAGGAATCACATTATAAAGCGTCCTACATGTAGAAAACCAAAAGCTCAAAAAAATGTGAACTACTAAAAACAAAAGCACTAATTTTCAACATTTCTATCACTGCAAAAAGTCCCTAGTTAGAATGTAGGTTCCTTGCATAAAAAATCGCACGAATTGTGGGCAAAACATATACAAAATGATTCATAGAGGACCTTTGGCTGAGGCTTGGTATCCTGTCCTAACATTTAGCACATACTATGTTTCCTTGCTTCTGCACTATTTTCAGGGTTCCACGTGTGCAGTTAAAAATAAGCAACTACCAACGAACTATTAGTAATACAAGCGCTAAAAGGAGGTCAAAAAATAAAGTGCTTTGCAAACTAGGTCTTGAGCTGGAATCTTCATATAAAAAAGTGTAATGCATATGAAAGTGAACATATAAACAATGCCATGCAATTTAATGAGATATAGTCTACATGGGAATCCTGGCGATGTCCAAAGGGCGATGGATAGTTTCTGAGATTTGATCCCAAGCACAAGATCTTCAAAGTAATGAATTATTCCTTTCTCTCCTTTCTAAAAGGATTCTTTGATTTATTCTTTTCTCCTGGCTTTTATCTTATATTTTATTCTTACCTTGTAGATCACGTTTAAAATCTTGTAAGGCACCTGAAGGGCCCCAAAACTCAGAGGTTGCTAAGCACTTGTATTGCACAGTTGATCAGCTAGTTTCCTTGATAATGTACAATAGCTAAATCTAATATACTCTGATGTAATGACCAGTATAACAATTAAGGCGTTCAAACCTGAGTATCAAACTCTTCACCCGTCTTGAGTTGAGTTTCAATGGAATTCATAACTTCAGTCAGCCAAACCCATGTTTTTGAAAGAACATTTTTTGCATAATCCATTAATTCTTTTGCGCTTGAATGTGGAACATCAATCGTTGTGAGCACGTTGAAATTTGGACAATACTGCAAGAAAATATAAAAATTCATGCTTAAGCTGTCGCACCCCAGATGAGAGAAAAAAGCAGGATTGCTTTAATTGACACGGTATATTCCTTGAACAAATGACCCGGCAAAAAGTGAGTTGCAACTCCTTGTGGAACCTACTGAAACAGAGAGAAATCATTAGGTACTCACATGTCTTGCAAAGCTAATTTAGTGGTTCTCAAACTTTTCAATTTATTTTACATGACGGTCCCCCACAGCAGAATTTTCGAACCAGGGTCCGTGGAAGGACGAAAACATATTATGATAAGTAAATAACTAAATAGACAACAACTATCAACAGTGATCCAGGTCAATAAAACTATAAATTGGAATAAGCGACAGCAACCCTTCACAATCTTCACCCATCGTGACGTCAGAAACCTTTCGTGGTTCCCTAAGAGACCACGGACCCAGTTTGGGAAACACTGGGCTTAAGCATTTATACCGTAATATGCAGAAAGGTGAGAATATAAATCGTAACCCCATTTGCAATTTGTACGTTGGGGGTTATACGTTCGAAACCAGCTTCGTAGTGCAGCTTCGGCAGTCCCTTTCCTATTCATCTCTGTCCGTGTTAACAAAGATAAGCGTTGGGCCATTAATCATCCACAACGCACGAGAATCACTCGAAATCATGATTACGTATCACTTCGCGAAAATTTACGAAAAATTGGCAGAAAATGCGTGTAAGTAACGTACCTTAGATTCGGCGCTATTCTCGGTAAGATCATGGGCAAGGTCAACTGCCTCTTTTACAAGTCGGCAGAATATCTGAGCGAGGTAACAATTTCCAGCATGGATTGAAGGCACTGTGTCAGGATCAGGGCCTTTATCGAGCTTAAAAAACAAAAAGAGGCCATCAAAAAACAACTGCAACTTCATCGAGTGAGGTGAAACACTTTGTCAACTCAAAACATGTAACACAAGAAAAAGAGTTCTAGCAAAACCATTGCTTCCTTTTGAACCCTGCACTATTTACTCTGCTATTTTAGAACGAAGTACTATATACTTGGCGTTTTGGAATTCCTTCTATACATAATACATACAGAAATACAAAAATAAAGATAGAAATCTACAAAAATACATACATATATATCTTCGCCATAACACGAAAAAGCGGCACTATGTTTTAGGCATACTGAAAAGCTTTTTTCGTCCGACACTCGTCAGAGTATGCAACGTCAGATAGCGACTGAAAGGTGAACCGAAATATATAGCCAGATGCGGGTACACGTGATATGATGAGTAATGTGCCAGGTAGCCGTATGATTGGCTACTTGGCACCTATTCACCATTGTTTACTTGAAGAGTCGAAGTAAGAAAATGAACTCTTTTGTATACACAAGACTGGATTTCGAGTCTTTATGTAAATTGATTCCAAAACACATAAATGAAAGGACGATCTTGCTTGCCCTATGATCCAAAACTTATCGTCTGAATATGTTTTGGCGCATTCTGGATTTTTTGATGAGATGTTGTCCTATGGCCGAATCACTTTTCATTTTAGAATTAAGAGTTTTTGCACATACGAAGTGGCTGTTCTTTTATTATCAGAGAAACTGAGTTATGATCCAGATTAGTTTCCTTTAATCTCTTTATACGCATTTTGCTCCACTACTGTGTTGAGCACTTTTAATTAAGTAGGAAAAGCAACTTCTATGTATACACTGTAAGTATATATAGATAAATATACAGAAAGTCTGGTTTGAAATTAATAGATTGCTTTTAAATACTCCGCTGTCTGAGCGACATTCTGGCTCCTAAGCCTTCTCATTTCCATCGCCCAGTAACACCACTGAAGTATATATATATATATATATATATATATATATATATATATATATATACACACACACACACACACATTTATATATATATATATATAAATATATATATATATATATATATATATATATTTATTTATATATATATATATATATATATATATATATATATATATACACATTTATATCAACATATTACATATGCTTACAAAGTCTGGTATAGGCAATGATCTTCCTCTTGGCATATCCGATACTCTAATGTGACCATCCAATGTCCACGCAAGAGGCGACATTGTACCCTGTTGTCTCTGCAGATTACTCGCCATATGTCCACTATCCCTTGATGCTGAGGTGGCATCGAATGAGTCGCGGGTCTGTAGGTTAGCTTCTTCTTCAACTGTATCACTCATAATCAATTTGGTGGGGCACAACATTGGGTACTGATCACTAGGTCGCCTGTATGGTACATATAAAAGGAACGAGAATTAGTCACTAATCTATACAACTGTCATTTGCCAAATACTCATTGACATATGAGAGAAATAAAGGACAGAATAAGACAACTCGAAAAACAGAGAATGAGGACACACAGCATGGATATTCAATATAAACATATATCTATGCATGCAATTAAACTTTTGCTGCAAGGCCTAACACCACAATAGTACTTTGAAGAGAACTCAAAATAGGGTATCAAAGGTAAAGCAGACATCACTTACCTTGAGGCAACTTTTATATGCGACGTGAAGCGAGAAGAATCTAGCGTGCGTCTGTTGGATCCAGGGGCACGCGAATCTTGAAAAGCAGAAAAAAATGACGTCAAATACTAAGTAAAACGACTTTGTGCCACAGGTACTGTACTTCACACCTGGTACTAAAGGCTGGTTCCCATAAGGTCGTAGGAGTGTCAGCGAAAGTCTGCGATAGTCTCCCAACTTTGATGAGAAAATATTCTTGTGATCCATATGACTGAACTGACTGTGAATCGCTAGGGTCGGTTGAGTTGGTTTGAGTTCAACTTCCCGACTCTTCCGATGCTTCCGATGACAGAAAAGAGAATAGAAACAGAAGTTGCTGATCCTAAATGAATGATAGGATACAATAAAGTCTGATAATTGTCAACTTGTTCCCGATCAATGGGAACATTCCTTCTTTGATCAGTATGGGAGGTGGCAGAAGGGATCTGCGTCACGTTCCCGACTCTCACGATCTTATGGGAATCAGCCATAATGAAAGTATGAGGAGAATTGGCTATTCAAGAACGGCTTTTCAAAGTGGAGATTATCATCAGAGTACAACGAGGAAGAAAAAAGAGATGACAAGGTTTGAAACGGGGCAAAGGAGATAACTGGAGGCAAGAGCGATGAAAGGAGGCGAGAAACACCCCGGAAGATGAGAAAGGCAGTGGGGGCATGAGAAACGAAAGGGACATTCGGGCCCAAAAAGATTGGACGATTGACGAAAGAGAGGAAAGAGATGAGCAACAAGCGAGATAAGCAAGGACCAGGAGAAAAAGGAGTCGAAGAATACGACAGAGAGAGAAGGAGGGGACAGATGAGTGAGAGACATCAGACGAACTCTGTTTACAACACGCAGCATAGCAATATATACAGACCTAACAAATAATAACGGATACATAAAAGACTTGTTCTAAAGCCCATAAAATCATTTAAACACTCCAAAAATAAAACCGCTTACTTGTTCCCAGTAGAGGATGCATTGGTTGGGGCCGCTCTCCTAGACTTTGTATACCAGATACGATTCCTCGAGGCTGTGCTTTTGATATTCCAAGCCTGACCGGCCGTATGGTTGTTTCAGCAGCTTTTAGTATTTCAATAACGGAAAGCCAAGAGAACGATCGCAATGTCAGCCTTCAAATGATATAAATTAATGATATAATATATATTTCATATATAATATATATTAAATGATATAATATATATTTCAAATGTATATAGCGTTTAAGTCACGAGAAATATCAGATATCAAAATTTCGGGTCTCACATGACAATAAAATCCTAATTCAATTTCAATCATTTTCACTGATCGACTCCCTAGTGAAACTGCTAAAACCCAAAGCATCTACAACAGAAAGTCTGGTTTGAAATTAATGGATTGCTTCTAAATACTTCAACGTCTCCGCTTTCTGATCAAACAAGCAACACTCTGGCTCCTAAAGCTTCTCATTTCCATCGGCCAGTAACACCACTGAAGTAAGAGTGGCATTCGAAATACTGGACTGAACAAATTACAACACATGGACTGTGCAATAGCACTGGAAATTCATTGCATTTTTTACCACTTTACTAGAGATGAAAGCTGCACCTGCTTTCTGTCTGGATAGATACAATATTTATTACTGGTAAACTATAAGCTGCTCCTAAAGTTTCAGATTTTGACTCGAAGAAAGATAGCATTGGGTGGTGATCATCTCACTACACCTCTGTTTATACGACTTCGGATTCTGTCTAGACTTCGCGTTTACTCTTTTTCATTTAAGAAACACTTCTAACAAATACAGCCTGTAAATAAATATATGAAATAAGCTAATCCAATTTGAAAATTTTACAAAAATGACACAACAAACTAAAATAAGTACTCTTTAGTCTCTAATAAACGGGGGGAAGCTTATTAATTTTTTGGGTACATTTTCAGCCCCCGGAGCGTACTAGAATCCCCCCGCCTATCAATTTTGGGCACCAGGGCGCGAAAGACAATGAAAATGATGCCGATAGAGCCATGCTCACGGTTTATTTTATGACCATTTATAAATGATGCTATGATTTCCGAGTCTCATGTGTGCATGTTGCTGCTAATATCTCTGTTTTATTTGCATTTTACAACTAATCAGACATTATTCTCAGAATGTTCCAGCCCCCTCCCGTTTATTCCAACCCACTCCCATTTATTAGAGACTAAAAAGTAATGTGATAACTACTTTCACAAAAAGTTTTTTCGACCACTTTGCTACCCCATCATATGGGGTGCTCAGTAGCACAGACCATTGACCACTTGGCAATCCCACTAATAAGAAGACTTGGATGCTCTCTAGCACTGGGCGTTGACCACTTGGCCACCCCACCAATAAGAAAACTTGGTACACTTTCTAGCACTGGGAATTGACCAATTAGCCTCGCCGGCAGTAAATGCAAAAACACAGCTCAGCTCACCTAATCGATTCAATTGTCCTTTCATCCTCCGATTTTACTTTTACTTTCGCAAACCTACCAATTTTATAGCAGAATCGTGGATCAACACTGCTCTCTTTGCTTAAACACAAGCTCAGCTGCCTGACCACTGATCCTAAAAAACGTCGGTATGTTGCTGCAGTTTCAATAGTCCCCATCTCAACATCAAAACGGTCCGTTAAATTAAAAAAATTTACTTCCGGATTCAGCGTGCAACTGATATAATTTCTTAGAACTTCATGCATCTTCAACGTGGATGATGGCATTTTCAACAGTGTCTTTACAAAAAATCGAGTCGAAAAGGGAGCTGGATTCGTCAACAAATTGCCAATCATCAAGTCCAGTTTTTCGACGCATATCCTCGATATCTGTGAGCTCCTTTCGGCAGATTCCTGTCGTTCAGAGCCTCCTTCATGTGAATGGTACACGTGTGGTTCTCCTTCGTAGAGCCTGCCATAAATACTGCCAAGCACAGAGGTCTGGGAATGCAAGAGATGAAGAAGCACAAAAAATTGCCTCCTTATATTTTCCTGATCGAATACAGCTGTACTGACAACGCAAACACAATCAGTATTGCAAAACTCTTTAGAACTGCTAGTCTTGCCGATATTTTTAACTGGACTTTTGTCCGCGGACAACGGCTGACTTTTCGAGTAAGTACCAATGGATGCTAAGCGCTCTATGTCTGCGAGAGTCCGCTCATTCTGAATAGCGCACAAATCCGCTTTAGTCGGTTGAATACTAATGCTCAAGAGACCTTGTGGTGGAGCACTGTCCATAATAGATAATGTAGGGTCATCATTTGAAGTTGAGAGAAACTGCCGAGATGGAGGGACGATCGGTCCCCAGCTAATGGGGTCCAAATTAGATTCAGAAATCCCAGTTGAAGGCCCTATAAATTGAATCGATGCAAAAACTATCACAATGATGACAAAGGAAAATAAATAAATTTTTACATTTTATAAATATACAGTTCTATACAAATGTAAAAACACCATAATACTAATAATAATACCGATAACGATGACGATAATGAAGATGATAATGATGATGATAATGATGATAATGATGATGATGGTGATGATGATGATGATGATTATGATGATGATGCTAGCCCGTGGTTGGAGACCTCCTCGTGGTGGCAAATCGTCACAGAGAGACACTGCCCTTAAGTTGATTTCGCAGAGATTCAGAATTAGGGCAGATGTTGACGATCTGTGGTAAACTGTCCAACCTGGACCATTCAGTAGAAGTCAGGCTCAGAAGCTTCATGTTGCAGTTCTGATAAGTTGCTGTTGGGGGTAGCAAAATGGGTTGAGTGTAGCCGACTCAATCACCTCTTCTAAATAATTGGCAGGTCGCCCACTGACCGCAGGGTCAGCCTCAGGCCCCATAAGAGGCGTAACGAAAAGAAGAAGAAGATTGTGATAATAATGATGGTGATAAAAATGAAGACGAGATTGGTATTGATGATAACAATTATCAAGTTGGATATGATAACAATGATGATGGAGCTGATAATAAGGACGATAATGATGTTAGTGATGATGATGACTATGGTGAGGACAATATTGATGAAATTACTGAACATGTACATGGAATGAATTCATCAACAAATACCTGCATCAGAATCTGAAGACTTATCCTTTGCCAGCTCCTCTGCTAATCCATACTTTGGATTTGCAGTTTCAGGACTCACTGGTTCTCTGCTATCCTTTCTTGCGACTTCCATCCCCATAGCTTCACCTGCAACTCCAATATTAACACTAGACTCTGCACTATCCAGACAGGACTTTGAAGCACTACTACTCGATGGCTTCGAATGCAGACTGTCAAGCTCTTTTCTATTCTGCTCTCGGAATCTTCCTACTATTTCCTCAATTTCTTGCGTCCCTAACTCGGGCATATTATCACGCAGGTCAATATCTATATCTGACTCGGTAGATTTTGCCGACAAGTCCGTTCCCGATAAATCTCTTTCTGAAATACCAACCACACTTTTGGCCTCACTACCTACTCCTGGCAAGGCTATTTTCAGCTTCAAGTCATTTCCTGGTAAATTCATCATAGTTCTCTCTAGGGATTCTTTGTCATCCTTTGTTTCCCCTGACGTGATCATATCCCTATCCAGTTTCTTAAAAATATACTCGACCTTGCACTGATTTGAATTGCATACCATCCACCTGCCAAAGAGGTTGTACACCCATGGGTCCGTCAATCGCTTTGCACTATTGAAATAATATGCAAGTGCAGTCTCCTCTTGATCATTGAGCACCAGAGCTATCTAGGAGCAGGAAAAATCGCTTTTAACTACAAGGTAGTGTGATTGATGAGAAGCATTTCAGAAACAAAAAAGACTACAAGTTTTTCTCATCTATAAGACAGCTTTTTCGCCCACTCCTAAAAATTTCTTAGCTTTTCCGTGATTTTATTACTGAAACTTTCTTAAGATTTTCTCCAGGAGAATATTCGAGTTTGTCGAACACTGCAGTACTACCCAGACAGATAGGCCCTATACAAACACAAAACTGAAATACATAGATTTTCATAGGAAATCAATAGGGCAGGCTAGATCGTCCTTTCATTTAGGTTTTTTGGAATCAGTTTACATTAAGACTCAAAACCCAGTCTTGTGTAAACAAAAAGAGTTCATTTTCTCACTCGGACTCTTCAAGTAAACAATGGTGAATAGGTGCTAATTGACCAATCATAGGGCCAAATAGACGCATTATTCATCATATCACGTGTACCCGCATCTGGCTATATATTTCGGTTCACCTTTCGGTCGCTATCCGATGTTTCATACTCTGACGAGTGTCGGACGAAAAAAGCCTTCAGTATGCTAAAGCAATGTTCCCGCTTTCTCGCGCTATAGTGAAGTTCTGTAGTACCAACAGACTTTTCAAATCAATAGTAATCAAAGTAATCAATAGAAATGAGGGCGAAAATTGGTATTTCAAGTGTGTATTAACTTATCAAATTTCTTAGGTCTCAGAAATGCAATAGTGAACTTTCAGTTTTTTGAGCAGTCGAGTACTGTTTTCTTACAAACCGGTTTCTGAAAAAAACGAGCATATATAAATGAGTTCCGAAACAAATGGCAGAGCTCTCAGTTATCTAACCGACAAGCAATGCTTGACAAACGTCAACAATATTCAGCCAATGAAACTCTGATCAACTAATATTCAGCCAATGAAACTCTGATCAACTAATACTCAGCCAATGAAACTCTGATCAACTAATATTCAGCCAATGAAACTTTGATCAACTAATATTCAACCAATGAAACTCTGATCAACTAATATTCAGATAGTAACTTTTGAAGTGTACCTCTGGATGTGCTGTGAGCAACTTGCGAACAAGGACTTTAAAATAGCTAACCTGCAAGAAGGAACAAGCAAGACTTCATACAAGCATATACCAATTTGGTTCAACTCCAAAAAATCACCACCTACATTTGTCTACATTCCTATATATAAATATATATATATATATAAATATATATATAAATATATATATATATAAATATATATATATATATATATATATATATATATATATATATATATATATATATATATATATATATATATACTCAAATAGCTCCAATCATAAAGAAATTTTTAAAGACATAAATAGACCCTCAAGAAAAAATTCCAACTTTTAAAACGTTTCGGCATAAGCCTTCATCAGTTATAACATTCCCGGTACATACAGCGCATATATAACGATAAAAACAAAGGATTGTTTTTATCGTTATATATGCGCTGTATGTACCGGGAATGTTATAACTGATGAAGGCTTATGCCGAAACGTTTTAAAAGTTGGAATTTTTTCTTGAGGGTCTATATATATATATATATATATATATATATATATATATATATATATATATATATATATATATATATATATATATATATATATATATATAAAGAGAAAACTTCTGAACAATAGAACAAAGAATGCATATATGTTTCAGATAATAAACACACCCGTTTAGTACACGCAGCAGTCTGCTGTCTCTGGGTGACTGCCACATTAACATCCTTCGCCTGCGAAGCATTGACAGTCCGAGAGTAAACCGTTTCCCTCGGCAGGAACACCCTTGCCCCTTGACGGCCGTAAGTAATGCTACGGGACAAAAACGGGTCCGACAGCAGATGGTATCCTGGCAAGCGCAACGGACTCGCTTGTAATGCAGGGTGAATGATGTGCCGTGTCGGACGTGACTGACTGATATCCTCGGTTCTTGCCTGACTGGAAGTGCTGTTTGAATTTTTATCCTGATAGAAAGTAAATAAGACGTTTAACAACTCACTGATTTGGGAAGGATTCATCCAAGAATGCGTTCTTCCCTCAAAATACTCATCGACATATCAAATTGCATACTGAATATATACAATGAAGACGATGACAATGAAGGGCTACTGGACAAGCTCCTTGGCCACAAAGCACAAAAGAGAACATAATCTCCTCAGAGGAGCTTTTCATTTCAAGCGATTGTTTGGGAGCAGTTGTACTATGAAATAAAAACAGCTCCTTCAGAGACTACTTTCAACACGAGGCTGAGCAATTCATGCAAGTACAGAGGTTGGTAATCTAATTCAAATGTCAGTACAATTTCTGAGTTACTTTTCCATAATTTATAAAGCTTTCTATATCTTCTCCTATAACAGATTTCTAGTATAAAGCAAAGCAAAATGAAATCAACAAGATTCATTCGATGTATACTCCAAACAAACAAGAAGATAGGATAATAACAATCCAGCAAGTTAGGACTTACATCAGCTCGGTGAACCTGAATAATGTAGCGTGCAACACTTGTAAAGCCTCCTGGTCCACTTTCGTCTTTACAAATCAAAGGATACTGATCCATTTCAGCCAGTGCCTGATTCATCTCTGTTACATCACTAAACATTACTAGACCTGTCAACAAGAACATCAGATAAAAACATATGCTCACTCAAATACTATAAAGCAGTACTACATATGATTCTCTGTTTTGAACTTTCTGAAGCCATATCTTCACTGGATCCCCAAGATATGGATAAAAGGTAACCCACGTGAATTTCAGCAGCAGTAACAGTATTTGCACATGGATTTGAGGCACAAAAAATCCCTAGTGTCTTCAGTTTAGTCTATGAAATATACTCTACCGATTTTGCTCTGTAGCCTCTCGCAAGACCTGTTTCACCTCTCTGTCGAAATGCAAAACATGTCAAGGCTCTTACGCCTGATAATGCATATTGTCCTGAGGACAACATGATCAAATCACTAAATCGATCGGCTTACCAATATACCAGTCATTTTATAACTCACTAAATCAGTCAATTGTACTAATGAAGCAACACAAAGTACTTAAAGGATAATCAGGACAGCAATTTTAACAGTGCGATCAACTTTCCAATAGATAGCAAACCAAGAGGACAAGTCGACCAGTGTACCAGCTGAAATGATAATAACAAAACTGATTTGATACCTTGTTTTGCAGAAGCTCGCAATGCATCAGCTCTGTTTAATAATCCGATTCGAACTCTGGGCTGTGGAGGCACATGGTGAGTTGGTGCATACGTCGGAGCAGTGGTCGCACTCTTTACTTGTGTGCCAGATGCTTCGGCATCTAATTTACCATCAGCTAAAAGGAGACAATTCTTTTAGCGGAAATATGAGATTAACCTGCTATTCTTGACAGACATATGACAAGGTATCATCGAAAAACAACTACCAAGGTGGCTAGCATCTTTCAGCTAAACTTTTTTGAAAGGATCTATCGAGATTAAGAACAGGCCAATAAGAGCATTCCAAGGCTATTCTAGACAATGAGTTTTGACAGGAATCCATAAAATGGAGCATCCACAATCATCGTATTCAATTATCTAATTTGAACGTATTTCGAAAAACAACTTTCTTTCCATTCTCTAACATTTGCTCCCATGTATAGTCTTGTGAATAATGTAATCGTAATACAGAAAAGAATTCGGCAGAAAAGGAAAGCATGATCGAAATTTTTCTCTACACTTTATCATCGGCTTACACTCCTCAGAGTATTAGAAAACACCGAAGCAATGATCAGAATGAACCACCAAAATGCAAAGTTAGTTGGCACAATTCAAGGTGAAACTGTTTGTATGCTCATCTCAATCACTATGCTGCCCATTTCGAGCCTCCTGTCAATTGCGAGTCAATCAGTCGATCTCTTCTAGATGTCAGAAGACATCAGTTCATTGTCAATTTGAAAGAGTGTGATATCTGATCGATATTAGAACGTATTTTCTGTCGTTCTAGTCATCAAGTTTGTTATTAAGCTGTGTGTCTCAAGTGATATCTGAATTACAATATATAAACAACTCACATGATACTCTTTCAATAACACTCTTGACCTGCCATTTTTCAGAAGGTACAGGGATGCATGCTCTGTACGCAGAGGCATATCGTTCCTTGAATAGCTGGAGGAACATACGGGGGCTATAATTCGATGGAACATTCGACACTATTAAGGAGTTCTGAAGAATGAAATTTGGCTGTAGCCCGGAAGTGTTGAAGACCAAGTGATGCAATAGCGTCATCCCAGTTACTGACTTGCAGCATGCTGCTTCACTGAACAGAGATGGATCTGAAAAGAGGCAACGATTCACTTTCACATAGCTCATTAGCTCTTGGATATGGAGACAAACACCTAACTCAACGCAATAAATAGATTCAAGCTGTACATATATGGAAGACAAGTCGTTAAAGACTGAAGAAGGAAGATGTATGCAAATTGTCGTAGAGCCGAGGCTACTTATAAATTGTGTCTCATTTTAAGTCTAACTGCAACACATCAAATTTCAATTAAAGTTTGAATGATAATGCCAACTGTGATAATGCACAATCAACCACTTTTGTGTGAAAAACAATGACAAAATCAATACTGATATTTTATTACTGAATATTGCTACTGAATATTATTGCTGAATATTATTGCTGAATACTATTGCTGAATACTAATGCTAACATTACTCCTCATATTGAAAACAACGAATTATAAACTCATGTGTCATATAATTGAACTAATACTGATATTAATGCTATTATTAATAATAGTATTGATAAAACTACTACAGATATCATTATTGAATATCATTACAAATAATATCACCGATATTGAAAATAACACTTTTTGATATCATGAGTCATACAATAGTACTAAAACTTATATCAATATTGATATCATTACTGATATTATTACTCATTATACTGCTGATATTGAGGAAAGTTTGGTGGGATCCATAGTCCCTTGGGGGACCGTGAAGTTTTCACGGGACTGCGAGGGCTTCCAGGTAAATGAGAAGCTGCTATAGCTTTTTCGACTTGTTGTTCTATTGGCCTGTATCACTGTTGATATATGTTTTCTACGAAACGTAAGTTAACATGGCATGTGTTTACCCTTTTAAGGGGCCCTGATTCGAAAAAGAAGTCTGAAAAGGACCGCCTTGTAAAATAATATGAAAAGTTTGGCAACCAATGTTATAATGGGTCCAGCAACTGGACCAATTCTCAATGCATGGCAATACTAATATTGCTCACATTCCTTCAGGAGAGCACAGAATATACCATCAGAATATACTGGCGCTTCCTCCAGAAATATTGCCAATATTCATAGTGATTCTAATGCTATAATGATTGATTCAGGTAATAAACAGACAGATCGACAAAAGCTCTCATTGCACAAAATTCAGCCTTTATATAGTATCACACTCACCTGATTTCTCCCATATGAGGATTGCACTGAGCAGCGCAAGAGCGACACGAGAATTATTCGTCCAAACAGCGGTAAGAAGTGGAGTACAACTTAGGCTGTCCTTCTCTTTCAGCTAAAAGAAAGAGCAGTCAATATTGACCTTAGCACACAATTCCGTTTTCTACCAATTTAGATATTATCAAAAGATCACTAAGTCCAAACAGAAATGTACCAGTATATATTTCAGTCCCGTTTTCCTCTACGGTTCCCGTTTTTCCACTCACATAGGTACCTACAGTCTATGCTTAAATTACATAGGACAAATCCCGATTGCGAACACAATAGACTACAGCATCCGAATACTTTATTCACTTATCGAGAAAGGACTGGAGCAAAGACTTTATTTCATTTTGATTTTCCCGAATCAAACGAATTAGTATCGACCACATATCGAGTTTTACATTTCTCCATTCATAGCTTTCACCGTCCCGATAACTTTCGCAAGAAAGAAATAAATCGGGCAAAGCATAAATGAGAATTGAAGATGCTTACGACTTTATCTAGCATTCGTTCTGTTCTCTCACAGATGAAGCAATGTCAATTTCACAGGGTCTCAGCAAAACTGGCCTACTGACAGAGAGAACTAATTTCTTAATACAAAGCAAAGTTTGGGACTTATTTACAAAGTGGTCAATCCTTCACTCCCACATTAACCCGAAGCATTAACAACATTTTTCTTTAGGACTTTTTCCTGCCTGTATCGAGATGGAAGAAACATGTAGAGTGATACTATCAATCATACCATTGTTGGACGAAATAGAGAGAAACAGATTGAGATGATGCCGGCACATAATCAGAATGGCAGAAGACTAAAGGCCCGAGAAGTACTAAATATGGAAGCCAGCAGGAAAGAGACCAGTGGATCAGCCTCGAAAGCGGTGGGTACAGGGAGTCAAAGTGGCACTAAACAAAAGAGGAACATCACTTCAAGGAGGGCAGGATTTTCAAACGTAGGACGACAGATGAGACTGGGGAGGATTTTTGAGAGGTTCACTAACTGACAGACAGTAATGTCTACCAGGAATATTGGTAAGAAAAATTATAAATCACTGTTGAAGACAATTCCCATTCAACTACTTGAGTCATTTATAACAAAAATATCACTATTAGGTAGCGGTTTCAATTTAAAGACAATAGAAAAATAGAAAAATACTAGAAGAAAAAATTATACCATTTTGATGACTATATTCCTGATTGGTTTGCATTCTAGAATTTTTCGTAGCATATAGAACCCGTCATCCCCTGGAAAATTAACGAGGCTAAATAAACATGGTGTCAACAATGCTGGGAAAAATATATGTTTAATCTACGGATGTATGATGACTATACTTTGATCAAAAAGAAAAATAGTAATTATAAAAAAGTGACTTGAGTCATAAGGAAACTACTCAGTGGGCGATTAATGAAATGAAAATGAAAATGACGAGATGAAAATGAAAAAGACGCGATGAAAATGAAGTAAAATACGAAGTGTCTAACACACTTGCCAATGGATACAAAGTTGACATATGATAACTCCAACTCTTTTAAGGAACTAGGGACGCTTACGCTGGGGGGCAGGGGGCAGCTGCCCCTCCTGCCCTTGTCCAAGGACTTGATTATTTTAGTGCAAAGATGTTTATAATGCGCCCTCAATAGGAACCTTGCCCCCCTGCCCTCGGTTCGGGCAGGCATCCCTGTAAGGAACTGAAAACAGGATTTGAGTCGCTGGGCTGTATTTTTGCAGGACATCTTATCAAGGGGAATTGAAAATTTGTTCCAAGCAGTGAAGGTCTGGGCTATCAGCCAGTCGAGGTATCGAATATCAACTGTAAATTAGATCTAAATGGGCATCGAAATTAATAATATTTTTCAGTTCAATGAAATTAATGAAAACCAGAAAAGAAATATGGAAGATGGAAAATTCAGAATAGGGAATAGTACCGACAAATGTAAAAATAATTGAGAAGTGCGAAACAACTGTCATGAAATCCACAAGACTAATTACAGCGATATACACAGATCAATGCTAGAATAAACACATACCCAGAACTGGCTAAAGAGAAAGAAGAGAACTTAAAATTCAATGTAAAAACAGCATACAAAAAATGGTAGAAGGATATCAAGTTTGATGTATTATGAGGAATAACCGATTCCCAACAATCGCTCAACAATCATGGACAATCATAAGGAATCAGAAACTAAAACAACCTATCACTAGGGAGCGATGGCCAAAAATCATATGAGATTATGAGATTATGAGATTATAAAGTAAAACCCCACAAATAAGAGCCTCGATGTTGAAATGAGCCTACTTTTATGTGATGAGGTAGTTTCAGTGGTAAAGGGTGCAGGTACTTAGCACTAATCTTATCCAGGTAGATCTTGCCTATCACGTTTATGTATGCAACGTTTTTGGAGCATACATGAAAGTCCATTGGTTGGTAATGAAACAATTTATAAGAACCTAGCTGATATATCAGGCTCAACAGGCTCTAAGTAACATCAAAGCATACGACTTCTCGCTGCAGGTTCGTATCAAGTGAAGGCTCTTATGTGTGGAATTCTACTATGTCTAAATAACATCCACGAACCATCATTAGTGGATGAGGAGATATTTCCTGCACATAAATGTAAAATATTTCGATTTCCACTGTATTTTTCAGACAACCACTCCTCAGCTAGATTGTAGTCGTCACAAGATGAACTGCCCATGACTTCGTTTTCTTCTGATCTTGCTACCAAACATGATTCGATTTTCTGAAAAGCTTCGTCGAAAGCATGCTTGTCGTTTTTAAGAATGGAAGGCGCCAGCGCAAGGGGTTTGTGAACTGGAAGAAAAGATACAAGAATTGTGACTGCTGACGCGCAGAAATGCTTCTTGCATCAAATAAGAGACAGGCTTGACAGCTGCTTGTGCAAATGGATTGGGAAATGCTCTTGATTAAGAACAACACCAGCCAGTGCTAAACATTCTGAAGAGAGTGCTTAATGGCCACTTAGTACAGGTTTTCGTAAGCTTACGTGACCCAAGCTGTTCTTAGAAGTCGTTCCGGGTAATATACTGCTGTTTTAAGTGCAAAGAAATCTGTTGCATTTTCAATCAGTTAAAATAAACGAGCGAATCAATAAGTTACATTAATCGTATCATATTTCATTGCAGTTGTATACTACATCAATCGAGACATAACAGGCACATCATATAACATCAAATCACATCAAATCATATCACATCAGTTGATCAAATCACTAAATCAAACACAACGCCATATCCGATCATATTCTATGTCAATCATATCTCAACTCATTCTGGAAAGCTAAATTTGGCTATTGGCTACTATATTTTTGCATCATTCATACCATTTCAATCATTCTTAATCACATCGAATCACATGAAACATTGTTGTCAAATCATACTATATCCTAAACGTGCAAAATTGAGTTAAGACATCATATCTCCTTGCATCATTCGTATCACTTCAACCATTCTCAATCACATCAAATCACATCCATCACTAGAGTCAAATCATATCATATCTTAAACGTGCCAAGTTGAATTATGATATCAGATCTCAATGCATCACCTATACTCACTTCAATCACTCATAATCACATTACGTAATGCCATTACCTCATATCATATCGGCCCAACTCAAACAAACATCATAGCAACTAAGACTTACAACAACCAGAAACAATGCAAATCAATCATGCATGAAGATTAGATACAATTTGATATACGCAACATCCCTACCAGCGACAAATGTAACTGAAATCTCATCCCTGTTCTCGTCACCGTAGTTTGCTTCGATCAGTTTCAGTATCCTGAACGGCAACGACTGCAGTGTGCCAGACTGTAGCAAACACGAGCCAAACCTGATTGGAAACAGACAAGAATTCCTGTCCAATAAAATCAACGAATCGTGCATATTTATACTTATCAATTGCGGAGCTTTGACAATTTTATCAACACGTCCTTTCGGTGCATCTATCACTTCCTCCATACCACCTGGTCCCTTTAGCTTTTCTATCGACACATCCAGCATGCAACGCTTTGCACATACAGATTCAAACTCCGACGTAATATTACTGTCACTGACTAAAATTTCCTTCTCGGTCCGGTGATTTTTTGAATTACACGTAAAAACTATACTATTATCCTCTTGAAATCCTTCTGGCTGCACAAGGAAAGCTCTCTGATCCGATAGTCTATTCAAAAGCATCGCTAGTCCTTGTTTTGTTGCTGAAATAGCAACTGCTCTATATCTGCCATATTGTTGGTCGCTTCCGTGCGGTTCTACAACGCAAGATGGTGCGTCTCGAATAGCATGAGAATAACGGTCTTTATTTACAAGAAATTCGCTTGTCCCGCTTATCTGCAAGTCCGGCAAGTCGCATACTTTTGTAAGCGATGATTTGAAACAAACTTTTAGCTTTTTGTCTATAGAATTGTGCTGCGAATGCGGACTTACAACGACGTAGTTACCGTCCAAACCAACAACAGATCCAACCGTGCAAGCACGCTCCTCTAGGAATATGACTTCATCGGACGCCCATTCGACCCTCTTGGCATCCGTGTGTCTGGATGCTAAAGAAAATGCAAGATAAACAATGTCATGGAGCTATAAGTGATGAAGATAGTAAAATGTAACAGGGAACATAACTGAACAAAAACACTAATGGGGAGATAACTCGCAGTTATGCACTTTCGAGTAATTTACATGGTTGAAGGCTGTTTAGCCACGGTATGTATGAACTGTCAAAGCACTTTTAGCTCTTTGGACTCTTCTAGCCCATTAGATACACCCATTTATCACGCTACATTGCTCTGGATTTGAGTTTCTGTCAACTTTTCAGTCGTTACGTGTCGGATGGAAAATCACTTTCAGCATGATAATGACAAGTAATGAAGCATCAAAACTGGTATGCAACTTGTTATAACGACGGGCATCAAAGCAAAACTTTAACCAGCAAGCTGATAAATGCTTACAAATGAAGTACGCCATCAGAATACAAAGCAAGGATATATCTACGAAAGGAATTCCCAAACAGGTGTGCCCACGCCCTTTGGGGTGTGAGACATTCCACGGGGTAAGAGATGCGTCCGTCGTAATAATAGGGACTTTATCTATCTACTGCACTCGAGCAGCCTTGAGCAAATACCTATTGAAGGAGGTGAGAGGTCAGAGCCAAAACTTTCTGGAAGTTCACGAGCAAAAACGGTTGCGAACCACTGATCTCAGACATACCTCAAGCCTTAAAAGCATACAATTATAACTCTCACGGTAGCTGATAATACAAATATATGCGTGATAACCCAAATGGTAACAAGAAAAATTCCCAAAAATATCTATCAATACCTATCAGCTAGCCTCAAAACTATTCACTAAAACCTGATACAAACCCAATGGGTTCCACTTTTTATCAAACGGTTCACCATCTTTACAATCA
This sequence comes from Mastigias papua, assembly GCA_964019165.1. Lineage (NCBI taxonomy): Eukaryota > Metazoa > Cnidaria > Scyphozoa > Rhizostomeae > Mastigiidae > Mastigias > Mastigias papua. Next base: position 4,460,005 of record OZ025280.1, on the reverse strand, counting down.
AATCCATTTTCTAAGAGCTCCACAGTATATTGTTTCCTCTCATGTGAATCGCTGCCTCTATCGCCATCCCTAATCTTCACCACCCTTCCAATTAAGGGGCCATTTATAAAATGCCTCTTAATGATGATGGAACCCATCTCTTCCTTTCGCTCCTTCAATGCCACAAGATCACCGACTTCGAACATCGATTCGTGAGCATACCTCTGCGATTGCTTCTTATATTTTGACATCTTTTTCAGGTGATCAGGTGCAAGTCCCCTTGAATAAAGCAAACATTATGATGAAAGAGAAAAAAGTAGCCTATTTGATAAAGACAGCGTGCAAGTCAAGTCAAGTCAAGTCAAGTCAAGTCAAGTCAAGTCAAGTCAAGTCAAGTCAAGTGGCCAGGTGGTTAGAGCGCTCATTTGCTTTACTTAAGATCGATGATTCTAGGCGAACCCTCAGGCCATAGTTTAGAGCCTCGCTCTTTCCACACAGCAGCAAATGGGTACCAGGTTGCAGCACTTGGGAGATGAAGGCGGCCAGGAAAGGGACTGGCTACCCTACCTCAATATCCTGACGGTCCAGTTTTTAATACTAAAAATGGCACTCGAAAAGAGAGATTTCAAATTCTTGTCGTAGGCCATTAATCTAGGTATAGCTATGGCGACAGGATCAATTATCTCTGTAAAATGGGAGCTATTCTTGCAGCAGAAACTGCAGAGGAGCTTTCATTTCTACAAGAGTTATTTAATTGTTTCAGAATTCGGATTTACGAAACAGCGTCGTCATTCACAACATCAGAACCATCCATCTCATTTGAGTACCACATGTTTGAGGAGACACAACGTAAAATAAGGGGAATTTACAAGGTAACAAGTTAGCAAGCAATAAAGCCCTACAGGCGGAGCACAAAAGAGAAAATCCCAGGAACATGATCCTTACATTACTAATTTTCATTTTCAGGACCGCTACTAGCGGTCAAGACCACTGTAATTTTAACCCTGGGAGAAGGAAAGAGTATACCAAATTAGCCGTCTTAAAGCAATCCATATTACCAAAGTAAGAAAGTAGTCCCACTAGTTGTCTTGATCTATCAATTACAGATTTCAAAACATACTGCATGCGTTCTAAATGGGATCGATCCTTGGAAGATTGAATATGGAGTTCCCTCTCAAACCAGCCATCAGTTTGAAGGGTAAACATCCTTGATAACACGAAATAAACATATATACATACACAGAAATACAAATATATATACATATATATATATATATATATATATATATATATATATATATATATATATATATATATATATATATATATATATATATATATATATATATATATATATATATATATATATATATATATATATATATATATATATATATATATATATATATATATATATATATATATATATATATATATATATATATATATATATTCATATATATAGATGTATGTATGTATGTATGTATGTATGTATGTATGTATGTATGTATGTATGTATGTATGTATGTATGTATGTATGTATGTATGTATGTATGTATGTATATAAATGTATATATGAGAATATGTTTGTTTCATACATACCACCAAAATACTTTTCCCGATTGCGTTAGAGCAACAGAATAGAAATTTCCCGATTTGACATCCATGATCTCTTCATCTTGAAGCTCTTTGAAATTCGTAGCCGGTAAGGTCAATCGTTTTATAAGATTTGGTGTATGATAAGAATTGAGTCCTAAAAACAAGAAATGCGATAATTGAAACAAATGACATACTGACTTACTGTAAGGGTCTATGTGGTATATACGTTTGACATTGTTGCAATGAAGCAACTCTGTAGTCGACGTCGCCTGTTGCAAAGCCAAACTATTTCAATTTGCTATACTTAGCAATAAATGTTGGAGTTAAAAATTTTGCTGAACGACATTGAGATGTACTCTCACCAATGTAGTCGTCAGTGTTTGTGTTTGTGTTTGTGTGTGTGCGTGTGTGTGTCTGTCTGTGTCTCTCTGTCTGTGTCTGTCTGTCTGTGTCTGTCTGTCTGTGTCTGTGTGTGTCTGTTTGTTTGTTTGTGTGTGTGATGAAACCCAAGAGCCCTAAATTCAAATATAGCACACATTAAGAAGACAAATCAAATGTCCACGACGTCATCTACCAATGGCCTCAGTGGTGATAACGATATCACGTTACAGTAATACGTTAAGTATTAACAAGTGAATTCAATGAGAGAAATATGGCGCTACTAGTTTACATAATAAGCACCCACCTGAAATAAAAGGATCAAAGAATGAACAGATCTTCCAAGATTCTGTAACTATTGTCACCCTAACTAAATCTGAATCGATTAACTTGATCTTCTCTCCTTTAAGTCGAAGAAAATCTGCAGATGGGTAGGGCCTAGCCATCTCGTCTGTTGACAGATTAATGCTTTTAGGAATAGGCCACGTCCACAATTGTTTGCTGTCCTTCGTCAAGAGGAGAAACTCAGAATGCAAAGCTGTAATACTTTCAAACTGAACGTCTTTGCAGTCCTGAAAATTAAAAGCAAAAGAGTTTAAGTCCTGACATTAAAAGCAGACGAGTTTTAAACTTCATTTCCAGGAAGGGAATGAGTGGATAATATGAATGGAAGGTGGATGGCAGCCGTGTAGATTAAAGTAATGAAATACAGCTTGTCAAGTAGCAAAAGATGGGAAGGGAGAAATAGAAAAGTGCAAGGAAGAGAAATACAATGAAAAACTAGGCAAGATGATGCAGAAGATCATAATCAAGATTTATTTATTTATTCAAAGTAATCTCTTTATAATAACTGACTTACCGTACAGCTAAATTCAGCCTACAATTTACAGAGATAGAAAGGAACTATTTCAAAAGAATACAATCCATTCTTACCGGTATATGGAGATGCACACGCTACAGAAATAAAGGATAAATAGAAAAAAACACGTTAGGATATTCTGTTAATCTTTTATTCGTTTAGAAACACAACGCTCTGAATATACATTTCCACAGCCTGCAGTTGCATTTCATTGCAAGAGTACAAAGTGGAACATATATGAATGCAAGTAGAGAAGGCAAGCCATTCAAAGGAGAGAAAGAAAAGGGACGCTGGCAGAAGAGCATTAACGATCACTTAAACAAAATCCTATGCGAATTCTCCCTTTTTTGTCGCTCAAAGACCGAAGCTAGCTCGAATTCTCTGTGATTCCTTGCAACTCCCTATGAATCCTTCTATCTCCCTTGAGCTCCTTTCCGTTATATGGAAATCATATTTAAGACGGAGGGTTTTATTAAATATAGCAGAATGGTAAGAGAGAATTCGACAGTCGCCGATCCGTCCTCGATGGTCCTGAGCATCGACCTCATGGTCGTGCAAGTGTAGGTTCAAAGGTTGTATAGAAAGCAAATAGCAGCTATGATAAAAAAATTGCCTGCCACAAAATAAACCACGAAGAAAGCGTACTGATAGTTTAGATATCTACAACGTTTATCCTTTCCTACTCGAAATAAATTAAACACAGTGGCTGTAGAATCTTCAGACAAGTACGCAAGACAGGACCAGAGTCCAGAAAAATGCCCAACCTTCCTCCGGCTGTCAAATCTTCATCATAAACCTTCCTCTTCTAAGACTATCAAAACTAGCCAAAGTTTTTGAACTCTACAATGGGTATGTTTCGGAAGCTTTAACTGTAAATGGGCTATACCTTTCACAGTCGATGTCGCATAATATGAAAACTTTGCTGAAACTGGATTGTTGATACAAATTTCAAAGCCTTCCTCAAATACGACATAAAGAGCAAAATTTTCCTCCGGCTCAGAGCAGTGGAGCCGTGAATTTTCTGGACTCTGGACAGGACAACAACTAACAACCACAAATACTAGCAATGTCATTGTCACTGACACAATCTACGTGAAACAAAATGATCAGACGTCACGAACTTTGGTTAAACAGTACCATGGAGCCACATATGTCCATACTAATTCGAAATCAGGAAAACCATCCATTAGTAACAAGATACCAACACCAGTGGTGAGCCGAAGGATTTTTGAATGGGGATGGGGTGGCCAACGAAGCCTGCTGATGGACTTGAACAAGGCTCCCTAATTGCCGGCGAGCCACCATTGTTATGGCACCTTTCACCGACGAGCTACTAGACTACCGATAGTTCTGTGAAAAGTGGGGTGTACCACCCTCCTACAACCGCACCTCGGCGAGCTCCTGAGCCAACGGGTACATGCTCAAATCGCACTACCCCTAGTTATCATTGTAAATAATACTTGAGCAGCCATACTGTGCTCATGGCACCTCATGGAAACAGCCACAGAAAATTCTAGAAGTAGTACGGAAAGAGTCAGAGTTCAATGTTCACACAATACAGAAATATTCAGTTATATGAACTCATTATTTGATGCAGTTACAAGACTGCTTTACAACTGAATTCCAAGACCCCCACCCTAAGTCAGGTTCATGACTAAAACATTACAAATCTCCATACATACTTATAAGTTGCTAGCACAACATCTTCTCTTCAGGATCACACAGACTCAATTTTCAACTCAAGCCCGATATTGAGAGGGGGAGATTTGGAAAGAAGCAAGAAGGGTGCCTGATGTTGAATAAAAGAAAAAGACAAGAGCAATTGAAAGATAAGGTAAAAGGTAAGAGGATTACAGGTGACTGTGAAAGAGGCAATAACCAATATGGCAGAAACAGATATATAGGCAATGTCAAACAAAGAAGAAAGAATGATATGAGCATGGGCAGAGAGAGAAGCTAGCAATACCAAATTAGATACTTCAATCAAGAGCAACAATAGGAAAAAATAAAAGACAGGAGGACTTTGGAAAAATTTTGAAATGAAACTGCAAGAAAATGAATCACCTTAGCAGGGCTTGAACTCACAACTTTCAAATTTGTGAGCTGAGTGCTCTGTTCCCCTGCCACAGAGCTAAGAATGAGTTACCCTTCAATTGACGTCTTCAGAGCATGACCTCAAAGCTCAGTGGCAAAGTATTTGACGCACAAAGTTCAGGATCGCATGTGGAAGCACCATGTGGGTGAATCATATAAACAAAATGTATTACTTACACTTTGAATCCATTCCAAAGAAATAGGCTGTGTGTTGGTAATAGATGAAGTCTGCTCACTTGGATCAAGTAAATTGCTTTCTGTCCCAAGTAAACTGCTTTTTCTAGTGTTACTTGATGGGGAGCTGGATCCCACTGTTGGAGGTTTTTGCATGAAAGAAAGTCTGTCTGACATTGATCGAAAACCAGTTGGGTAGGTGATGGTCCTTTTTCTGCTTTGCCGGTTATTCAATAACAAAGACTCGGTATCTATACTATTTGGCATCTGTGTACCAGGTAATGTGGTATTATTCTCAGTAGGGGGGATATCCACAGTAGGAAATAAACTACCACTTTCAATGGATGAGGCTGGAATAAATGTTGGGAACTGTTCAGATGGCATTTCAGTACCTCCTCTGTCTTCAATTACCATTGGTACTGGTATGGAACTTTCACTCTAAAACAGAAGTAAATTTTTGCTAAATGATCAAAGGAAATGAGATGGTGGCTTTAATGTGGACTGAAATGATCCTTTTTGTGGTAAATGCACTGTCTAACTTCAAAAAATCTGCACATACTTATGTGTTGATAATTCTCCATATTCAAATAAAGAAATAACTTTTTATCCATAATGAAACACTCCTCTGTGAGAGGGAGGATAAGACTTATGCTCAGTTCTGCATATGCAAATAATTTTTCATTCAAAGCAAAATATCATACCAGAACATATTTCAGTGCTATTACCATATACTAAGGAACCAAATGGAAATAGTGCCAGAGCTCCAGAGAGAATGACTCTGGCATCAAATGCAAATAACAAACCTCTAACTGGAATGCAATTGGCAAGTAACAAAGATGGGATTTCAATTGATTTAGGCTCTGAAAGCCGAGCATTGATTCCACAAGGACTCACACCAGAGTATATTACAACAGCTGCAACTTTTTGGGGAGAATGTGGGCATTTCCCCCTGAAGTAGATTAGTCAGTATTCAGGTATACAGTGGAATATTTTATGAACTAGATTACAAACAGCCTGGAATTAGGCTCCTGCATTCACAATAAATGATCTCTTTGCAAAGTAAATAATTTGAAGACCTAAGTGAATTTATATTTGCCAGTAAGATAGCTGAAGCTATTGTCAACACTAGGAGGTTTGCTTCAGGTTTACTCTTGAGTACCAAATAATCAAGGGTTGGCAATAAATGGAGTGAAGATGAAAAATGCTCTGAAAACTAATAAGTGGGGATGTTGGAAGAAATGGATCGGGAATTTTTTTTCCAAGTCAAATCCAGGTATACATACAAACAAACAAACATGCACATGAATATATAAATGCACACACACATTGATATATGTAGAATATATATATATATATAGAATCAAGTACTGATGAAGATTTTAATTAAAATGTTTACTAACAGACAAGTGTATTTTTTCTGATTCTTTTTATGTAATTTATATACTTAGTGGATGCAGCTTAGAACTAGTTTGTAGATATATATATATATATATATATATATATATATATATATATATATATATATATATATATATATATATATATATATATATATATATATATATATATATATATATATATATATATATATTACCAAAGTTTCTCAGCAGTAATATATTAGAAATACACTTTAGGAAAACGACAATTGCTTTCAATTTGTAAAACATGTTTCGATTGCTTCGACAACTTCTGTAACTGAAGATGGTTGTCGAAGCAATCGAAACATGTTTTACAAATTGAAAGCAATTGTCGTTTTCCTAAAGTGTATTTCTAATATATATATATATATATATATATATATATATATATATATATATATATATATATATATATATATATATATATATATATATATATATATATATATATATATATATATGTACTGATGAAGATTCTGATCAAAACGTTAACTTAAAGGATAGTATATTTGTGGTTTATTCTATTTATGTAATTTATATATGTTGTGGATGCGGCTTAGGTTTAGTTTGTATATATATATATATATATATATATATATATATATATATATATATATATATATATATATATATATATATATATATATAAAGAAAAGAAAACAATCTCTGAGATAAACACACTTTTATTCATCAAATTCTACACACAAGTTATAAGTGGCTTAACATAAATATGGCATTTTTAAAAAACATCAAAACACACAAACAAAATATAACAGGACAAGCAATTTTACTCATAAATGAATGCTAACCATACCTGAATACTCTCTGGAATTGTGCTTCCTTGTACAAAACTATCATTCATACCACCAACTTCTAGTGTAGACAGCTCATTGTCAACTAAAACTGTTGGGAATAGTTCTCCTAATCCCTCTCTAGATTCCCCACTACCAGTCTGGTTATTCTGCTCTGCATTTCTTCCCCCTTCCAAGCCCAGTTGAAAAAGCTGTGTAAAGCGTCTTTCTTCAAAACTTTCCTCATAATCTGGATTAGAACCAAAATCTTGCATTGAAAAGTCAGCTCCAGTTTCACCTTCTGTTTTGTCAGTCTTCTGTCTCTTGGATGCAAGTGGATAATCACTTTCATCCGGCAGACCTATATCTATGATCATATCATCTTTGCCTGTTGTTCTGGGACTATCCACAAATGCAGTTGAACCAAACTTCCTATTTTCCACTTTGTCTCCTTCCTTGCCATTGGCAACTGAAACACTTTGACCAACATCATTTTCTTTTTTTATTCCTTTTATCAATAACACAAAAACAACAATAATCAATGGTAGCCAAGAGAATCTGGCATAGAATTATACAATAATGAAGTAAGCAAAATGTCTCTAAAGCAGACATCAGCATGACATCTGCCTAGACAATTATGCTTGAGAGGGCATTCAGAAAAGTGACCAACCAGTGTTTGTTTGACCAACTTTATTGTGCAAAACACAGACAAACAAAGATGCCACTAAAACAAGCTTGTTGTAATATCACAAAAAAGAGTTGACTATGACCAACCATAACCAACAGAACAAACTACTTTCATGTTGAAAGTTGACCAAACTTTCCAATGTATGCTAACTTCCCTACTGTTTGACTAACTTTCTGTAAAAAGCCATAGACAGTGGGGCCATAACACCCCCCCCCCTCCAGTAACAAATCTCTGAAATCAACCAAAGCCTCATTGCTAAAAAGGGTCATGCTGGCCAACAAATTCTGCTCACTTAACTAAAGATGGGGGATAGTTCATCTTTCTATAATGGTTTATATAAACTATAGTATAGGTCTAATATGGCATATGTCACTTATATGGGGTAGTCTTTTTAATTAAGAGTTGTTTTAAAGTCAAATGGCTTACTCTTAGAGTAATTATTCTAAGTGGTATTTTTCCTTACCTTTACTATAACTCCATAACAGTTCTCATACTCAAGTTCCTAATCACCTTGCACTTTTAAAATCAATGGATACATTAAAAAATATAATTGAAGTATTTTATAGAATTAAAATGCTCGAAAAATTCTGCATACCACCAAATATTTTTGCAAGAAGTATACTTCAAATTCATTCTGTTTAAATGCCCAGGAATTCCAATTGCAAATGTGCACAGATCTGCTCCCGTTCGCAAGCAGATCATTCCCAATTCCCGTGTAAAACCGTGTGCATAATAAAGCTGTCATCCTGGTTTTTTGACGAGTAGCAATTCGTTAGTCTATTTGACATCTAGCACTATTAGTATTATTATTTATTAATAATATGGTAATGAGTTGATACGAAGAAATAGACAATCCTCACCTAACAACTTTTCATTTACTTTTCCATCTCCATGTGCAACTCTATATCTGCATGCTTTTCCATTATTCAATACAATACCAAGAAAAGGTGGACTAAACGCAACACTAGCAATTAATCTCGCATCAAATGGCAAACTTCTTATGATGCTTGAGTTCCCATTATCAAAGACCTTAACTCTGTCTCTCTCTACTTTTTCATCACCAGCACGAATGAGCTCCTCCAGAATAGTATCATGGACCTCCCCTGTACTTAAAGACTTTCGTAATCTTAAATTTATGACAAAGAAGTCTTTCTTGGCAGCCATAACTAGGCCACTCCGAGGAAATGAAACTATATAGATACATAACCACATACGTATTGAATTGCATTGAGGGGCTGTCGTCATGTCGTCATGCAAGTACAGTCAATATGGCTGCCATCCGTCTGCAGGTGTGATTTCAAAGTCTACATGTACCGTACGGCATAGAAAGAGCGTACCAAAGTATGGGGTATGGGGGGAGGGGGTCACAAGCAAACATTTTTTTCGTAAGCTGTCAGTTCGTGTTGTCTATGTGCCGCATTCTAGAACTGAGACGTTTAATGCGAGATGCTCAAATACAAGAAGTCGAATCCTGTATTGTTTTGAGGGACTACTTTGAACATACAGTACAGTACAGCACAGTACAGTACTGTCCATCTACCCTAGCACTTGCAGGGGATCTTTAAACATACAAAGTATAAAGAAATTCTCCTCCATACCTTTGAATTTTCTCATTACTTGGCCTATGATTCCCCACTACATCCTTTTTTATAAGAAAAACACTTTTTTCCTGCGGCTCAATTTTCTTAACTTTTGAATTTGAGATTGAGATTTTCTTAACTTTTGCAGGAATAAAATAGCTGAAACAGGCTACTCTGTATTTGTTGGGCCACCATAAGTCTCGATCTTTGTACGAGAGTTTGCAAAAATGAGCCAATATCAATGTCTCGCATGTAAAGAAGATGAACTGTGATTTTCCTAACATTTTCTTGAACTTGAGCCTTGTGATTTTCTTAGGATTTTCTTAAGATTTTGGCCACTTGAGCCTCATTTTCTTATAACCTTTTTTCTTATAAACAAAGGTGTATGTTTTAAACAAATAATCGTAACTTGTCTCCATATACTGCTCGTGCGTCAAAATATTTCTTGCTTCCTGTGTCTCACTACTGTCAACCACTATCAGAGTTTCCGCACTGCAAAAAGTATATGGTTGTGACAGCTACAAGAAAATTCTCCATTGAATGTCCCACGTCCCCCAGCCGTGATGCGTCTTTGCATTAATTCTCCACCAGTGAAAATTCCTTAAAAGATCCCCTGCCCCAATGGGCACTTTTCTGTACAAAAGTCTGTCTCAATATTTGGGGTCAAACAGTATGCTGTACTGTATTCTACAACAAAATTTGTTAATTGAAGTCTGCGACTTGCAAACTGACTGCTTTAGTTCAACAAACATGAAAAATGTATTCTTTTCAACAACGATTTTGGCATCCCACTGCCATTCCTCTAAGAGGGGGGATCTTCGGCCCTTCCTTCCGTATGTCCTAGTCCCCTGTGCACACAGATCGCTCTCTTCCTTTACCTAATTTTTTAACTTTTCTAAGCAG